>WAAE01006048.1:70668-151299 GCA_013400495.1 Nicator chloris | reverse complement strand
GGACCCCTCCAGACACATGCAGACGTCTATATTTTTTTTTATCGCCACGAATCACAACTTAATCTCTCACAAGATCAGGCACTGAGTTTGAGAAGAATGACTCTTCAGAAGTCAAATGTCGACTCAATGACAGCGAACTTCTACCAGTGTTCACAGAAAAATTTACCTTTTTCTGTTGCCTAATTAAAGCTGCAATTCAGCAACTTACTGATTGCCCTGCATGGTTCACCCAAAAAGATGCATCCAAAAAGACTGACAATAGCCAAGTTTAATTCTTATCTGTAATTTTTTATCATTCTCAAAACACAAAGAACAATTCATAAACATGTATTTCTAAAACATGCTAGGAAAGCATGTTATCACAAGTTTAATCCAGAAAATATGTATGGCCCAAGGATGAAAAAGAGTACAACACTGCTAAAATGTATTTATGCAAATGGTAGTTTAAAATTGTGATGAAATATAAGGTGCCAGCACTACAATATTAAAACTGCTAAAGCTAGTCATTTCAAATAGAACAACCAAGGATTAGCTTTGCATTACAAACAACTGAATCTGTCCTTAGTAACAAAAAATGCATAAGCTTCTGTAACACAATCCATCTTGTGAGATTCAGCTTCAGCTTTTACCTGACACAGTTGATCCTCGATGTAGATTCCATCCCAAACTGAAGATGAACATATTGTCTATGGGGTATACCAAATTCAGCAGCTAACACAGCATCCATCAATCAACACACTAATTTGAGAGCTCTTTGTTTATGCACTGAAAAAAAGGCACTTTGCCATACAGGGTTCAGTTTCTTACTGGAAAGATCACCAAAGGTAAGAAAGGAGAAACACTGATAGGAATGAATCTCATTAAACCCTTTTTAACAGGTACTACCCCCAGCATGCGCAGGGAACAGATTGCCATGCGAATCTCTAATCAGTCAGTACAGTCTGTGAGACAAAACTTCAGTGCCAGGTGTTCTTATCTCCAGACAAAACATACTGGCTGAGCTGGGCAGACTCCTTGCATCGACAGAAACCAAGGGCCTATAGGCAAACCAAGTAACAGCAAAGGTCTCACGACAAGGGGAGAAAAAAACAACAGAAAAAAACCCCCAAAACCCCAGACTGCCTTAAGGTATCTGCTCTCCCCACCACCTCTGCCACTCATACTCCCACCAAACTGGTGCTGCCACCAAAGCTGACATATTCTGCCTATCCCGTTCCCCAGTCATTCAAGTTTTCTTTCCTCACTGAGAAAAAATTGCATGGAAAAAACCCAATAGAGAGGACAGCAAAGTGCGTCATGATTGTATCATAAACTCTGGAACACAGAAGAATCTTTTGTATTAATGCACACACACACAAAAAAGATGCACACACAAAAAAAACCAAGGAAAATGAGCCAAAAATACTCAATTTCAGAAAAAAATTGTTAACTACACATACAACTTATCTGTGAAGGCACACAGCCACACTGAGGCATCCCTTTCCTCTAGAGAGACAAATGTCCTCCTGAGAATTTCTTGCAGTACAAGGCATTTGAGAGGCAAAACCCAGCTGATATTGCAGGATACCCACCTCAAACAGAAAAAATTGGCAACAGGTCTGTGGTGCGAACACAACAGTGACTTGGGATGAGTTACACCGAGAAGCAACCTCTTGCCAGAATTCACTGGCCTGGAACTAACACGCTGATTTAATTTTCTCATTGCAAAATACATTTCTGAATAAATTGCGTTTTACCATAAATTTCTGTGTGTCAATAGAAACATAGTGAGTGTCAGATCAGCCTGCCTTTCTCCATGATGAAAACTAGCTTCATTTTTGGTTTCTTAGATTTTGTGGTCTGAAAGGGTAGTTCTCCAGTCAAATTGCAAGTGTCAGAAAACAGAAGTGCTGCATAATTTGCTCAAGACTGTACAGAAAAATGCATTTTAATCCATATCTAGTCCATGGATAGCAATCTTTCCTCAGTGCTGAGTCCATTTAATGCTTTTAAGGTCAATTCCATCCTGCACCATTTCCCAGAGAGGGCTGTAAAGAAAACGAGAAAACTGAGGGCTAGCTAAAATGCACAGGACATCATCAACAACAATTAAACAGATTTTATCAATGACACAAGGAATTAGGAGATCTCTATCTCCCTGTCTTGCCCTTCTGGAGGTCAGTGAGCTTCAGGTGATCAGAGCTCCACTGTGTTCTCAACCAAAAACACAAGAGATGAGAGGGCAGCTGCTCCACCTCATTTCCTGCTACCACTTTCAGCATAAAGCACTGGTGTGTCTGAGACTGAACCCTTGCATTTTCACTGTCGAGATTAGTCACCAGTTTTTCAGTTTCACCAGCATAAAACAACTTAATATATTAACGCAGTAATACCATCTCTGGTTTAAAACCTCATAGGTAGTGCCCTATGTGCCTGCCCTACTCTCATTCTTTCTCTGATAAAGGCCAGGATCTGCGAAAAGGTTTGGTGTCAGGTTTGTTTCCTTAGAAATTTGTCACTAATGTTAAAATCAGGCTTCTACCCACTTGGGGGACACTGTTGCTGATATAGAGAAACACCACCAGATTTTTGAAGCAAACAATTATTTCAACTAAATAAATCCAATTCTTCCCATGATTATCACACCTAAGAAGTCTTCGAGTTCAATGAGACAATGTCTCACCTCATTTCCCTCAGCCTCTTCACATGCTGTATGCACTTCTGCACTGTATAATCCACTTCTTCTTCTGTAGTGAAACGACCAATGCCAAACCTAAACCAAAAGAAAATCATTAAGGAACTGAGTAACAAGCATATGGAGGGGGTGGAACAAATCTACCATTTACTTTTATCAGGAAAGAAAAATATTTGGAAGCATTAGGGCAGACCACACCACACACCTTATAGATGAGTGAGCCAAGTCTTCATCTGTCCCGATTGCCCGCAAAACATAGGAAGGCTCCAGAGAGGCTGATGTGCAAGCACTGGGAAAGGGAAGGCAGGGCAATGTCAGAGCTGCTTCATCTCCTCCAACAAAGAACAGGTCACTTACCTCTTTACAACACCCTGTATCAGCTTCGCCAGCCTCCTAGAAACCACAAGTGAATACAAGCAAGTAAAGTGATATTTCTGCTACTGAAGAAAAAAGAATATAAGGGACAGGCATTATCAAGAAATTAAAGTAATAAATTAGGAGCATAAGGAAAGGAGAGAGAATACAGATAATATACAAGAAAAAACAGAGGCAGCAGGAATTAAGAGGTAGTTGAGTAGAGGCTGTGAAGAAAAGACAAAGACAGAAACTATCCAAAGATAACACACCAGGAACATAAAAGGATAAAAAAAAAAAGACTTCACAAGCTGCTGTTTGACAGTAGAACAAATAAATGAAAAACAGTGCACAGAGGGATTCAGAGCAAGATGATTGCAGCTGTCAATAGAGAGAGAGCTTCCATCTTGCAGCAGTATACAGAATTGGTTACATGCTGTGACTCAGTTTTTACAGGTAGCAAGCAACACACGGTGCCAATTGGAGAGCTGTACACAGCTCCCCAGTGCACAAAGCAGAGACTGAGAAGAGATCTTCACATTACAGAAGTGTTTGGCTTCAGGGATGGTTATGTGGAGGCTTGTTCTTCCTGCTCATAGTGCCAACCAGTTTCTAATGAGGATATGCTGACTGCTTTGTTCTCAAAGGTGAGGGAAGGAGAGGAAGGGCCTCCTTACATTCCATTCATTTAATCATGAACATCAGGTTTGTCTTGGTAACTGAGATATTACTTGTCACTCCTGTAGTCCGGAGAGCTCTATAGAAGCACATGCACTTTTCTTTCTTGCTTTTGCATTTAACACAGGAACTATGAGCTGATTTAATTCAGATACATGCCCAGCCTCACTAATTGCAGTTAAAATCTGCCAAAGGACAGAAGCTGTTCAAATCTTGGTGGCCTTTAGAATGAAATGTCACCAATACAAGTCAAGGCTACTCAAATAACCACTTTGCAAGGCTAGTAGGTAGGAATTTCTGGGTTAGTTTTCGTGGGGGTCTTTTTGTTAGAATATTTTTGTTGGTTTTTGTTTAGTTTTGTTTCTTGTTTTTTTCTTCCAGGATAAGTAAATTTGACCTTCAGTTGAAATGTGTCACTTAAACACCACTGTAGAATGTCATCAATGCTAGGCTGACTCATTAATTGATTATGCAAATATGGGGCACAGAGGAGACTACTGCTTAGATTTTACCTTCATTAGCAGATACTATTTGCTCTCAAAAATCCACTGCTATCCGTCCCATATATTCCACATACCTTCCTGAAGACAGAGCCACATCTTTCAGAGCCATCAGAAGACTCTCCCCTTCCACATATGCAAAAGATAAATTGATGCATCCTACATACAAATAAATGAAATAGAAAAAATAATCCATCAACTAAAATCTCAGGCAAATTGTCCCCTGCAAGGCAGGACTTGCATCCTGTGCTCAAGTGCATTATTGAGCCACAGCCATTAACACCAAGGAGCCAGACAGTACTAATGGGCTCAGAATTTTGCTTGAGTTACCTGGATAGCGATGCTCTCGATCTCCATTCATCACCACATCAGGAACCTCACTCATTATTTTTTTAACCAGTCGTTCTGCCAGTTTGGAGATTCGCTTATGGTCATACTAGCAGAGAAACCAGAAGAGACACAAATAATAAACAGTGTACAGTCTGACCTCACTGAAACTGCTTCATGTCACCAGCTGCAAGCAGAATCTGGGTTTGGCCAGACAAGGTAAAGAACACAGCTGAAACTTAAACTGTCAAACTTTGCCTGCCCTAGACACTGTCCTAAAAGAGAGTAACCCCTTGGCTCCTAGCTAGCTTAGTCTTCACAAATGTTTCAAACCATTCAGAAAGATCTACCTACACAAGCTGCCAAACTGATTTTCATAAAAGCACTGAGTTCTTTGGATTTAAAGACAAGTTAGGCAATGCAGAAGATGATGCATTTTGCACACAAGAAAGGGCACCCATTACAGCAAGTGCCTCTTATTTTTCAGGAGCTCTCTAACTGTACCACAGAAAGACATGGACTTGCAAATTACTCTGAACTCAGCTTTTACAATAAGTAACCTGCCCATGTGCACTGTCTTGTTCTAGACCGAAAAATGAGGTCACTTACACCAAGAAAGCAGTAAGCTCTGGGATCAGCTTTGGCACACACAACTGGCCACATGCACACATGCAATTCATGTTGTTTACACTTGGAAAAGTTAAAGGAAAAACAGGCTAGCTGCAACACCATTTGGTTTTAGAATGCCCTAGCTCTGCCTGGCAAGGAAGAGAATCCAGATCTGAGGCTTGTGCAGAATTCAGACTCTGCAGGCTCCCTAGCCTCAACTTCCATAACTCCACAGCTCAGATGGTAGAATTCTCCTTGTCTCCTGGAAAGAAGCTTGATCCTTTGGGTGGAGATATCTGGCCTATGCATCCCATTGTCACTGTATGTATTTTTACATTCCAGCTGTAAGAAAAGCATTAGTGCCCACAAACCAGTGTAGCAGCATATAGGGGCTCAGACACCAGACCTAGCAAGCAAACTTTACTGTCCAAGCTAGGAAAAAAGAAAATAAATTCTTAGTTGCAAAGCAGCAGTAAAATTGAAATTATACTTAATAGGTACAATACATATAATAACAGACTGGGAAGTCTTTTTTTCAATATTTTTTTCAATATACATTACGTAAACATGACTAATTTCAAAGATGCTGCTAATACACATGTGCATAATGGAGAAGTAAATACAAGCACATAAAAGCCGTATTTCACTAAAACTGACTTGTAAATTGTAGCCTTGTTGTAGAAAACTATGACTCAGACCACGTCAAGAAAAAAGAATCTTTAGAAAGAACTTACAATTATCCAAAAACATCCCTTAAATTCTCAAAACACTCACATGAGATTCAAATTTAATTCAGTTTCATGGATACAAAAAGACCTAAAGAATCCAAGACCTAAATGGTGCTGTTATACTATTTTCTGGCACCCAGGACAAGTATCTCGCTGCACATACCTCCATCTCCTGCTGGGCTACTTCACATGCTGCCCCCAGTCCCACTGCTAGAGGTGTGGGCACAGTCCCAGACCGCAGTCCTCTCTCCTGGCCTCCCCCACTCTGCAGGGGTTCTAGCCGGACGCGTGGTCGGCGGCGAACATAGAGAGCACCAACCCCTTGGAAGCAAGGAAAGCTGTTTTACCATATGCCCAGAGTTCTGAAATTATGAACAGGGGCTCCAAGCTTTGGTAACATTCCTTACTTCCACAGCAAACACACACATGGATGGTTAACTGGAGAAAAATAAAGTGAACAAATTCAGTATTATTTTCTAGGAAATGGTGTTTGTCCCCAGTGATCATGTTCAGGCTTGCAGAGCTTCAGCCATGGGAGCTCAGCTTCTTCCACTCTGCTTCACTCACCCAAGGACTCAGTGCTTCCCTTCCTTCCCACAATTCCTGTACACAGCTGAAGTTCAGCCCCTTGCACTGAAGCTTTTATGTGCATTCACTAATGTTCTCTTACTGACTTCTAAATTCCTTCCCTGGATTACTGGGCCAGCACCAGTCCCAGGAGTCCTCTTCCTTTCTTCTCATTAGAAAGACTCATTAGTGGCAACAATTTTCAGCAGGTGGATTAGATAGATAAGCCAGTTTTACTAGTCAGTCAATTTAATGCTCTACTCTCCTCACCTAGAAGCCAAATTTTCATGTCTTCAAGTGCCCTGGTACACTTAAGGAGGGACTGTCACCATAGGAAGGACAGTTGCGACTTCCAGGCATAATAAATGGTGAAAATTTATGTCTGTCATCTGTCCAAAATTGCTGGTTGAAAACTTAAGTCTCTGTCCAGAGATAAAGTCTTCAGTTCTCAGCAGAACTCACACAGGAAAAAAAACGTTGAAAAATAAGAATTTTGTCTTTTGTTTCCAAATAGCACATAGCATACAGCAAACCTGATTTCTGGCTCTCTAACACCCATTGTCACAAACCAAATGGACCTTGACAATATCAATAGCTGGATTTTTAGTATTTGTGTCAACCAGAAAATGCATAGCTGGATATTAAACCGCATTCTGCAAAGAAAATGCACAAATGGCATTGGAGGAATGAAGCCACTGGAAGTAGAAAACAATCAACAATCATAAGTTACCTTTTCATCTCCTTGTTGCAAGTCACACTCGGTCTAAAGTTTGCCCTCTAACCAAGTGATTTCATTTCAATCATTTCAGTTCTTCTTCACACCAAGCAGATGACTCCTGAAAACCCCACTGCTGTAATGCTGCCACCATTATACAACACTGTTTCTTCCTTCAGTGATGCCACCTAAACCCACCTAGCACTGAAGATGCACTTACCACAGCTCTACACTGGCAGCAGTGCCTGAGCTATTCTGAAGTCTGTCCTACACCACTCAGAACAGTTTTCTACAGCTTAAGTAACTGACACTATATGACTTCACACCTTGTGTAGTTGCCTTAAACTAGGCAATTAGCAGGTATGCTAGTAGGTATTGCTTAGCAGGTATGGAAACAACAATTTCCTATAAAGCACGTCAGTGAGTACCTTTAGGCCCATAAATTTTATGGCCACTGATGCTCATTAGGTCAATTTTCATGTTGTTGACATCCACAGGAATTTTACCAACTGCTTGTGCAGCATCCGTGTGGAAGAAAACCTTACGTGCACGGCAGATCTCACCTGTGATAAAAACACCAAACGAAAACCAGATTATCTTAACTAATTGCTGTGATCCCAAAGATTCCAGCAATGGATCTAAAGCATTGGCGAATCTAAAACAACAGCAAGTTATTGAGGTATCTGAAGTGAAAAAGGCAGAAATTGGGGCTGTGATGTTTGTTTTACAGTGAAGTGGCTAAAGCTGTGCACAGGCTACTGTAGCTGATGCGCTGGTACAGGTTTAGGCACGTAAGACTACCTATATTTCTTCAGTTCAGATGTTAAAAAGTCTTCTAGTGTTAAGAATTGAGATTATTTCCAAACCCACACCTAACAATATTAAGAACAAACAGTTGCATGAAATATCAAGTCTCCATACAGGAATGACTTCACAGTTGGATAAAATTGTTTTTTCTTGGTTCTTTTTCTTCCCAACGTCCAGTACAAGGCAGCCTTCCTTTCAAGTTTGTATTTGCCATGTATTTTTATGTCATTTCCTCTATTTTCCAAGTTTTCCAACACTCAGCTTCAAAAACATTCTCAGAATTGTGGCACATACACTTATTACGACCACCTGAAGTCAGCTGAGCCTGTCACCAGGCTAAAATATATGAAGGAACAAAATGATGTATTGTTCATGGGCAGCAAACGTAACTATTATTTATTTTTCTCATCAAAAAAATCACACTGCATCTTCCACAGAGTCTGCACAGCTGCATCCGAGACCTCTCCTCTGCACAAGAGGTTCAACATGATACTTCACAGGATAAGTAACCCTCCTGTGGTCCAGCAAGGTCAGGCCACAGGCAATACCACAGGCCACAGGTATAAACAGAGCCTTTAAGCTCCCTCTGCAAGGCCTCAGGCCTGGCCTGTTGCATCTGTTATCAAGGTGTTATGAGAACATACTGGGGGAACTAGAACTGGCACCAGCTGTCTCTGGCATTTAAACATGGGACCGTAGTAAGGACCTTGACAATATAAGTACAGGAGAAAAATAAGAATCCTTGGGCCTATAAGCAAGTCACTGATGGTCAAACGCTTGTCAGTGAAGAAACGGAACCTTGAAAAACCTTGGCAAAGATGCTGCTTTCAGCTTACTGAAGAAAGAAATAAATGCAGCAGCTAAGCAAGAAAACCGCGTACACAAGATGCCTGCCACAGCCTAGGAAAACAATACCCTATGGAGTATGTACTCCAGAGCAGAGCCGAAGCCAAAATATTGTCTAAAAACTCAAACATCTTATGAAAGGATATCTTGAATATGAAGGTGTGCTCGTTTTGGCTGGGGTAGAGCTCACTTTCTTCACAGTGGCTAGTATAGGGCTGTGTTTTGGATTTGTGCTGAACACAGGGGTGGTAATACAGAAATGTTTCTGATATTGCTGACCAGGGCTTGCTCAGAGCCAAGGCCTCTTCTGCCCTTTGTATGGCCATGCTGGCAAGGGGCCTGGGGGTACATGGGAGGCTAGGAGGAGACACAGCTAGGACAGGTGACCCAAACTTAACCACAGGGATATTTCAGACTGTATGACATATACTTTCAGTATAGAAAGCTGGGAGCAAGCAGGTGGAGACGTTTGGAGTGATGGTGTTTGTCTTCCCAAGTCACCACCGCATGGGATGGGGCCCTGCTCTCCTGGAGGTGGATGAACACCTGCCTGCCCACAGGAAGCAGTATAGAATTCTGTTTTTCTTTGCTTGTGTGCATGGTTTTTGCTTTCCATACTAAACTGTCTTTATCTCAACCCATGAGTTTCCTAGCTTTCACCATTCCAATTGTCACTCCAATCCTGTTGGTGGGGGAGTGAGTGAGCGGCTGCAAGGTGCTTGGTTGCCAGCTGGGATGAAGCCAGGACACAAAGGCTATCTGTATATATTTTGCTGCTGTCACAGGAAACTTTATCAACAAATCGTCTGGGATCCAGGGACCTGGAGGATCATCGGGGAGGCACCCGCTCACCCTGCTTGCTCCAACAACCGTGGTTCACCAGGGTCTCCCTTCATCTGCTCTGAGGTTCCTGTCACTCCACCTGCTGGCTCAGAGCCTGGCTCACCCTCTCCCTGCCTCCTGTTCCAGAAGCGTAGCTCTTCAGTGGCCTTTTGGCCTACAAAGGAATTGTTCCTGACTATCCTGACTGTAGATGACAATACTGGGGGAAGGATTGTCCAACTGTGGTGGTCACCATCCTCTCCCACTCCAATTCCTGCATATTTCTCCTCTTGAACACTACAAGTGCTCAGTAAATCATTATAGTATATAAGCTCAATTTTGGCCAGTTATTCTGTACAATTTTTTCATCCAGCATACAATCCAATGAATTGCAGTTGATCCATCCACAGTAATGATTGCTGCAATACTCACCCTAAAGGTCGTGAATTTCATTCTCATCTCCCTTTTGAAATCAGTTTTTATTTGGGACGGCAGTATTATTTCTATTACATTTTTTATTTTAAAATATTTACATTATTATTTTTTTCCTTAGATACATTACACCTAATCTTTTGCATTAGTACCATTTGGGGATGAAAACATTAACTAAAATGAAGTAGAAGGAACCTTAGCTGGCATCTAGAAGCCACAGTGTACTTACCAATGTCATGAATTGGCTGCTTTATTCCTATTTCGTTATTTACAGTCATTACAGAAACCAAACTTGTATCCGGCTGGAACGCAGCCTCCAGCTCCTGGTGAAAGATTCAGTGGGACAACAGTTGTGACTAACAGAGAAGCAGGATTCCTGTCCACACCTTCAATTTACCAGCAACTCAACCACCAGTCCCTCATTCACAACAAACACCTGGGGTTCTGACAAACCACGCTGGGAGAACACTAACCCACGCGAACATTAAATGCCTGTAGGAAGAGGAGTGAATCAATTGCATTTCTGCATGTTCCAACCCTTTGATGCACCTGCCAACCCACTTGATTAAATCATATCTCTAACAGGCTTTGCTATATCCCGTAAATTTCTCTGAGCTATTTTCTTTAATGAATTAACCACCCACAGAACAGCTTAAGCCTCTTCTAGCCAAGGTGAGGCTGGCTGTAAAGGAACTGCTCTTTATACAAAAGTCACATCACACCTGCAGCAACATGCTCAGAAAACACGACTCATTATTGTGCCCACAGGCTGATCCATCAGTGCCATCACACACACCACTGCTCTCCATGGCAGGTGAGGGACTGGGAATAAAATTATTGCTGCTGTACATTACAGGATGTCAATGATGAACTAAAAACATACAACTTCTACATCTCAGGGCTGCAGCCAATACATACAGAAAGGCTGGCTCATGGACAGCCATAGGAAGTACTGTAATCACTGAAACAATGTCTCAAGTACTGGGCCCCTTACAGGGTACACAACAGCTCCACCTGCACAGCAACAGCTGAACGGTGGGATAGGAGGTGGATGTTCTGGTTGAGAGAAAGTGTAGGACAATAGAAAGAACAGAAAATCCTTTTCCAGATATGACAGATTTGACTATGATTCTCATACTACTTTGTGGTATTCATCATCCTTTCCTATTTTTCATCTAGAAGACACAAGGTTTTAAGCATCAATTTGAAGCAAAAACCTCTTTTATTTTTAGGTTTTTCTGTCAGTAACAACTTACCTTCAGATCTATGAGCCCATTTTTTTTAACAGGTAGATATGTGATGCGAAAACCTTCTGTTTCCAGGGAACGACAAGAATCCAACACACACTTGTGTTCTGTTTGCGTCGTAATGATATGTTTTTTTCTGGATTTATAGAACCTTGCAACACCCTGTGAGGCACAGTCCATGAAAAACAAATTGGCCACTGAAGAAAGCAGGTATTACACAGTATGATTGGAAATAAGAAATTACTACTTTGATATAGTTCATTCAGAGCTTTCCTGTTTGACTCACGTCGTGAATCTAAAAGGTATTGACACATAATCCACACTACCTGTCTCCATCAGCACCTGCTTTTCAAAGCATCTCACTTCTCAAAAATTCTTTGAAAATGTTTATTCCTGTTAAGCTGTAGAAGCCATTAACCAAAGCATTTTTTGAAAACTTTTGCAGTGGAATCATAAACACTGAGAAGTCTGAACAACCACATACTACATATACAACCTAATCTTCAGCATAAAAAAGTTTCTAATCTGCATGTCCACTATATTTCACAATAAAGATTTTAATTACAGAAGCAGAAGGATTGTATTTGGTGTATGCAAGATAAATATCAAATATCTTACAATGCCCTTAAAGTCATGTCCTGGGCACCAAAACATTCATCCACGTATTTCCTCCACATATGTAACAGAGTATCACAAAAAGTAAATCCAGAAATGCAAATACTCCAACATATTAACATTTAAATTGTTGAGAGACGCATACAGTTCTTAAATACATAATTTTAACGTAATAAATAAGAATCAGTATAAAACTTTTACCTTAATTGCCATATTGTTAGATTCTGTTGCACCACTGGTAAATATAATTTCCCGTGAATCAGCTCCTATTAAATTTGCAACTTGCTGTTTAAAAAAATACAAGTTTGACTTGTTAAGAAACCATACAATGAATTCACTACAGCAAAATACATCTGAAATGTTTTCAAGAATACTCCCTTGAGCTTCAGAAGGATTACAGCTGGTACCTATCAAAGTAATGCTACAAATAGTCTAAACATCTGCATTATAAAATACACAAGGAATCCACAGTCATTAGGAGTGGTATTAAGCATTAACCTGTTATAAAAGAGATAAAGCTTAAGCAGACAAAACCTCATTCGATATCACTTCAAAAAAAATTACAAACACCCCTGCCTAAGATGAGAAGAATGATAAAACATGGAGTCAGTCCAATGACTGTAGCAACATGCTTGTGACTCCAGGAAACCAAAAATACTGAGGCACTTTTACTTAAAGTACTGGTTTCTGCCACTTCAGTTGCTCTAATCTCACTGTTGGAGCAAGTGCCAGTTTCTGCACCTGGGACTGGACAACTCTGGGTGTCCAGACAGATTGGGGAACAAGAGGCTGGAGAACAGCACCACAGAAAGAGACCTGGGAGTTTGGGCTGAGGGCAAGTGGAACAGCAGCCAGCAGTGCCCTGGCAGCCCCAAGGGCCAGCCCTGTCCTGGGGAACATCAGGCCCAGCACTGCCAGTCAAGCAAGGGGTGACTGTCCTGCTCTGCTCTGCACAGGGGTGGCCTCACCTCGAGTCCTGGGGGCAGTTTGGGGCAAATCTATATAAGGATATGAAGTTATTAGAGAACATCCCAAGAAGGGCCATGAAATGGTTAAGGGCCTAGAGGTGAGTCTGTAAAACAAATAGCTGAGGTCACTTCGTTCTTTCAGTCTGAAGAAGAAGAAACTGAGGTCAAACCTCACTGGGGGCTGCAGAGAGGCAGTTCTCTGCTCTTGGTGACCAGTGACAGGGCCTGAGGGAACAGACAGAGCTGTGTCAGGGGAAGTGTAGGCTGGATATTAGGAAAAAAGTTTTTTACCCAGAGGGTGGTCAGGCACTGGCACAGGCTCCCCCCGGAAGCAGCTACAGCCCTCAGCCGGCCACCGTTCAAGGAGCGTTTGGACCCTGCTCCCCGGTACAGGGTCAGATTGCTGGGGTATGCTGTACAGGGGTCAGAGTTGGACTTCATGATCCTTGTGGATCCCTTCCATCTTTAAATATTCTATTGTTCTATCTTTTCCTGCAATAAATCTACTAAAGTACACCTAAGCAAAGAGGAAGCTGCTAAATCCAGCCCACAGAGAACAGGGGTTTTTTTTCTTCTTTTCTATTTTTTTTAGGTTCTTTTGACCCTGAATTTCCTCAGCAGCAGGAAAACCAACACAACCATGGAGAGCCAAAGACTCACCCGCCTCGCGTTCTCCATGGCAGCCTCACTCTCCCAGCCGTAGGCGTGGGTCCTGGAGTGGGGGTTGCCATAGTAGGCTGTTAGGTATGGGAGCATGCTGTCCAGGACTCTGGGATCCTGTGGAACACAAATCACCTAGCCTTAAAAAAGGAGAAGGGAAACCATATCTGTGTATCTGTTCCCTTTGGAAATGCCCCCTTGCCACAGGATCAGCAGCACTTCTGTTGCAGTATCTTGCTTTAGCTTAGGCCTGACCTTGAAAACTTGAGGCTATTACATGTTATGTGTAACACAAGTATTCGGTAATTATGTTCTGTGCATGTAACCCTGATCTGTACCGAAGGTCAAAGAAGAACAGCATCATTTGAGAAAACAGAATCACAGAACGGTTTGGGTTGGAAAAGACTTTGAAGTTTATCTTGTTCCATGCCCCTGCCACGGAGCGGGACACACCTTCCATTAGATCGCGTCGCTCCAAGCCCCATCCAATCTGGCCTTTCTTCTGAACAGAAAAAATAAAAGGTCTTAAAATGTTAAGAGAATTGTCAGATCAGTATTTTGGTTGAATTCACTTCCTGCTTCTCACAACTGTCCCCACTCCCGCAGGGGTCGGTGTGAGCCCCTTCGCGGCTCCACCACGCTCGTGCTCTGCCGCGCTGGGGCTGCCCATCCAGGGGGCTGCCCGGCGTAGCTACAGCCCTTACGGAGGATGCTGGATTGCCCTGTGGTGACAGGAACAGCCTGCGCCGCTACAGGCGGCACCGAACGCCGCCTCTGTCCCCCACGGCAGCTCAGGACACACGCGACCGCTCGGGCGAGAGAAGCGAGAGTGTGGGGATCCCGCTCCGCTTCCCATGCTCGGTGCGACCCTTACCAGCGGGGTGGTGGCCTGGACATCCATGTAAAGCGGCCGAAGAGCACCGCTGCCATCGCTGGTTCGCCCTGAGGGGAGAAGAGAACGAAAGCCTCTGTCAGGGGCCGGCAGGAGCGGGGCAGCTGTCCCTGCCCGGACAGCGGCTCTGCCCGACCGCAGCCTTACCCGGTCCCGGTCCCGGTCCCGGTCCCGATCCCGATCCCGATCCCGATCCCGGTCCCGGTCCCCGTCCCGGTCCCCCCGCCCGGAGCCGCCGCGGGGCTCGTTCGCCCCTCAGGGCCGCCAAGCGCCGCCACAGCAGCATGGCGCCCGCCGGGCAGAGTGCGGGCGTGCCCGCCTCTTCCTGTACGTCACGGCTCACGCCGGAAGCGAGGCCCAGACAGGCGGAGGCGCAGTGCGGCCTAGGGTGATACGGGCGAGGTACGGGCGAGGTACGGGCGGAGCGGGGCGGCGTACGGGCGGGGCTGGGACCCGGGGCGCTCGTGAAGTGAAGCGCGTGCTGAGGACGCCGTTCCCGGGACGTCCCCGTCCCGGCCTCGGTCTCCGTAAGGGTGGGTTCACTGCCCGCTCCTCTGCCGCTGAGACCAGCGGCAGCCGGGAAGGACGGGCCAGCAGCGGAGGCTCCGTCAGGTGCCGCTTGCGTTCCTCACTAGGGACTGAGAGCACACAGGGTGAGGGCCCCGAAACAGCCTTGGCAGCCACAGCGGTGCTCGCAGGAGCTTGTTGAGGGGAAACGAGGCCGTCGTTGCCTCCTTGTCCTTCCTACCTGACAGGCAAGGAAGAAAGCCTGGGAGCCAGCACAACCTCTAGCGCTGCACGCGCGAGAAGCTCTGAGCTGCACGGGCCTGCCTGCCAGCCCAGTTTGGTTATAGAAGTCTGTTAAGACAAAGCAGTAAATCCATATGGATATTGTCCTTTCTTTTTTAGATGCCTGTGACTGTGGGCCCGTATGGGCAGTCGCAGCCCAGCTGCTTTGACAGAATAAAGATGGGTTTCATGATGGGCTTTGCAGTGGGCATGGCTGCAGGAGCACTGTTCGGCACATTTTCCTGCCTCAGGTACGCCAAGGAAATTGCTTCCACAGACAGGTGGTGGGTGACAGGGTGATAGCCAGTGAGAAATGGTCCTGCAATAGGGTTGGGAAGGGATTGGGTCTGGTCTTGTGCCAGTCCCATGAGTGGAATTTTGTGATTCCAGCTACTGCAGTAAGCCCTGGCCTCCAGCAGGTGAGTCTGGTGCTGGCAGGACATCACCTCTGGATGCCCCGTATGCCAGGTCACAGTTTCACAGACCTTTTCTTGACTCTTATAAGGGAGGTTCATTGGGAAGCTGAGGCTGTGGAGGATCAGCTCCAGGAGGAACTGGATGAATTGTTTGTGCAGATACCCGTGCAGCCCTCTCCTGGCCCTAAAGCTTCCTGAGGTGCTCTGTAAGCTCTCAATGTCTGCATCGCGGTCCCTTTGCATGTCCCGTGCCCTGCACAGAGGCAGTTACCAAACTGACCCTGAGTCTGGCAGGGGTGTGGGTGGAGCTATGGCTGGCATTGGCACAGTCCCACTGTGCAATGGAGAGCAGCAGTATTCCACCTCCCCTGCGGCGCACCAGCACACTGACATGAAAACAAGCTGTGCTTGCTGATCTGTTTGCTCTGGCACTGCTGACTGGCCTTGCACATCATCTATGACAAAGGATCACTGAAGTCAGCTCTTTCATACTTTGCAGAACTCTCTTTTTGATGGTTTTTTACCTGTGATTAAACATGGGTAATGATTTGGTAGTAAGGTGAAGAAGGAAAAGGCACAAATCCTAATTCAGTGGGAGTTAGAACTTTCTGAATCTCTCTGTTTCCAGAGGGTAAGCAGCATAATGCTGGGAGATGATACATATTTAGGCATTTAGAAGAACCAGTGAGAGTGGTTCTGTCATACTTGAATGATATGGCTACAGTACTTCTGCTGTTCCATTTTTGAGGGAAAATCCCATGTTTTAAGAATGAAGTGCATGAAATTCCTTAGACCCTAAAGTCACTGCAGTGCTTAAAAGCCAAATATTACAAGAGCTCCTTGAGACAGAACAATTCTTTTTATTTTAGCCTGACCTCACGTAAGTGAAAACTGGAGAACAGAAACACCTTTTGAAGTTTCTAGGCCTTTCAGGTCTCCCATATTAAAAACACAGAGTCAATAGTAAATAGAAAGTTAATTTTAAATTGGTGATATTAAAAAGACTGCCACTGCAGCTAGAAAGAATGGCAGTACAATAGCTCAGACAATTCTTTTTGTACTCTGGCAAGTGAAATATTTGGACAGCATTTTTTTCCCATATTAAGGGTATTTGGGAGACCAGGATGAAAAGCTTTTCCTGCTAAAGGTGTGGCAGGAAGGTTCCACTGCAGGAAAAATACACATGGGCCATTTGTGAGGGCCACCCAAGAGCCCCTGCACTAGCACAGGGCACTGCAGCCAGTCTCTGGGGAGGCAGCAGCTGTACAATAGCACAAATTTAGACTGAAGATGTGTTCAATTTGCAACCATGAGCTGATTGTCTCAGGTGTTTTCTGCTGCATGTCTGTGACCTGTCAGGTTTCAGCTTTTATATAATCCCTGTGGTTTTCTTTATCTCAGGATTGGCATGAGAGGACGAGAGCTGATGGGTGGAGTTGGCAAAACGATGATGCAAAGTGGTGGAACATTTGGAACATTCATGGCCATTGGTATGGGAATACGCTGCTAATCTGGAGTTTGGGATTCATCCCAGAGTGCCCCCACACCAGCCATTCCTCTGCTGTACAATAATAAAATCTTTAGATACCTGGAAGTGAGTGCTCTTAATGAAACAGCAGTCCTACCCTCTGTGCTCTGATTGTAAGCATGCTTTTTACAATATTTCTACTTTCTTCCCATCTCTTAGTCCCAAAACAATGAGAATGAATAATCATTTTTACTAGATTAAAGTTCCTGTTTTACAGATATAAGTACACCACACAAGTTTCTCCCTTTGGCACTTGGGCAGCTCACATTGCCCATGTGAATGTGGAGCTGGTCTGTTCATTCATGCATTCTTGAGTCTAGGAAAGTTAGATGGTGGGTACTTCAGATTAATGGTCAAATTTCTGTCCTCTTGTAAAAATAGGTGGGTTGAAGCTGGTCCAATTTCTGAATTCCAAGTGTCATGTGACAGATGCCTTCAACAGAGTAAGGGACCCCAGGATTCAGGCAGGTCCCATAAGAGCTGTGCTCCCAGATACAGAGCCTTTTCTTACATTCTGGTTTAGCAGGCCTACAAGGTGGTCAGTACTTCCCCAGGAGAGCAGGGGGATCCCTCCTGCTTCTCACCAGCACTCCCTACAGCTGACCTAGGAAAAGATTGTTGATGTTGTAGTCTTCCATTACTTGCCTTTTGAAACAAGGCCTCTCTCTGCTCCTTCAGCTCTGTGTAAGGAGGACACATGAGCAGCAGCACTACCTCAGCTGGCACCTGTACAGCCTGGACCGTACAAGTGCCTTTTCCCCAGTTTTTAAGGCAGAAACACAAATTCACCACTCAAAGCCTGTTCTCAGATGAAGCACACCTAGACACCAGTTCTACTTCAGCTGTATTACTATGTATTTGTATTCCTAGGATTCTGCTGTATTCCCAGCCCCTCAGTACCTTTGCCTTTTGCTTGCTCCCAGTTCCTTAATTAAGGACAGGCCTTTCCCCCACTGCAGCTCAAGCATAGCTACAGCCCCCAGGGCTGCACAGCAAGTCCTCTCCCCACAGTACCACGGGAACAGCAGCAGCATTGCTGCCTGCCCCACCTTCACCCACTCCTGAGGAATGTTCTGTTCTCCCTCCTCTCTCCACTGCGGTCTTTTCTTAGTGGTTAAAAAGTCCAGGGAGATGAGACAGGGGTAGAAAGGGCAAAGCACAGGGGCAGGCTCCCTCTAGAAACCAGATTAAAAGCCAACATAACTGACTCCTCTACCCCAGGACTCAACCGTTTGTGAAGAATGGAAGTGGGCAGGAGGGGGTCATCTCTGGACTGAACTTTAATCACGCCTGAGGAGGGTAAGAGTTGTGCCCAGATCCTCAGCAACCATGCCCACACAGCACAGAGGGCTGGGAACAGCTCCTGCATGTACTCTCTGAGCACGTGGTATTCCATGGCATACCTGGATACCATGCAGTGGTATCCCAGACACTGGGCATTGCACAGCATCTATCACCTCCAGGCCTAAGCACACACTGCTTAAGTCAAACTGGGAGAGCAGAGAAATAAAGCTTCATGAAGGCCTTTTTAAGAGAATTTTATTTGAGTGGTTCTTACAAAGATTGTTGCAATATGAAAGTCATTGATAGAAATATCAAGCTGTCTTGTCAAACACACTGAAGTAACCCAAAAATATATTTCAGAGCTCACAGAGCTTAAAAAGAGCAAAGATTATATGCAACCAGAACAAAACACATTTCTGTATTTCCTACCCATTTTCAGACTTGGCTGAAATCCTTCAGCTCTGCCCCACTGCGCACATGGAAACTCATCCGGAAATGCAGAGATGTTTTGTTTGGAAACGTAGACACACCTCACAGTATTTACAAAGAAACTTTTACAGATACAATAATCAAAAGTTACCATCAAGAAATAAAACCCTTCAATCCTCCTATTCTTACCAATTATTCAGCACAAAGCAAGCTGAGTAGCTGTCTACAGTCAGCATTCAGTAGCTTTTTGGACTTTCCTTTTATACAAAAACACTAAATATGTCCCTTCATCCAGTCTCTGTCTGACACTACCCTTGAGCAGATCACCCACATTTAGTGAAATGTAAAATGTCTTTGCTGCATTAAAAGAAAGGCTCATGAAACATTAAAAATGTCGTTATGTCCCATCTGCCTTTTACATAGTACTTGTTATCTATGAGCTACTTCTCAGTTCCTACAGATCACCTTTGTCAATGTACAAGAATTACAAGGCAGAACAAGTCAACAGCTTTGTATACAGTGGAAATGCTAGTTAGGGAGAATGAACACACTGCATTTCTGCTTACTTCATTTTATTTTTAAAGATAGCAGGAAGTGTACACAAAATGACATTAAATCCTTTCCTTTAGTTTTATCTAAATAAAAGATAACTCAATCTTCCTCCAAAAAATACCTATGTACAAAACTGACTAAATTAATCTTCATCGTCGAACAGGAACCAGTAGTTGGGTTGCAGTCATGGAGTCTGGGAAAAGGCTGTGGTATGTTGGAAGAGGTACATATGCTGCTGTGATCATTTTACCTAATCACAAGAGGAAAAAAAGTAAAAATCAATGTTTGGTCATTTCTGTAGTGGATGACTAAATGTAGGCATGTACACGGAACACTCACCTGCAAACCACCTCCCATGCAAAGCATTGACAGCTGCGATGGCAGCAGCAATGGAGGGACATTTGACATACACATTGCCCTGCAAGACAAAATAGTGCAGCCCGTGAGGAGTCAGAGACACTTCCCCAACGCTGTTCCTCAGCCAACCCTGGGCCTGGCTGTGACAGAGGCACACCTGCTCCACCAGGCACCTGCTGGCATTAATCAGTAACACAGGATGACCACAAGAGAAGGGGACAGTGGTACTGGCAGGCACTACTCCACAGTGGCACTACTACTGCAGCATTCTATTTTTCTAAATAGGATTTTGCAAGAGAGCCCAAACATGCATTTGACTGGCAATCACTGAGCCATGGATGGCTGATCTGCTCCTGTGAGCCTTTTATAGAGAGGCTCTAAAGGCTCCTAATCATTAACACCATGTGAAAGAGAAGAGCACAAGGGGTCTGGCTGCCCCAAGGCAGCCCAGCTGTCAAGGTCTATAAGCCACTAACCTCAACCACATATGCTTCACTCAACATGCAAACTCATAGCCTGGATTCCACAAGAACCAAGAACTCCCCATTCCCCAAGATGGGAAGGAGAAGCAGCACTTTAAGGGAGACTGATACCGTAAAATTCTCCTACATGAACATCAGCATGTCTGTCTTTACTTGAACAAGAACTGAGGCAAAGGGAAAATCCCATCCCAGCAGGGCAGGAAGAGCCTGAGATAGTTCCCAAGGTGAATGACAGACTGATCTTTGAACTTCACCAGAGACAACTGGAGTTTCCCATCTGCCGATCAAGCACTGTACCTCCCTAATCAAGAGAGCTGCAAGAGTCACTACCAACAACTCCAAGACACTCGGATGCCCACAGTAATGTGTGGCATTTTTGTGGCTGCCTGCTTAAAAATAAACCATCAGTAATACCCAAGAAGATCAGTTTTAGCTGAAACAGATTTTTCAGAAAAATAGTATATTAAAAAACAGACGCCAGCCTTTCCTCAGCAGCTTTAGTCAGCCTGTATTAACTCTTCCCACTGCAATCTAACAAATTCCTTTTTCATGGGGTGAACCTAAGCTTAGGGTCTGGTGATTAAGGCACTAAGCAATCAATTAACATACAGAGCTCTGCTCTCAGCCTGCCTCTGCAAAAGCATCCAAGCTGCTTAAATGCCCAAATGAGGTGCAGGAACACAAAGCTGTGGTTTTCCATAACACCCAGCAGCACAGATAGGTGCTTTACATGAGCCATGCACTCAGCTGGGACTGCAACTGTTTCATCTGCAACAAATCACACTGTCATAAGCCAACCCCCTGACAGCCTTCAGGAGGGAAGTCTGTCTGGGACAGAGCCCTGAAGGTGCCCAGAATCTAAGCCTGGAGAACAGAATGGTACAATGGAAACTGCATCAGTGGGTTATTTTATATCTGGGTCATTACTGTGCTACTATGACAAAACAGATTTCATTTTTTATGAAACATTAATTCATTACGTAGTAACTTGTAGTTTCTTCTTCTAAATACACCTGCTAATGTGAAACAGAATTTTGCAGCTCCACATGCTCAGAACCTATGTGAGGTATGTTAAGGGCTGGTATAGTTTTGGCGGTGGTGGTATTTTGGGGGGTTGTGCGGTACTTTTTTTGTTTGGTTCTTGGGAGAGGTTTTTTGGGTGGGAAGTGTTCGGGGTCGTTAGTTGTTTTGGGTTTTTTCCTGTCAAACACTTCATTTTCTCTAAATAACAAACACATTGTGGGCAAGGTTGCTGCCTCTCATCAGTCCAATGGCCCAAGATCACAGCTGTGATCTTGAAGATTACAAGATGCCAGGTAAGGCAGCATGTTGTTTTACATGCTAGCTCCTATCTAACCTCCCTGTAACCCACAAGCAAGGGTTTCAGGTGACATTGGGGCAGCTGCACAAGACAGCAGTGGTTGGTGAGTGCCAAGTGGATCACCACGGCAGAACAATCCCACCTAAGCACACCAACAGAACACGTTTCAGCCTTGTACCCTAGCATGGAACACAAGAAGACACTTTTACGGTCTGATGGATAGAAATTAACCCAACTGTGAAATCATCTGAAAACTGAACTTCTGTTTGGGCTGTGAATTCTTTAAGAAAAGGGTTCAAGATAGTTGATCTATTTACAGATCTTCCAGAGTTGAAATATTCTAAGAGCTGAAATACAGAGAAGAGGTAACCAGTCTGGGGATTATGTAAACAAGGTGAAGTCAGAAGAAAAATATATCCACCAGTTTAAGATGCAGGCATGAATCTGGAATTGAGTCAGCAGCAGCAATCTTTCTCTTCCCTGTTCTAACTCCAGGCCCTCAGACTGCACACTGCAAGTCTTTAATGTCATGAGTGACCACAACTGTTTCCAAGCATGGGATGAGGCACACATTTACCTGTACACTGTAATTCTGTTGGAGCAAGGGCCTTTTCTTCTGAAGCCTGTGTTCTAAAAAGAGGAAACTGAAGTCCCTTGACTTGTGGGAAAGGCACAGCTTAAAGGAAATGCCAAATGCCTGAACTGGTCACTGCTCTTCTACAGGAGCTTCAGCTGGGTAAACAGAGCACCAGAAAGCTGCTCGTACACACATCCAAGTTACACACAATGATTCACAATAGAAGGGAACCACCTACATTCTGCACAACCTAAGAAATTCAGGTACAGTTTAGGAAAAGCCCCATATTTTTAATGCTCCCCTCTAGACAAAAGAGAGCAACAGAACTCCTAACATCTGCTCAGTGTGTCCACCCCAGAAGCAGGCATACCTGAGCTGAGTTTTTGTCAACATAGATGTGGATAACTCCTCCATGTTTGTTACATTCCTCAATCACATCATCTTTAATTTCTGTGTCCCAGCCAGCTTCTTCTTCACTGTACAGGGGAAGGAAAAACAGGATAGTGATATCACTCAGACAAAATCTACCCCCAAAACCCATTAAACACACTCCTGCAACATTCTGATTTCTTACATGTTAAGGTCATTGACAAATGCCAAACAAACAATGATAAATCACTTACGTTTGAGGATTAAACATGTTGGAAAGCTGGAAGCACTGTGTTGCAAGTGGTTGTACAGAAGCAGCTGCAGCCAGAACTGTTGTAATGGAAAAAAACCCCATTAGTGTATGTACAAACCTGCTATGCATGGTTCTAATTTATTCAGCATAATATAAACAGCTCTGACTAAACAGAAATTGAAGGGAGGAAAGCAAAACTCCGAACCAGACACTACTGATGATAAATACATTTAAACTGATCGATACAAAACCCAGCACATTATGAATCACTGTTGAAGCTGAAAAGTGAAAATATAATTGTGTACATTGATTTTTGGCAGATTTTCCATTTAAACATTAAAAGGCATGCATCATCATTTGCATCTAAAATGTCTGCCTGAGTTGTATGTCAGCAGCACCTTTAATGTTTTGCTCTTCATGGAAGCCCTCACTGGCAGTAGCTCAGGACAGCACTACCCCAGCTGACTGCACAGCAAAGGACACAAACCTTGGGGAATTCTTAAAACCTGTTTTAAGCATGTTGAATTATGCTTCAAAAGTGTACCTGCACGTTCATCCCTTGAAAATACAGATTGTAGGAAACATTTGACAACTGAAATTGCTCTTTTCCTCTAACTGTGAAATTACTACTTGTCATTTATTGCTGCTCATCATCCCAGTACCTTGTATTAAACACTGTCCCACAGGGTGCCCTTCTATAGGCTTCAGGCTTCTGTCAATGGAGGTGCAATAACAGCCCCCTTCCCCATACACTTCAGACATTAAGGGCTGTGCAGTCAAATAATGAGCAGCTCAGAGGCAGTAAACCCAAAGTCCTGATTCTCAAATGACCCCTTCTAAGGCAGGGAGAACACTCCTACCCAACCACAAATACCAGCCCACACATTTTCTTGGACTAGCACATGGTTGAGGAATGTTACCAACACTGGAGAAAAATGCTACAAAGAATTTTCAGTCAAAAAATCAATCACAGCATGATTCCCCACAGACACTTAACTAACAGGATACAATTTCTCAGGTACAGGCATATGGTATACCAGAACTATTTCCCTTACAGACACCCGAAATAAAGCCTACTAATTACAAGTCAA
This sequence comes from Nicator chloris, assembly GCA_013400495.1. Classification (NCBI taxonomy): domain Eukaryota; kingdom Metazoa; phylum Chordata; class Aves; order Passeriformes; family Pycnonotidae; genus Nicator; species Nicator chloris. Next base: position 127,410 of record WAAE01006048.1, on the reverse strand, counting down.
ATCAAATGCTAGTTTACCTTCATTCTGCTGAGACAGTCTCGTTTGTAAATCTAAAGAAAAATACAGAAAGTTAATTAGTGTGCATCACTGTATCATTACCTGCCAGCCAGGTTGTTCAGCCTGTATTTTTGTGATTAAGAGCTTATTCCAGTATCACTGTTCCTCTCTAGTTGTGAGTAGTTTCACTAATTTCAGCTTCTCTACTGGAATATTCTGTACTTGACAGATTCCATGACCACAAAGCATTTTAAAGAGAAAGAATACCTTAAAAAGACAGACATGACCACATCCTTTAATTCAATGTATCGCTCCCAACTTGCTTTTGCTCTGATTGAGCTCTTTACAACACACGGTTTACTCCATGAGAAAAAATAATTACAGCAATTCTGACACACATTAGAGGTCTACCATCTTTACTACCAGAAAGCAGTTAAGCACACAGCTATCCAAACCTGACATTCTTAAAGAAGTTATCAAATTTCAATTTAAGGAAAATAAGGCAATACTTCATCTGCTACCCTGTCATATAGATGGCATAATGATACAAGTAACTTTGGTGTTTTTCAAATTCAGAATGTTTTCAAGTGTTCAGAACATGTAGTTTGCCTAGAAAACATTATTTACTTGTTCAACAACATACGCTTGTCTCAATTCACAGTGATGAGAGCAAACAAATGCAGACTTTCTAGCCATTTCCAAGTACATGACTTCAACAATACCTGACATCTCTGAACTAAAAGAAAACTTAAGAATTCAAGGACTGTAAGTATAAGCCCCTTCAATCATGGTTCCATTTAACAGACACTAGGTGGGAGAAAACGGAAGCAAACTATTCCCTTAATCCACTCATTCAAAGAGCAGCAAAGTAATGAGCACCAAGTAAGCTTCCAAGCTTACCTGGAAATACCTGAAGCCACCAGGTATTAGCATACTTTTTCCCTTTCTAATAAAACCTCCTCCACAACACTGAAGAATCAACAGGAAAAAATGTTTTTTCTCTTGATTTTCCTCATATGCCTTTCCAAGTACCTTGCAGAGAAGAACACATACCAAGAATCACACTGAAAAGCTGGAGCTGGAAGGAGCAAGCTCTGAAGGCTGTTGTAAAAAGAGCTTGCTAGGTTTGGCATGTTTTCCATCCAGATCTAAACACAGAAAGTCCTCACCTCCACAGAATGAGAAATATCACAATAGCAAAGGCTACCTTAGCCTGTATTCTCTGCAGAAACTGCTTGGTTTTGGCCTCATCTGTAACTAATTACCTAGGTAATTAATACTCAGACTCTTTTGAAAACCAAGGCGTTTTAAAGAAATCTGCAAATATCTGAAATTTCTCAATTTAGATGAGGACAGACACTTTCTGCTGCAATTCCAATCCATCACGTCTAGCTTGTCTCTGTGGGTCAGCCTGGGGCTCTACAGCCAAATGCTCCAGAATTCCTCCACCTAACATGGTAAACCTGCACATATCATCAATGCAAATTCCATCAGGGGACAAGTAAGATCTGTTCTAAACACAGCAAAGTCAGCTACCACTATCTTGTGCAACAGCTTCATAGGTTAATTATCTACCACCTTTGAAATATAACCTGCTGCTCACCGGATTCTCTTGTTGCTCATGACTGAAGAACAATCCTTTCCTCTCACTTCTAAACTCACTCAGAATTTAAGAAATTCATTGTCACTCTTTACTGTCATGTTTCCCTACACGGTTTTAAATAGTATGTGGAAACTAAAATTAATACACCTGTCAAATTCAGATCAAAGTAACTTTTTCAGTATGTTCTTACAAACCACCTGTAAGAGCAGCAAGTTTAGCATGATGGGAGTACATGTTTAGTGTACAGAGAAAGCAGAAATACAGACACATCTATCAAAGCATTTTGTGTCTTAAAATAAAAAGTTTATTTTGAAATCCAGGTGGCTTTAAATAGGCCAAAGCCTGCCAAGTATTGCCCAGTGTCCCGAGTCATGACTTAGAATAGAGACCAAATGGAGGTCTAGGATGATAATACCTATCCCTTCCTCTTTTGCAGCACACCATCTCAATTTTTTCCATAAACAGATAGCTCCTTCCACAAATAAGGAATGCTTTGTCCCACAAAGCATTGGAAGAATGTTCTATAAGCTGATTATTTTAAATTTCCTATGTTCAGAAAGACAGCAGGGAGTACACAGCTACAACTGTTCAGCTTCAAATTCTTTTTCCTGCTGGAATTTTCTCCATAGGAATAATGCCCAAATTCTCAGATGTCCTCTAAACCCAATTCTTTACCTTTCCAACTTTAGTCTGATTGACTCCCCCTTGAACATGGATTATGAGAAGTGTGTGGATGTACACATCACACCTCAGATGCTCAGGTGTACTTGTCTCTAGGTACACAGGTGATATTTGATCAATGCATCATGCTGCCAGATCATATTCTGGCACTGATAAACTGAAATATTTAGATATTTTTCTCCTCCTTAGCCAGTCTTCCACTGCTAAGCTCCCAGACTATGTGACTGGAATTTGATTTAACCCTGAAGAGGTGAACAATATACAACACCCCAAGAATTTCTTGTCAACAGCACCTATGCATTTATTCACCTTATTCCTACTGCTGACCATTTTCATTCATGTAAATATTACCCAAGACCAGCCCAATATCTGAGCTTTGGCTTTAACAACAGCCTCCAACTTTCCAAGCTTTCACCTGTAAAAAAATCCTTCTTTCGCTGAGCCAGCTTCTTGACACACTTTGTACTTCCTGTATTACCCACTTCTCCAGTTTAATAACTTGCAAATGACAGGAGTCTAAAGATCACCAAGAAGCTGCTCCTTCTCTGCCAAGGAAAAGCAGTTTTATCAAAGACTTGGTCTTTAAATGCAGTTTCTGACAGTATACTATACTTTTATAATATTCTCCAGTTTACCCTTCTTTAGTATGACTTCTGAAGGAGCAAAGTCTAGTCAATAACGGGACCAGAATCTGGCCGGATTACATTCTTCCTCCTTCAAGTGTACATAATTTAGAGTCACATGTTTCAGCTATATACTATATCATGGACTTAAAATGTTTATTAATAATACCAGAGATGAAACCTCATGTTTCACACATGTCCCACCACTCATTTCATGGGAGTTTTATTCCTCTGAACTGTTTACATTAGCCTCTTACTTTTAGCTTTGTTTCTAACTTGGGAGTATTTTCTTTTTTTTTTTTTTACTTTTGAACTACATATTCCTAGCCTACCTTCCTCAAATTCCAAACTTTATGACCAATATTCCCATCACAAATTGAGGCAACTAAACACATAGAAACATCTTGGGAGTTGTTTTTCATTCACCTGAGTCCCACTTCCTTTTTTTTTTTCCTTCAAGAGTTGATAAACCCTCATCTATTGCTTTCATGACTTTTACAATGTCTAACTCAATCTGACTGTTGGCAGACAATTATCAATTATCTTTTTATCTGCTTGCCAAACTAAAAATATTGTTTTATTATCAGTCCTTTTTTCTATTCTTCATAGGCTGTGTGGTCATTCCTTATTTCTTTTGAGGTAGCTGATCACCCAGGTTTAGCATGGAGCCCACAGTTAACAGTACTTTTTCTTCTTTCTGTAGAATACAGATCCAACACAGCATTAGCAATGTGAAACAGAAGAAACTTTTCACATCCTGCCTGTTCAAACACCCAAGTTGCTCAGACCAAATGACTTAATTGCCTTGTTTCTTCAACCATCAGTTAGACCTGTTTGTGTATCCTTCCATTTAAATGTGAGCAACTCATGATCCCTCAAGTCAATGGTCATTTCTATTCTCATCCATAATATCTTCATTACTTACCAAATTGAGTTTAAAATAGCATCCCCTCTTCATGAGTCAGTGAGTGTTTGATGAAGAAAATTGTCGGATATCACATCCAGGAATATCTGGGCCCCACCATTATTACTAGCAATTCTTCTCCAATCTGTATCGGGGAAGTTAAAGTCTCCCACAATGACATAATTCCTGGTAGTAATTTTCTCTAACAAGAGTAAAGAGATCTTTAATCCATAACCAAATCTCACTTTGGGGATAGCTCATGACTCTACGGCAACAAAAAGTTTTATCTTTTCCCGAAGTTACTTAAGTTGCACATGTCCACATTATTCCTTCTGTACAAGTGGAATGAACAATACTACCCCTACCACCTTTATTTCTACAGTTGCTAAACATGCATCTTCTAACACCTGTATTCAGCCTCATCATTTATTTCTCTGCAGCCATGTTTTCTCATGCTGATTCCATACTACTTGAACCATTCAGCTGTGTCAGGCTTTTTTGGCCATGTTCTTGATTTAGTGAACTTGGATTTTTTTGACCTTGTTTGTTTCAAATGCAGGGGAGGAAAAGGACCAGTGTTTTTTAAAACACTGTTCTCACTTCTAATTGTCTGCATCTGATTGTACACAAGACTGCCACACCACTTTATAACCTGCATTAATGTTGATCTAACTTCAGTGGTGGTTACCTTTCCTTCTCTTCCTGGACCAGATACCCTTTTTCCTCGCCACTGTACATTTTTCATCCTTCTCAAACAGACAACCAACATTTTTCTGTCACTGGCCAGTTCCTTTTCCTTCCAAGGGCACAGCTCTATTATATTCTTTTAGCAACTGTCCACAGCTTCATACCTATGCTCCTCTTAAAACTGCACCTGACCTTCAGTAGCATGATTCAGGCCTATCTTATGAAGTCTGAATCATTTCCATCACAAGCTCTGCTGGAAGGCAAACAACAATGCCACCTTTTCTTTGCTACTTTCCTGACACTTCCCACCCATTCCAGCATCTGGTTATTTGTGACAGTTGTTTACTCCTGCTCTTTTCTACTGCTGTGACAGTTTCATATCCTTTGTTCATAGTATTAATCAAAAGTAGCAAAAAAAGTAACCTTCAGGGAGATTACTCACTGCTCTAGTTCTGAAGACCCCATGAATAGTTTGTTTTCCAGGCCAGCTATGAACTAAGCAGCAGCAATCACATTTCTCAGCCTCATTCCAGCATACCCACCTGCAGAACACACATACAACAACAGCCAAATCCAAGCAACACAAACATACTCCCTGACATAAAACGTCTTTCCTCACAAGGACATACGCTGTAAAAACACTGCTGCCATCTTTGTGATGTGTCCTCCATAAAGTCCCAATAACCTTCCTGCCCCTAGTACAGCTCTGGTTTTTCCAAAGGGGTCAATCCCCTTCCAATTCTGAGCCTGCCAGTTTTAACAGTCAACACTCACACTGCAGTAAAACATAGAATTCCCCATTAGCACAGAGAATAGTGAAGAGATAAGTGTCTGGGATGAGAAACAGCAGATTTGGAAGAAATATGCAAAGTGAATCACACCCATCCAAATTGTGATATACTGTCACTAGTTATTTGCGTATGGATTTGAAGAGTTTTACGGTTTGTAAAACATGCTGAAACACCTGTGTTCTCACTTTAAAAGACCAAAAAACATAGTTAAGTACCTCCTGTCTCAAATTTATGAAGTAATTTTGAAATATATATATATAGGTCACCAATTCTTACCTGTTACAGCTCCAAAGGCCAAAGATCCGCTCATTTGCAGAGCCTGCTGTGCAGCTGGAGGAATCTGCAAACCAGTACCTGCAACACAACACAGAAAGACCTTGGACCCTTTCACTCAGTTAGGGATGCAGTAACAGAAGTATCAGAAACCTTCCTGTTGTCAAAAGATAAAAAACGCCACGCATATATAAGTTTTATACATTTATCCTAACAGTTCTGTGGAGTGTTTTAATTCAAATTCTGCAAACTTCTTCACACACCCACATTGTTCACCACTGTTATCTGACACTGCACACACCTTCTGCAAGTCTTGCCATCAGCTGAAGGCGACCAGTTGTTCCCAAGTCAATTCCAGTCCGTTCCAACTCATCACTATCCAAAAATGAGCTAGCACTGGAAGCATCAGTACGCTCAGTTACATGTCCAACTTTCATTGGCCTCCCAGCCAGTTCAAATCCATTGAGTTGTTCCAGGGCCTTTTTGGCACACTCAGAGTCTGAGAACTGTAGATTGGAAAAACACAAATTCAGTAATACTTGCCTACAGGATTCAGCAACGCTTCTACTGTACGTAATAGCCACAATTACGCAAATAGGAGAAACTCTAAGATAACAGCAACAAGCTAATGTAAATGTGCTCAGTATTTTTCATTTAAACCAAACGCACATATTTTGGCATTTACTTTCTCATAGTTAGGTACTATACATTTAAATATATTGTTGAAGTTACAGCATCTAGATACTGCAATCAACAGGAGTCATGGCTGTGGTTCTCTTTCAAGAGTGACATTCAATTCCTTTGCAAGCTTACAGCTGCCATGTTATTTACTGGTTATTCCTAACAGACGTTCTGCTTTCTGCTGCGAAACATCAAAATAAACATACAAGCATTTTATCAGTGTTAAAACTGTCAAGTATGAACTATACAGTAAGTTTGGTTTCATTTGTGTCCACATGCCAAAGGTCTCAGCCGAGACTTTTTCCCCATGACAAATTGCCATGTCAGTGAAGAAACTCAAGTTCACAAAATTGTGTACTTAAGGGTAAAGAGGAAAGATGTTTTCAACTGAAAGTTTCAGCCTCTAAAATTTTATTTCCCCTAAAAACCTCCAATTCAATTATTTTCAGCTACAAAAAACATCAGTCATTACCAGTGTCTTTGCCTGCAGAAGACAGCATTTGCATTTACAAGCACTGACTACAGAGGAAACTATTCCCATCTAAACACATTCATTGCTTATTCACAATACCCAGACAACTGTCAGAAACAAAGAAAAAAGCCAGTGCTGCATCCTGCAACGTGACACTTCTAAAATGAGACATATAGAGTTATCAAGTAGCAATTTAGTAGTTCCTATGCCTATGTAACAGATTTAGATTATGGTTAGTTTATTATGTTTAGATTGCTACTATATAACCACAGAGATACACACAGGAAGGTTCATATATATTCTCCTACACGGGAAAGTTACACTCAGGAATTGTCTAAGAAACCTGGCAATTCTAGTCATACCGTAATGAATCCATATCCTTTTGAGCGTCCAGTTTCACTGTCCATCATGAGCTGAATACTTTCAATCTAAAGATAAGAATAAAGCTATTTATTATAGACATTTTGGAACAAATCCCAAGATACCCTAACACAACATGAAAACAGCCCAGGTCAGATACACATACATGAATGTAAAACTACTACTTTCATTTTTTTAAATTAGATTCTCATTCCTTCCTCACTTCAAAATTACTATACAGACAGCTAAATAAGTACTTGGATAATAAGACAGAAGCAAGTAAACGTAACGGTTTTGAGCTCATCTACAGGTAGAGGCCTGGTTCTGATGCAGAATTCTAGCAGAATGAGCATGCAGACATGATCAGATCATAACTGAAACACTGATCATGGCACCTCATATGTTGAGAAACTCTGTTTTACAAGCTAAGAAAAGCAGTATACACAACTGAATTAAGAAAAAGCTGTATATTTTAACAACTACTGGTACATGGGAACCCCTAGAAGTTTACAGGTAGTGAATTTAAAACACATTGCTGAGTTTTCCATTTGCCATGAAGTAGCACTGGGAAGGATCGGAATATATGGAATAAGAAGGAAAGATCTTCACAGGTCTCCATATAAGCTTCCTAAACTACCTTAATCCTACTGCCAGACCTTGATGGAAAAAAAAAAACAAAAACACAACCCAAACCACCAGAAGAGCAGCCATGTGGATTAAAATTTAATCAATTGTAGCAATTTTCCAGGGTTTTGCACAAGAGATTTAAAGGGATATGCATACTGAGTCTGAATTAGGCATGTGAAAAGCATTGCTACTATATAAGGCAGAGTTCATATCCAAAGACAGTACACAAAAAACCTCAAACATTAACAGACTTCTTTTTACCCATTAAGAAGCATATTGAATATCTAATTTTTCCCCTATCTAAATGATATATATCCCAGCACAGTAGGGCTAACATATTGTAACTCCACAGGAAACTTTAGGTTTTACCTGCTCACTTCCATAATTCTCTCTACATAAACTTATTACCGTGCTGCATCCTGCTGCCCAATGCTCAGGAGTGAGAATGGACCCAAGTCAGAGTTGTATAGGACACATTGCTAGTTCACAGTCTTAATATCAGCTAAAGCTGCAGCAAAAAGTCATCAGAAACAGATGATTGATAGTACTGTTCTCAGAGACCTCAGTCCCAGTTCTGTGTTTTGTGCTTTAACCCATGAAATGGGGCTTCCATTCACAATCCTGGAAGGGAAAGATACTACAAGTTGCTAGAGCAGGATACAACACAGAGAATTCGTCTGGTTTCAGGTTTTTTTTTTTTTCCCCCATTCCTTGATTTCAGGTATTCATTGAATTCTGAACTTTCTAAGACCTGCCATTCAAATTCACTGGATACCATCACAAATCCAAGTTCTCATTTGTTCTCAAATACTACCCACATACCTATGGCCTGAGGATGTGTGGGCACAGCAGTGCAAGAAAGCCACAAGTGTTCTGTGAGTATGAAGCTGAATTATTTCCAGAAGTTGCCAGTGCTCTACAACTAAGCTAGGGCTTCAAATAAACTACTCTAACACAACATGGCAAATTGAAGTTTACCCTGCCAAATGGCTCGAAGATTCCTCGAAGCATATCTTCAGTTATATTGAAGTGTAATGATCCCACATAGAGCCTCATAGGACCAGCACTGCCCTTCTGCAGATTATTTGCCATTGCTGCTGCTCTGTTTTTCTCTGCCTAAGGAGAAAAAAAATTCACCTTCAATAAGAAATTAATAAAACCCTCTAACATAAGAAGTAATTATCTCTCAGACCTAAACTAGAAGATTCACCAAACATACAGAAACTGTTGCATGATTTGCATTCTATTCATCAGACTTGAACTTAGAAGCTAGAAAACCCAAGACCATGACCAAGTATAGAAACAAGAGATTCCAAAAGCCTTCAAATCGAACAACTTCATGCAGAATTCTGGCTTCTACCTAGTAAACTATCTGGAAAGCATGCACAATATAGCCTTCACGTCTGTAACACTATTAACAATTTCTTTACTATTACTTGCTTAAGATCTGTATTTTCCTAATGCCTTTACACAATTTTGAATCACTTCAATTTGCCTGTTATTGATAGGAAACAAAAGTCCGTTATCACTAACTTAAATAAGCATCCTTGTTAAGCTTTTCCAAACATTCAGCAGTAACCAAATTTTCAAACATGAAGTTTCTCATCAAGATAAAAGAGGCCTAACTCTGCACGGACAAAAATGAGGTTTACAATTCCTTACCTGTGATGCCTGTACTATGATAGGTACACCCAGGACTCTCTGTCCAGTCAGTCCTATTGCCAGGGGCACTGAACTAACATCAACAAATTCAACATAAGCAATTCCCTTTGAACGTCTGGAATTTCTATCTGAAATCATGCGCACATCACGAACCTGAAAGGCAAGAACAGAGATGAAAATACTTTTAGAGGAAAAGGAAAAAACCTAATGCAACCTATTTCTCAGACACTTTTTAATACTGAGATTTGCCAAGCTAACAGCTTTAGTTCTACAGCAGCATATACCTTATTTTAACAAACATATGCCAGAGGCAAGCTAGTATTAAAGCTGTTTTGTTTTTGTATGTGACAGAACTTGCAGCACTAATGCTTTACACCAGAGCCTTACAGCTGATAGAACAAATAAAGTTTTTCCAAATTAGTTACATGAATTTTCAGATTACACTATAACCGACAGACCTATCTGAAAAAAGAAGAAATTATGAAAAAGGAAGCTGTTTGAGTCAGAATTTCATCAACATGTTCTACCTCACATCACATGAACAATGAACTACTGAGAAACTACACTTTCGTGTTCAAAGCTTTTACTAATTAGTTCATCATTAATCCCCCTTTGCACAGGTAAAGGAAGCTCCAGAAAGCCAAATGCTTACAATTCTGAAAAAATACCGAACCTGTACTCAAGTTGTACTAGGACAGCTTGAGGCAGAATTCAGAATGATTTTAACTTCCCTAACAATTACCTTCCCTACTGTAGAGAAAAATTCTTCCAGGTCTCTTGGTCGAATTCTTGCAGCCAACTGCATACAGAACACTGTTCGAGCATCCCTCTCTTCAGGGGTAAGATTATCAATAGGTTCTCTGGAAAGAGTAAAGTTCAGTTAAAAAAAATCAACTGAATTAAAATAACTCATCTCTGCACCACACATGAAACATTAAATAATCAGTACTTCACAGTCTGATGGGAAAAAATATGCCTGCTGTATTTAAAAAAAAAAAGGCAGAGTTAAGAACCGAAGGGAATACCAAATACTAACATGGTAAGTTATAACACAACTGAATATCCTGTTTCAACTGTGAGCATCAAATGCGACTGGAAAATTCTATTTTATGTGCAGAAGCATAAACTAAACTAAAACCATTTTGCTGTTGTCCAAAACTGGTACCAGGTGCCATATGGAGCTCGCACATTTTCATGAAAAAGATGGAAGGACAAGAACACAAAGGCAAACAGTGAACCAGCACAGACCGGCTGTCCAAATTCTCAGACAAGCAGTGTGAGCTAGGCTTTGTCAACTCACATCTTGCATCTACCCAGTCACTTTGGAGTCACTAAAGCCACTGCATAAAACAAGACTGACACCCATATAAATAGAACTCCCAGTCCTCATTTCATAGTTTCAGCTTGTTAATCCATAAAGAAGTATGAATAGTGAATTACTTTGATCCTTGATACATTAAGAACTAGAATAATTTTATTTCAATACTGAACTATTAGCTGAAATTAGATGCACCATAACGTAGTTTTTAATACTTTAACATATTAAAGCTTTAAGTCTAAACAAATCTGACTTGTACTCAAGTACAAGTTACACAAGAAGTAGCATGGTGGATCCTGGACTGATTTTCCAGCCATGTAGTGAGTATTTTTATTAAAATAATCACATAGATAATAATCACTGAGAAAACACAATCAAAATTTAAACTGAATTATCTCCGTAAGAATTTGCCAGTTATTGAAAAACAAAATAAGATTGATAAATTTAACTGCATTAATATAAGAGAATAATCCCATTAGCAGCTATCTAAATCCTATTCCCTTAAATGAGAAGCCTAAGAATGGATAAGCAGCTCCTGGATTGCAGAGGCATATAGCCTCTCAACAAATAACACAAATAAATACTGGACAGCAAAAAGAAGCATTTATACTTTCCCATTCCATACTCTAGATTATTAAGTACAATTCAGCAGAAAAGCTAATGTAAATCACAATTCATGGAGAAAAGAGTGAGAATACAGGAACACAAAAAACAAACAAATGAAGACTTGTTTTTCAAACTGACATTATTTACAACTTTTTCTGACAGGGGGAGAAAGTAACACATTATCAATGCTCTTCTCTGACTGGCTTTCTGAATGAATTCCAGCATCACTTATAAGGTGGAGAGCAAATAGTCATACATTACTTCGCCATCACTTTTCCAACTCCAACTGGACAAAAACAAACAAACCCAAACACATGTAAAGAGCCAAACATACCTAACAGGGCTTTTGTCTTTTCTGAAAGGACTTTTGCTTCTGGAGCGACGTCTGCTAAAAAGAAAGATCAATGAGATTACAAGAAAACCTTCCAGTATACCATCCCTGGTTTCTAAACAAAACCTATTAATGATGCAATGAAAAATAGAAAAGTCAAAAACCTTAATTTGATGCTGTGAGGCAGACCAATCTTCCCTCTGATGGCACTGTTGAATTTTGGACCAGAACTATGGCAGAAAAAAAGACAAGACATCTGAGTACTTGAATTCAAGATTTCTTGTCTGTACTCACATTACACTGCAAGTGCTCACCCACCCTTGCCTCTGAACTTGTCAGCATTTCCATTAGCAGCACCCACAACACGTATAAGATTATCAACTGGCTATCAATACATGCAGCACTTCTGACCACAAGGCACAGAACATGATCCCCTCTCACTTTCACCTACATCACAAAATACCAGAATATGCAGGACTCTTCCATGAGCCAGTCAGTCATGGCATATTTGTACGTGCAAACTATTCCAAGCTACTGTTATAACCATTTTCACCTGTTGTTTTGTCCACATGCAAGCTCTACATACTGATGACTGCAAAGCATAATATTCATGACCTCGAACTCAGCCTCAGAGCTGTATGCCAAGTGGCACTGGCAGGATTACTTGCTTGAGTGTAACATTTTAAAATCAGAAGTTCCATGAAATTTAAAGTGTAACAGCAAACCAAAGCGGCTCCATGCAGACACCTGCAAGGGACACGTTCACTAATGTCTCAGCTCTCACCACTGAAGTGCTGCAAATACGTAAATGAAGCTTTCTTAAAATTCCTAATGGCCATCAAACCACAGAAGCAGTGAACCCAGCAGTCAGCTGTATACAGACACGTAACCACAAAAGGAATCCAATGTCTTGACTGAATCAAATTTAATTCTCCAGGCATCACAGAGTCTGTTAGAACAAACTGTAATCTGCCCTTTGCTTCTATGTTAAGGACAGTCCTCTTGCTATTTAATGGGGCACTCAGGAACAGACTGTGACACAAGCAGTAGGATTCAAACTATCGTGTTCTGCCTGAATTTGATCTCCTGGTAGAGAGTTGTTCAAAAGGCAAAGAACAACACCTGTTAACATTCTTCCTGTATCTCCACCAAGCGCAGAGGCACTGCTGCACAGACTGAATGCTGTGCACGAGGCTTTGGCTTTCCATCTGTACACAATTGATTCTTTCTGCTGTGGCTATACATTGAGGTGAAACACCCTGAAAGACACGGCAGGCTGAAGACATTAAGTAGTCTTTCACTAAATCCATTTGGCCAGGCAATTTGTCTGAAAAACGTCTTCTTGCTCCTCAGTGGAGCAGTAATGCTTATAGTTAAACTCAGCATCCACCACAAGGAGGAGGATGCCCATTTTTAAATATGTCATGACACAGGTGGAAGTAGTGGGCCAAGATCCAAAACCGTGCTGGCCAGGTTAAAGCAAGGGAAATATGGCCCTTTACAACACTGGAAAAAAAATAAAGAAAAAGACCATTTAGAAACTACTTATTTGTTCTAGGTTAATCACTTTTCTATTTGAGATCATGACTAAAACAGAAACAAAGGCAAAGCAATCTAACTATGAATTACAAAGATAGATTTATTCACACACAGAGAAAAGGAAAAAAAAAACAAACATGAAAATGTCAAAAAAAGCACTTTTTCCCTCCTTCTCTAAACAACAATCTAAATTCAATCTAAACATTCATGTCAAATGTTCCAAAGCCCTGCAGCTGGCCCGAATGCTGCAAGGGTCTTCTCTCAGTTTTTGGGGATGTTTAAAAATGCTTATGTACTGTTCAGCGAAAATTCACTTAGTCTACACTGCTGCTAGATAAAGCACACCCAAAACTACTAAGTAAATAGTTTATTTTTTATGAAGCTTTTATTTTTTATTTTTTAGTTTCTCAGCAATCTCATTGAAGAAGGAGAAAAGGGTTAAAAAACTTGACTTGATTTTTTTTTTACAGCAGTCTATGATGTTATCTGCGGCCTGTGGGGATGCTCCACACTGTTGGCCAGGGCCCCCCACCCCTGGGACTCCTCCCAGGCTCTGCACCGGTCCGGGGCACCCGGCCCCGCCCAATCCGCTGGCTGGGGGCCCTCCCCAAACTCGGGGCCCCTTCAGGCGACCTCCCGCCGCCGCCATCCCCCTGCCACCCCGCGGCTGCCCGCCATCCCCCGGGCCCGGCGGCCCCCCCCCCCGCCGCCCAGCTGCCGCCTTGGCCCGGCTCAGCTGCTGGCTGCCGCCGCCCCAGCCCGGCTGCCCGCCGCAGCCCGGCCTGGCCCGACTGCCACCGACCTCCCTTCCCTTTTTCCACACCTCCACTAAGCAGCGAGGGGGGGGAAGGGGGAAAGAAGGGCTCCCTGCCGTCTTGGCCAGCCCCGCCACCTCTCTTATTCTGGAGAGGGGCTGCGAGGGCCCAACCTGCCCCGGGCCAGTGCTCACAGCCCAAGGCACTGCCCCGCCGTTACCTCAGGCGGCCGAGAGGAAAAAGGGACTTTACTTCCTCAAAACCCTCCTTTTATCTCCCTGGTTTGTCCACACAGACGTATTAAAAACTTCCTGGGGGAAACCACCCCCCCCACTCTACATCAAACTACCACATTATTAAGAGGATAACTACTTACTAAGAGAAAATAAGACATAAAACACAGCCACATGTTGAGAGGATATCACTATTGATCAGAACCAGACTTTTTTGCCTAGGACAAATTACTCACTTTCCCGCTCAAGTCCAGACAAATTATTGCTGGGAGTGTCCACTCAGGGTCTTCAGTATCTATGGTACAAGTGCCAAAAGCTACATCTGGAAATACTGGTACTAATTTCAGAGCCTACCTTCTTTTACCAGAAGGACAGGATATAGGATTATAGGATTACCTTGCACCTTCACATCTGATCTAAGACATGGTGCTCTCCATTTCAATTCAAATGCAGCCAGACAAATCAATTACAGTGACTCCAGAACACTAACATGCAGGCCAACTAAACAATAATAAATAATTAAGACCACCAGTCTTCAAGGAAACGGTTAAAGAAACATTGTAAGTATTTGTCTAAACCTAATGAATAACAAAACCAAAACACACACAACTGAGAAGCAACAGTATTCAAATACATGCACAAAGAGGGGGAGGGAAAAGGAAAAAAGGGCAGGGAAAACCCACAACCCACCACAACTCCAAAAATCTTCATTTTCACTCTTGACTAGTACTATCTTATTTATAGAACTCCATGAGAGCAACACTAAGAAACCTCAGACCACTGGAACAGACCAAGCTGAAATCTGCCTAGGGCAAGGCGAAAGCCCAAGTTATCGTCTCAAAATCCCTTTTCAACAGTATTCTCCCTGTGTTTTTCTAAGGAGACTTGCTTGTAAAGCTGTAGATCTCAAGTACAGTTTCTTCTTTGCTTCTACTGTCTCTACAATTGCTGCCCAGTTCCTGCTAACCTGTACAGAAGCGCCATGTCAAAAGTTATCAATCTCTATGTCTAGGAGTCACCTCCTTTTAAGCCAAAGTCCCGTGTGCAGCCAAAGCACACACTTTCACGAAACCTACGTGATGTCACATGGCCCAACAAAGGTCAGGTCAGAAGACAGACAGCAAAGTATCAGCTTTTACCAGCTCATTCATACTCAAGACTCCGACAAAACAATGCTGGACAAGGCGAACTTTGGCTAACAAAGTCCAGGAGAACCACAAGAAACTTTCAGTTGTCATTGTAATAAACCTGTTTTCCTAACAGCTTGGTCCAAATCCTTGGTTTTAGAATAGACACAGGATGGTCTAAGTGACTTCTACTGTATGTTAGCAGCAGCTGGGATTTGCCTGACAGATGTCTAAGCAAGACTACTCAGTCAAGTTCTTTCTCCTAAGAGACTTAATGATACAGCTATGTAACACGTAACGGACAATATATGTGAAAATAACATGAGAAAAAAAAACAACCCTGTGAACACTAAGCAATGCAAATCAGACACCTAATTTTAAAAAATTAAAGCATTTAACCACAATTTCAAGCCTAAAGTGAGAAACTCCAAGTTTTCAGGTTCTCTGTAGCACTCTCTCCTCCTTTTCCTCCAGAATTACCTTTACTGAACTTTTTTCTCACTATTGCTGACATGCCTCCTAATTCCTCCCAGCCACAAAACCATCTTAGTTTACAGATATCAGCTTGAAAATGAGCCTTTATAAAGCTCATTAGAAAGACCATGAGGAGGAGGAAGAATAAAAAATAAGATAAAATAGAAGCCATAAAGCAATTTGATCTAGATGCTGCAGTCAGCTACAACCCTGTCAGCAGCAACTCCAACCCAGAACCACCGGAACAGCCCCCACAAGAAGAGATTCCAGAAATAAATTCTCCAGCAAGAAAGAGTACTCTGGCAGTCAGTGTCAGGATAGCAAAAAAGACCCCTTGCAACTACTTACCTTTCTGGCATAACATATCTCAGTGCATTAGAACAGTCATGGGTTATTGTAGTAACATCAATACTTTCAACCTCTACTTGAGGAAATTATTTTGGAAGACCAGAACACTGGAACTCCCAAATTTCTCCAGATGAAAAACCTTCTAACCCAGTGACAACGAGAAAAACAAGGAATAAAACCCTCCAACACAGCTGGAAGAACGCAGCAACTCCCAACTACAAGATGAGACAAAGAACATTCTGTCCACACAGCACTGCACTGGAGGGAAGGAGACCAGCAGGCTCCATATAGAGAAGTCTGAAGTTTTTGATCAAGGTCCTCTGTATCTTGAGCCACAGCAGTGGCACTGGCATAACCCAGCCAACTACTGTAATCTTACAGGTGCCAAGGAGTTGTAGGAAAACAACTCTGCACTGCTGAAATCTTTACAGCTGAAGTCCAGAGCAGTGTACAGAGGCTCACACTCAAGACAAAGGAAAAGCAGGGCTGACATATTACGATCCCCACATATAAAGGACAGATGATGCACAGGATGCCACTGCACCTTAGAGGACCCACGAACTGCAGTAGGTTTTTATTACGAAAATGCCAACATCCAGGTGACTCAGCATGAAGTGAGATCCTGAGACTCCCGGAAGTTTTGTTTGCAGTCCAAGAGTACAAAAAGCCCAAAGAAAAACATTCATGTGCACAAAATTGCACAAGCCCACACTTTATCAGAAGGTAAACAGTGTCTGCTCAAACATCTTGAGAGATTTCTCTATCACAGATGGCATTACATGTCATGATTAAAAAAATACATCCTTTTCAAATGCCTTCTTTTTACATGATCTTGCATTCCAACCATTGCATTTGACAATGGTTGAGATGAGACCCGGACAAGAACAAAGAGCAGCCTCAGCTAATCAATGACAGTCAAGCATACAGCCCAGTTCTCACTGTCCTTCTACCGAAAGAGGCAATGGGAAGCAAAGGGGAGAGCCGCAGTACAAACAATCAGAAATTATACTGATGAAAAAACATTTTTTGAGAATTGATTTACAATGCCAGGATCTACCTATTGCTGAAGATCAAGCTAAGTATCTGAGAGGAACAAAAGAATTTATGTCAGCTTCTGAACAAGTCTGAGAAAAAAGCAGGGCAAATATGCAACACATGGGCACTGCTAAGACAAGATGCTCCCAGTTTGGATGCGTAAACATGGAATATGTTGGTGTGAATATCCTTCTATAGAGTTAATGTTCAAAAACAGTAAGATAATAAAAATAAGTAGTATCTTTAGAAACACAAAAAAATAAAAGGGGGGTATGACCCTGTAACCAAATTAACAGACTACCGTTAATTTTGTGGCAGTTAAACCATCAAGTTTATATACTTAAGACAGTTAGGACATGGAGAGAATTTGGTTGTTATATTGATTTTGTGATAAACTCTGTTTTCCAGTTATCTGTACACATTCTTTCACTTGCTTTCCCATCTGTGTTTGGCTAAGAATGAAAACTAGAAAAGGAATATTACTGTCCTCCTCTTCTTTACTCTGTATTTCTTGACGTTCTTCAAACTTAACCTCTCATCTTCTTTTATATGATAATTATTGACCAATTTAGAAAGCAGAGAGTAACACACTAACACTGAAGCAACACACATACAATTCTGAACAAATAACCTACTAGGGACTTCTATAGCGGCCTCTGAATCTGCGATCTCTGCTCCTAGATCGGCTGCGTCTGCGTTCTTTGCTTCTGCTCCGTTTCCTTTCCCGGCTTCTGCTCTTTTTCCGTTCCCGATCTCGACTCCGTTTGCGTTCCTTACTTCTGCTCCTCTTTCTGTCATGGCTTCGACTTCGGCTCTTGCTCTTTTTTCTCCTGACAAAGAAAAGCACAACTTCAATTACACACATAATTCAGTGCTGTTTACCCCACATTCCACACTTCCTCTGATATCATAGACACTGATAGGAGAAGTTTCTACCTGTTGGTATTTATACTGTTTTTCTTAAATGGGTAGCTAAGCATGTCAGCAACCTTCTATCATAAGCCACATCAAGTCTGCAACAGCACATTTTTATTTTAAAATTTCTAATTGCTAGAGAATGCTTTCAGAAGATTAAAAGGACTAAAAACCCATTTCCTGTGTTAGACCTAGTACATAGCAGTTGCAGTACTTAGTGTGGCATTCAAACATACTTTAGACACAGCTTCATGATTCTAAGAATAAATTATATAGCAAAGTAAAACAAAACGCAACAAAAATAGAAAAGAAGAGGGAAGTCTGGGGGAAAGAAAGGTTGTTTCCCCTTAATACTCCCTGACAATAATCTTTAACATGCTGCTTAAGAGTTTTGCCTTCTATTTGCTACTCTCACTCATAAGCCACTTGCTTTTTTAAGTCTATGGCTGCTACTGGTTTGGGGCAAACTGCAGATTTTTGTAACTTCACCAATTTACTTCGAGAATTGAATCTTCTAAAACCTGTACGTCAGTTATACTTCATATTTGAAAAATAGCGAGCAACTGTTTCATTACTGCATTTGGATTGTTCACAAATTTCTTCTTCCATCTCAGCCTCAGACTACCAAAGCTTAGAGTCTCCTAGTTTCTAAAATATCTGTATGTATACATAAGAAACATGTTAAACAGATGCTCAAGCCATTACTTAAGACAGCAAAATCCTTTGTCATTGAATTTTTCCTCTTCCTCCTTTTGGGCTTTCTGATTGCATATATAATCTTTTCTCAAAATGGTCAGTCATACACTTAAAAACTCTTTTAAAAGGGCATGTGGAAAATGTTACAAAAAGTTCACTCCTGTGGCCTTCTATGGCCATGTACAAACTAAAACTTTTAGTTAGTTTCAATTTCTGAAGTTAAAAAATCACCTGCCCCATCTAACTGAGCCTAATTACTAACAGCCTTTGCTCTCCAATCTCCACCTACGAAGACTCATTCAAACCATCTTAGCATTTATCTCTGAAAACAAACATTTTGCAATTACACTTTAAACACCAGAACATTTTTTTTTTTTTTTAAATCTGCCACAGTCCATTAGTTTCTTTAATATTTCTGTATGGACAGAGAAGCTGCTGCATCAAAACCTGATATTCAGAAGCTTCACAATTTCTGATAGTTCTCTATTTCTGAGCGGTGTCATCAGCAGCACTTAACCACACCTCCTGCTGTAACACAGTTTGTGATGGCACACACTGTCCCTCTCCTCTATGATCCATAATTTACCAACATTTTCCCAAGATAAAATCCTGAAACACTCACAATTAAAACAGCTCTGACAAATACTCCCTGGAGCTCATTATACCGGCCAGTACCACTAACTAGTAACTGTAGCCGCTCTTCACCAATGACAGCAGCTATTCCCTATCCAACAGGGGAACCTGCTTTGCAGGCAAGGACTCCCAGCAGTCCAGATCCATGCTCTGCCTTCAAAACACAGTTGAGCTGGACCTACAGAACAGACATCTAGTAAAAATGCAGATCCTTAATTCTTCCAATTAATAAAATGGATATTTAAGTATGATTTGACAATTACTAAAAGCTGCACATTGTTCTTTTTTTGAAGTTGCTGATGTTTGCTGTGGATTTTCCTGACAGTTTGAATCTTATTTCAGTACTGCCCAACCAAAGGAGACTAAAAAACACCATTTGGACACAATTTGATTGTTTTAAAGCGAAGGAAGAAGTCTTGCAAACCATACATACACCTTTGTCTTCAGCAACAGAGTACATTGTCACACATCACAAACGAAGTAATTCTTTAAAGATTATGGGGAACAAGAACTGTGTCAAAATGAACAACTAGGGCTTAAAAATATTGATAGCAGCTGCTTTTGATGGGGTTTTAGAGGTGTCAGTATTTAGTGTGAAAATTATTTTCACAGTATTATTTAGAACACAAGTAAAAGGTAAGATCAATTTTGATAATTTTATTCTGACCTAAGTCTGACCTCAGAATAGGATTTTTAATTTCCCAAATATTTATAGACCTGAGGAGAAACTTTCTTTGGAGCCCTTCAGCATGTCATCTGTGTGATTTCAGAAGGTGACAACAGCATACATGCTGACTTCTGTGCATTTCTGTAATACACAGCTAACTTGTTACTGTTTAGTCAACTATCAAATTCATAATTGTTCTTTTCACATCAATTGCCTCTTCACCAAATTATGCTTGTAAGGTAAGGAATTTATTTTAGAGACTTAAAAACTTTTTGGGTATGAGCAGGTGGTCACACCCTGGAATTACGCCTGCTGAACAAGGTGGGCTTATACTCTTGTTTTTTTAAAAAACTTACATTATAAATTTAGACGTTTTCAAAAGACAGGGATGCAGAGAATAGAGCAAGGTGATTCAACACCATAAATCTTTTCAAGAAAGCACCAGTGTCTTTAACTGCTTTCAACTGCTACAAATCACAATTCTACAACAAATAATTTTTAAAATGCAAAATCCATTGCATGGCTAAAGTGACAAATAGAATTTAAATATGCTGAACATACCAAGTCTGTATTTTTATCTGATGCTACGTGAATGTTTTGGCAATTTTGATTACATCAGTTGCAAAGGGTATTAACTACATTTGTAAACAGAAGAAAATGTCCAAATTACTGCAAATACCAAGCTTTTTCAAATTATTTCTTTAAACACTACTGACGTGGATTCAGAAGTCCACGAAAATCAGCAGCCTCTAACAGTGCAGAAAACGGAGAAAATACTCACTTCTTGCTGCGTTCTTCATGGCCATTGGCACTGCTCAATTTGTTCTCATCCTAAGCAGGGTTGATAGAAGAACATCGTGAGGACGAAGTGGAAATATTTCAAGTGGTCAAAGGGTAATGGGAATAGGAATAAGAAAATAAAAAACAAAAATTTTAATACTAAATTACTTGTTTAGAGTTTAATGTGGAAAGCTTTAGAAAATTTAGGTAGGCATGTTTAACCACTTTGCTGCTTAAATTTAAATCATACAATTACAAAATACAAGACTTACATCATTTAAAAGTGTGTATTAAGTTGTAGATACTTCCTTACATGGTTTAGAGAGCAAGTTATCCTGTAGAATTCAGCACTCAAGTGGCTAAATGTTATTTCTATAAGATTTAAGAGGAAGTCTGAGGTGTTTGCAAGCCCCTCTGATTAGTACCAAGGCTATATCTCTGCCTAAGCCCCGTGGCTACACTAGCAGCCAGCCACTATGGATTTCCTGTGACCGATGCCATTCCCGAGATCTTCACTCATTTTCGTTGAAGGGTTGTAAGAGCTTGATGTCACCTCTGTCACACATCTCGCCCTGAAGCAAACAGGGATTCACACTGCTTTAGTAACGTCGACTCCCAAGAAAGCCATCAATAATCCACCAGTCCAGCCTAAACATTCCCTATTTCCATACCTGTTTACATGGAAAATATCCATGTTAAGCCAGGACACAAGAATTTTAACACAACAGTTCACAAATTTCTCTCCAAGATGTAAATGTAATTGCTAAATATTACATAAACTAAATATACCACTTTAAACTTACAAATGCTCATCCAAAAATCATGACACAGTTGTAATAAACACTGCTGAACAGACTAATAGCTGCTATATAACTTATATACTGGCATTACAGTTTAATCACATTGGTTACATCAAGAGTACAATTCCTAGGCAACTTAAACTTATATACATTTCTTTCAAAATCAGTGCTAAAGTATGCAGTCTGTTAACACTTCACCACCACCTGGTGGAAAACAAAAAAAGACAGTATTCATTTGCTGCTGGTTAAAGTGAGAGACATCACTAATCTAACTGATAAAAATTTCACAGAAAAATTGACATTTCCTAATTAAACAACTAGGACAGAAGAACACAAGAACTTATATTAGAATGACACCGCAGACTGTGATACTGTCTTTTACTTGCTAAGAACATTCTATTCAGGGATCCAAGAATTTCTGTAAATCTGTTCACTCAGCAATTGATTTTCATCTGTCCTGTTGAAAGATTAACCGCCAGCAGCCTTCTGCATTAAAAGCAAGTCCCACTCTTCTCACACTGAGCAGATTGTTCAAATATTTACTTGCCATGGGACTGGTGAAAAGGTTATTCTTGGAACCCTGCTGTTTTCCCAAACCACTGTATTCACCTTCTTGCTATACCAAACTATACTTCACAATTTTAGAGGAAATGTTTTAGGATTTTGTTTTCTGGGGTTTGTTTTGGTTTTGTTTTGGTTTTGTTTAGTTGGGTTTTGGGTGGATTTCTTTTGTTTTGTTTTGATTGTGTTTGGTGGATTTTTTTTTAACCTAGGGGACCACGGTACAGCGATACGTCACTCAATTACTACCTTATGATTGACAGTTCACACTGGAATCAAAGGTGAATTCATGGGAGTAGAGGTGAGATATCGTTAGGCAAGTCTACAAAGAGAGATAGATGGGCATTTATTCATCACGCTGAAGTGAAACTACTGCACAATATAATTACATTAACAGTATATATTAACTTGAAAGTTACATGTAATGTATGTCCAATAAGATAAATCATGAGGGCTCCAGGGATGTTAGTCTTACAGTTCAGCAGTAGTTTCATGAATAATGCTAAATTAAGGTAAACAGGACCTCACTGGCATATTTTTTCTCACCTTTTTGTAAGGAGCTTCAAGCATTGCTTCAATATCAATATCATCGGCCATTTTTCAGGACACCTGTAAGAAGAAGCAAATTCCACCTGAGTTGGAAAACACCCTTGCACTTTATATTCCAAAAGCTTTTGTTTAAGCAGTCATCGCTGCATTGGCTCAAATCCACAAAACTGCTTTGGTAGGTATTTCCAACAAAAACTGGAATGAAGTTTTGCCCAGTGAGATGACAATGAATGTTTGCAAAGTAATTACAGCTGCAAACAACAAAATGTGATCAAACACCATTAGCCAGAGGAATCCCCAGAGGTATTCCACCAACTTCTTTCAAAACAAAGAGCACAGCATATGTATGACACAGAAACACAGCTCTGGTGGCCATCTTGAGAAGTGCCAGAGCTTCACCAAAGGACAATGAACAATTAGGCAAACCTGTTCACAGCTCCTAGCCTTTGTCACCATCATTTACCAATCTCAGCATGTGGACATCATGGTGCTTTAAGAAATGCAGCCTCCTGCACAACAGGGGTCACAGGAAAACGGTTATGATTCCAGCACTAAGAGCTACTAAAGCATACACAAAGTCCATCCAGTCTGGAACTTCAGGTCTCAAAACAAAAAGATGCACCACACCAGGTAGCACTTGACACCACAGACATTTTGGGCTTAGCTGCTCCTCTTATTTTCCAATTTCAACCCCTTAATATAATTTTATGCTCACTGTACTCTGAATCACTTTGACACTTGATTTCCTCTCCCTATGCAGGTATGCTATTAAGCACCTCTAAATACTCTTGGCATTAAACTTAGATATGCAAATTCCTCAAATCTCTTCGTGGAACTTCTTTTTCTTTCTTAAGCTCAAGAATGGCCAGTCCTCTAGATCCAAGTCTGACAGCCCAACACTGAAGATTTGCATGTGCACAATAAAATGGATTTTTTAATCATACAGGTTAGTTCTTCCACCTTGTCTACAGGCACTGTTGCAGAACTGTGCTGTCTCGAGCCTTGGGCCGAATAATGAAAATGCTCCAACACATCAAGATCCTTTACACTGGTCACTTATAATGTCATAATTGAGAATGCTTTAATAGAGCTGCAGCACATCTGACCCTGGCTCAGGGATACATTCTAGAATAAAACACCATCCTTAACCAGGATTACAACACTGGAAGTTCACACTCAATTATTTAACTGAGGCACACTAACCTCATTTTCAAATTATTACCTGTTGGGCTATAGTGCCATCACTTACAGGTACGACTGTCCTTCATTTAAGTGTAGTGGCTAAATTTTATTTTTTACTACAGTATTTATATTCAGCTTTTCAAGCCATCTACATGCACGCATGTGATTTATTTCACAGCCATTCTACCAGTATGTAGTATAATAGTACATCAGTATAATTAAGGGCCACGAAAAAGGCAAACCCAGAATTCTACAAGAAAAATTCCCACCGATGACAACTCCCACGCAAAATTACATTTTCATGTGTGTAATTTAGCCAACATATCCAGCTACACTTCGGGAGGAATTCTTCATCCTGAAGAAGGGTGGCCATAATAGGGGCCATCAAATCCTGAATGGCATGGGAAAGTGCAGAGAGAATGACTACTACTGCATTCATCCAAATAATGAGTGAATGAACTATCATCCAGTGGATTCAAAACAGTGGTCATTAATCACAAAGCATTTAGCCACTGAATTCACTGTTGAAGTGCACTGTGAATCCTAGCAAAGAAAAAGAAGCACATGCAATGTTTAAAAAAAAAAAAAAAAAAAAAAAAAAAACACAACAAAAAACCATAAAAGTTTAAAGAAAAATGTTTTCATTAAACAAAGGCATGTCTTATGACCCTGCACCACAGCTAACTGACAACTAAGCGCGCACACAGAGAGAACTGTCAATGTGTGCCTGCACTGTTCATTCTTTTTTTGGCATTTACTGCTGGCTACCATCACTGACAATCTCCTGAGCTGCATGGACCTTTGGCCCCACCGTAGCAATCTGTACCCTTTGTACTCTGGGACAATACCATATTACCAGAGAACCTTCTCTCTACAGCTAACACAGTCCTGTTATCAGCCCTGCAATGCATACATGTAATGTATATAATGCTACATATAAAGTTGAAAGTATTTTGTAAAAACCACAAATGAAAGCTCATGATAATTTCAAATTACTAGGAAGTCCTGACAGATTTTCAAGTATCTTTCATTAAACACCGGCGCTCCAAAAAATTTTCCTACAAGCCTTTCAGCTTTCTCAAAAAAGCTACGTATGACAAAAGTCTTCGTAGAGGGAAAAAAATAACAAAACCACCCAGACAAGCAAACAAAAAACATCAACAATAAAACATCCCAAACCACCAAAACAAAAAAGGAATGAACTACACTTGAAAGTTTGTGGATCTATAGAAAATGTAAAAGGACAGAAAATTTACTGCAACTGAGCAAGTGACTATTTTAAAAGAAAACACTCTCTTTGTACTGTACTATATTACATAAAAGGAATTTTAAAGGGTCTTGTTCTCAAAATTACTTGTTTCAGAAATCCAATGAATGACAATTCGACACGTTTTGCATGTAGTGTCCTAGAAAAGCATCAGGAAACTTTAAGAGGGACTCCGAAGCCTGAGAAAGGGAGCTCGCTTCTCAGCAAGACTCATACGTCTGCGGGCAGGTTCCCCGCCGGAATTCCCACACGCTCCTGACACGATCGAGCGGAGAGAATTCGGTTCCCCAGGCACAGTGATGCCCAGCGCTGCCTGCCCCGCAGTGGCTGCCCTCCCACCTCGCTCCTTCCAAACGCCTTCACTCCCCGCCCGCCCGCGGCGGCCGGCGCTGCCCCACCTCCACCACTTTCCGCCTCGTCTCCCAGCGCGAACAGCCCCGCAGCCGCTCCCGCCCGGTCCCTCCACGCAGCGCCATCGCGGGAAGAGGAGGGGGGGCTGGAACTGAGGGAGCCGGGGCGGGGCAGCGCCATACCAGGGGCAGAAGGGCCTGCCCGCGACGTGGCCACGGGAACAACCGAACCGCGGGTCGGGGATGGCCGGGCGCTCAAGCCCCGGTTGAGGCGCAGAGCGCCCCGCAGACAGGGCCGATACGGCCATGGCGGCGGGAGGGGCGCAGACGCCCAGACCACAGCACCCCGCGGACCAGGCTGCCGTTCGCCTGGCGGCGGGGCCCGGGGCCCACCCACAGTTACCTGCGCCGCTGGCAGTGCGATCCTCGCTAGGGCCCCGAGGTCCGGCAGCGGCGGCTCCGGCGTCACTGCGCTGACAGTGGGGAATGGGCCCGAGGGCTCAAGTACCTTCTCCAGGCGTCTGAATCTTAAATGGACGGCGGCGCTCAGGCAGCCCCGGGGAGCGGGCGGCGAGGGTCGGCGTGGCCGTGAGTCGGTCCCAGTGCCGGTCTAGCCCCGTCTATGGCTCCGCGACTGCTCCCGAAATGGCGCCCGGCCGCTCGCGGCTCCGCGCACGGCACGGGGGAGCCCAGCGCACCGCGCAGGGGCTCTCGCGAGACTCACGGTCAAACAAGCCCTTGCACGCCCGGGCTCGCCGCCTCTCGCGAGACATCGCGCCCGGAAGCAGTGGCTCGAATGCTCGCGAGATTTGTGTAGACAGGTGGCCTTGTCACGCGCCTTTCCGCTCTCGCGAGGGTTGCACACCCGCCGCATGCCCGGCGGGAGGGGCCGAGTGGCTGGAGGACGAATCTGAGGCCGCTGCGGTGGGACTGTGTCTGCGTCCAGGGCCTGGGGCCCAGCATGCCCGCCGCAGTGGTACTGTGGCGCGAGTGCCTGCGGGCTTGTGGGACTCCGGTGTGTTCGGAGCACCTGTTCGTTCCCTGCCTCTGCAAGAGCCGTGTCCCAGATCCTTCAGGACGTTCTGAGCCCCATGCCGAGGCCTTGTCATAGGCTCTTGCTTTCCAGCAAACTGAAGTGGATTAGGTTATGGAGTGGACAGGAGGGCGAACTTACTGTATTCCTTCACCAGAGACTGTGCTCGCATGATTGTTTTATACGGTCTGTGGTCTGATCTTCGTCCATTTGGCTGAGGGCTTGTTGTGGTTCAGTCAGATTAACAACGTCCAAACGTGTTTGGCCTTACCCTTCTGCTAGAACCTACACCTCCGTTCATGGGCCAGCAATGTCTTGCAGATTTTTTAGCCACTTCAATCCCAAGTAAAACAATCTGTCAATGACCTGCCCTTCTGATGCAGCTTTTGGCTCAAGCTGCTGCAGATTACTGGAGCCTTGAAGCTGAAAGTTTAACTCGGAAAGGGGAGTAGTGTTTTGTTGAAAAAGCCCCTCTTATTTCTTTAATAGTGCTTTGTTTCCTTCAGTGCTCACAGAATGGCTCCATTGTATTTAAATTTAATAATATGTAGTAAGTTTGGGGCAATTGTTCAAGGTAGGACAGATAACATTAAGTGGGTTTTGTTATAAGTTTGAGGCGATAAAAAAACCAAAGTCCTTGCCAATTAAAATAATATCATTTATTAAAGCAAGTGACAGCAAGCAAAACTGCGCAGGGCGGCCAGGGGAGTCTCGTTCCGCCGACGGCTCGTGCCACCCCCCCTCAGATCTCCGATTTTTATAGTCTTTCAGTTCTGGCAAAAACGTCATCTGTGTTGTACTCTGCGTTTGCGCGGTGTGTTGCTAGGTGGTCGTATTCTGCCTTTTGGTGGTTGTCGGGAGGAAGGCACTCCTCCTGCTCTGAGGAAGGCATTCCTCATCCTCCCTGTTCAGTCCTCGACCTGCGGACGGACTTCATATTTGGCTAGTACATTGAGTCTACTAATAATATTTCCAGCTCCATATTGGGCTAAGCATTGGATATACAAAATTGTATTTGAGCCAGTTATGTCGCTTAACAGGATGTCCCATATCCTGCGGTTTTTATCAGTTCTGCTTTATTAGACTTTCTCAGCTCCTATTATCTTAACCCTTTATTTTCGCGTTTTATGAACAAACCTTTTATATACTTATCACAGGTTTCCTTCTGGAATCAGCATGAAGTAAATTGTTGCTGGGGAATTCTAGGTTATTTTGTTGTTGTTGTTGTTCTGCTAATCTGCAACAATGTAAAGAGAAATTCTAAACAAACTTTGACTCCTGAAATGATAATTTGTCTGAAAATTCCAGGCTGCTGTCTCATTTAATGTAATTTCTAACAAAGTTCCTGAAATGTTAATAGCAGAAAATGATCCTGAGGCCCTTGCCCAGAGTGTCCAAGTCTTTCTAAGATGAAGTGGTCAACTAGTAGAATTTGTAACATTTAGGAAACATTGTCTGTTTAAAATTAAAAACAAAGCATGACTATAATAGGGTTATTTCAGACTTAATAGTTTATGTACAATTTGGTTGTAAACAAAGTTACTAGTCTTCTCACAGACAAAACAAGGTTTATTGTGTTTGTTCCCATGCCCTGCTCTAGCTGCCTGTCCCTTACCCCTTGGCTTCCAGTCAGCCAGCAGGTCTGGTCTAACCACCTCCATGTTCCTTGTTCCCTCACCTTGTGATTGTGACTGGAGTATGCACATAGGCTTATGTTGGTGGATTTACCCAAGGTTTTTCTCTGTCATCATTTGCCTGTGGAGCCACGCTCTGGACGGAGTACACAGACGTGGTATTTTTTGTCTACTCCACTAACACACCAGTGTTAGTTGCCCGGTGCCCAGGCAGTGTGGGTGAAAGGATGCAATCCCACACTTACTGTTATGAATGAAATGGGCAGGAGAAATTTCTCCTTTAAAATGCCTTTATTGAATGATTTCAGCTCAGACCCGTGCAGAGGGGGTTTGATGTTACAGTCTGTTTCTGTGTTAGAAACAAGGCTGGGTCTACCTTTTTTCCCGCGGGGGAGGGGCGGTAGCCTGCCCGGTAGACAATTTTGGCTTTGTGAGAGGCAGGTCTCCCCTCCCAAGCTTTTTCCTTTAAGTTATGGAGGCGAGGTAAAAACTTTAAACTGGACTTGAAGGTGTTGCTTCTTCCTGCCTTGCTTGTGGTGCTCTTTATGTCTTTTGGGGGTATGCTGGTTCTTTTATTTGGAAGGTTTTTCACTTGACTGTGTCTGACGTGTTCCCATTTGCATAGGCGAGGGTCCCTGGGAATTCTAGGTATTGTGCAATCCCCTTTCACATGGGCAGTCTCGGCGATCCGGTGTCTCGTGTCTCCCCTCTACCCTGGGGCACGGATGCCAGCGACGAAGGCGCTGGTGGAGGTGGGAGCAACCCCGAGTACGGCGGGAGGGTGTGTGAGTCCGGGGAGGGAGAGGGGAGCCATCTCGGGAACGGCGGGCACTCGCGGGACACTGAACAGGCTGATGCTGGCCTGCATTGGGGCGTCTGAGTCCGAGAGGGGGGGAAGCCCGCCGCCGGGAGCGGCGAGCACAGCGGGCTCGCTCTAGCCGAGCCTACTTAATTACCGAGGTAACTTAGGTGGCTGGGCAGTGCCCAACGAGGGAGTAAGATACAAAAGTTGGGGAAGCATTGGGGTTTTTTAACAATTAACAACTTTTGTAACAGTAACAACATATATATCAAGTTTAAAACAGCAACTTATTTATCACACTTACGGTACTCACAGAGAGGGTGAACGTGGCTAATGAGGGGTCTGGAGTAGCAAATAGCTGCACAAGCTGCGTGTCCAGGGCTGTTGCCACACTCAGCGTATCACAGCAATGCTCTGGTCCGTCGGCTGTTGATGTTCAGCTCCTCAGGGCTGTTGGCGT
Source organism: Nicator chloris (assembly GCA_013400495.1). Classification (NCBI taxonomy): domain Eukaryota; kingdom Metazoa; phylum Chordata; class Aves; order Passeriformes; family Pycnonotidae; genus Nicator; species Nicator chloris. Next base: position 97,954 of record WAAE01006048.1, on the reverse strand, counting down.
GGTCACTACGCACTTGGCTGGATGCACCACTGGAGCTGAGGGGAAGCTCTCAGTAACACACACAAAAAATTTTCTTGTTTGTGAGATGGCTTGATTGGGAGGACAGACTGGCCCTGCAGTGCTGGGGCATAATGCCGACTTTTCGCTGGTGTTCCTTCCTCTAAACCTGGCTCTGTACGCGCGCCAGGGTTGAGGGCGCGAGGTTTTTTGTGATTGTAGGGGTACGAAGGATCGCGCAGAATTAACAACCAAAAGGCCAGTAGGCGAAAAGAATAAAACAGCGAACTTTCCCACACCGGGAGTCGAACCCGGGCCGCCTGGGTGAAAACCAGGAATCCTAACCGCTAGACCATGTGGGATTGCCTGCTCACTGGGCTTGCCTGCGTCACCTCCTTCCTGCATTGCTTCGTCCCTGCACTGCCTCCTGCCCGTTTTGCCTTCTGTCTGCAGCGCCTGCTCGCGCTGCCCACTGAGCACCTCTCGTTGCCCACTGACCACCTCTCGTTGCCCGCTGACCGCCGTTCACTGCTCGCTGACCTCTGCCCGCATCGTTGGCCAGGATCAGGGAGTGGGGTAAGGCGTGCAGGACGGCTCCCTCAGTTAAAAGATGAGGCTGGAGGTTGACAGAACTGGAGAAGTAGGAGGTGACTAACGGGCAGATGAACAAATGAATTCCTAAAAAGGCACAGACATTTGGTAACAGCCACCGATGTGCTCCAAAACAAATTTGAGCAACCACAAAAGCAGGCAGAACAACTGCACTACCCAGTTTTGATTGAGAACAACCTTATCAAACACTGGTACAAGGCAGGTAACAGTAGCTGGCCATGGATGTGCAAGAAGAACTGACTATTCAGCATGTGGCGGAGTAATGTTAGACGTTGAAGAAACTTTAGAATCAATGTGCCTGAACCATTTTAATCTTCCAAGATGTAAGACTTTCCCTATATGTGGAAAATTCACACCTAAATAGGCAAAGGAGAGAATTAGGACTATTGTAGTGAACAGAGTGTAAAGCCTGTGTGACAGTGATGTATTTAGGAAGTCAGAGTGGCTACCGAGGCAGAAAACATAATTATGAAAAGTCTCCAATTACCCCCACACGGAGTGAGTAAATGTCACATCACCATATCATGTGGTTGCTACATTTACACATCACAAAGGCTTGATTTTTGGAGGAGCTAGTTGGAGAACATAAAAGAAGCAATTGGGTTTAATGCTGAGTTGTGTGAGGGGCTATTAGAAAAATCATGCATAGCAGTGAGTATAGTGTATTCAATCTGGTGACACTGAAAGAACAACAACAAAGAAATTCCTCTCTCAAGAGGTTATTAAAAATGAATAAACTGAAAGGATAACATGGTTGTAAGAAGCATGAAGGTTCTAAAATTACTCAGACCCATTATATCACTACAAAGAAAAAACTATGGCTACCAAGCACCATAAAAAAGGCTACAGAAATATTAAATTAAAGATAAAATACCCTTAAAATGTGAAGGGGGTGTAGACCATGTCCGTATGCCAGCAGAGAAAATCCTAAATAGGTTATAAACTGTCAAATTAATCTGACAGTAACTACACAAGGTAGATTTGAGCAGATTCTGTTTCCTTGTATGGATCCCAACTGCAGCTCACTGACCTGCATGAGATTGCTAAAGACATGAGCAAGGACTGGCTGACAGCCAGAGGACCCAGCTTTTCTGGCATGCAATGATCTTAGTCCATCTCTGACATGAGGGGGCAATTTACTCCCCAGGGACTTGACACCACTGGTGGAGAGATTTGAGCTTCTTCCATGTATCAACCTGCCTGTCCTCAGCTTCTCTTCTAGTTTTAGTACTGGATGAATCTCTTTCTCCTTCCAGAAGGTATGGTGAGATGTCAATATGAGCAGCAGTGCCAGCATCTATGCTCCTCCACTTTTCCTTGCTTAGGAATTGCACGTGAGAGAAGGGCGAAGGTTTTCCTTTGTCAACCATCCCTGCAGATCAGGACCTGGGGGAGGCAGAAGTTTGGCTTAATTTCAACTGGCCATGCTCATGCTGTTATCTCACCTGCCTGTGAAGCTGTTCTCAGGGCCCCAAGAGTAATAACGATCCCTCAGGCTAGCCTCACCTAGGGCTTGCACCCCAGCCCTGCCCAGGAGCCCCAGTTCAGATTAGCCCTGGACCTTCAGTCCCCATCCGAGCTGTGTTGAGGTGTGCTTGCCTCCAGTGCTCTCACCAATGTGCCCGTGCCCATGGCCATGCCCAGCCCTGAGTCTGACCCTGACCTGCAGCCTGCCCGCCTGACCTAACCTCAGCTCTGCCTTGTAACTACAGACCTGACATGGGCTGGGTCTGTCCCTGGTCACCATCACTGGCCTCATGCTGATCCCTGATCAACCTGCAGACTGACTTTCCAGGTTGACCTCACACTTGCCTCATCCCTATGAGCTGCTCAACAGTCTGGGCTGCCCATGAGACATGGGCTCCTGCAGATGTGCTCTTCTGGGGGATTACTTGTGGGTTGCATGGGGTGGTCCCCTGAGACACTGCTCTGGTGTAATCCCAAGTGTCTTCTCTCTCCTCCAACAGTAGCTGTTCACAATGAGCAGCCTTAGAGGTACATGGACAGAGATGCACAAGTTCAGGCTGTCAGCACCCAGCCTGAGTGTACAGCATTCAAATTAAAATATAAAAACCTGTTTGTTGAGTTGATCTGCTTAGTAGATCTCCGAGATGTTTTAAAAACTAGCAAAGAACATCTTTCAAAGGGGTTTGCCTAAAGCTGAAGACCTGCATGCTGAGACAAACCCAGCTTGCCTGACACAGTCAGTGCAGCACAGGGAGACACTGAGCATTGCAGTGCTGGCAATAACAGGTTTGGAAACTTCACTTCCCCCTGCAGTTACATGGTAGAGCAAAGAATTTGCTGCTGTTCCCACTGAATTCAGCAGGAACATGGCTGGTCCTCAAACCCTTGACTGTATGAGAAAGGATAAAAGATAACAAGTTATAATCCACTTCTAGTGCTCATTATAGGATGTCTGGTTTTAGTATGTATTAGTAAGCAGGTGGTGTGAAGGCAGAGCTCAAGACAATACCTGAGAGCAAAAGGGATTGAATTTAAAAAAATGAAATCTGTTTTATTTTATTGAAAGGATACAGTAAGAAATAACAATATGCAAAAATTTCCGTTGAAGACACCTATAAACAACAAAATGGAAGGTTTTTTTTTGTATTAGTCAAGAAGAACAGGAATAATGGGATGAAGCTGAGAAAACTTAGGCAAAACACCTTGGTGGGATTTCAAATAGATGTCTGAATGATCACCCCAGAGACAACAAGGCTAGAAAGAAATACCCCCAGTGGCTACTTTCCTCATTCTCATCCCAGTGCTTGCCAGATCATCCATCAGGCCAATACAGGTTCCTAACTGTCAAAACACCACTCACTTTTGTTCCATGCCAGTTTAAGGAGCTGATGGGGTTCACCCAAGCTCAAATGAACACCAGAATCAGGACTCAGAGCAACAAGAGAAGCAGGACTTCTTCTGGGGGGTCGCTCGCCTCAGTTCAGCCATTTCACACACTGCACCCTTCTTTCCCATCCAAGGGCATGTTGAGATGGTATCTAATGCCCTTCCCCTCTTGGCAGCTCTCCTCTCAAAGGACACAACTCTCCTTTGCTGTGGGGAGATGTTACCCCTGCTATATAACATCATGGCTTTGTCAGCAGCCAGGGAGCCACAGTAGCAGGGAAGATGGCAAAAACCTCCCCTGTATGTTTTTACTCACAATCTGTTTTGGAAAGCAGGAGAGGAAACAAAGAGCATTTGCTGCTCCATCTGTTTCTGTCTCCCATGCTGCACAGTTGGGTTACAGCCAGCTGCTGCATTGCCAAGCAGTAATGTGATAGCACTGCTGCTTACTCTGCAAAGGAGCTAAAGATGGTAAGGCGGAAAAATTAGGACAGGATGATTTTTAGAAAGCCCCAATGCAGAACACCTGGCTAGTTATATAAATTTACATTATGCCTGCTATTAAAAAAAAAAAAAAACCAAACAAAACCAAAACCAAACCAAACAAAAAAAATACAACAACCCCACACCAAAACCCAAAACCCAACAACCTGCTGATTGGTGCTTAAAAACATATATTTTTACAAATGGTCATCTATCTCTAACTATCGTTTTCCAATGGACTGTCCTGGGCTAATCAATATCATCATCTTCACAAAACAGACAGGATTAATAAAGAACAGGGATGTTTTTCCTTTTCCTCATACTGGCTAAGACCATTTGGCAGAGAGAACTCTCACAGCACACAATCCAAAGAGCTTCAGCCATCAACACCTACACCCAGATCAGCCCGGTTCCGTTCAATAAGGTCTTTGAGACACTGGATATAAGATGTCTGTGCTGAAATACTGGGGAGATCACCACATACGTCTGCCCAGCTCAAACCCCTAGCTGTCTGATCAGGAGTTACAGACATGTTGGTTGGGAGCATTAGCCCAAACTCTTGTTTGAAATAAGACCATCACCAATATTAGATCAGGTAAACCATGGCTTTGCATAGCCAAACCTTGAAAATCTCCAAGGACAGAGGTCTCATCATCCATCTGAGTGAACTGTACCACTCAATCAGCCCAGGAGTTTATCTTTGTTGCAGCAAAGGGCTCCCCATGGCAAGCCCTCATGTAAACACTCGTAGGAGTATCTGGGCAGTACTTTGACCTATTTAACACAGGGCTTTCACAGAATGTCTCCTGGTATTATTGGCTCCCTCATCACAAGAGCACATTGAGCTGCTCCTGCTCCTGCAATCCTTCCAGCCATGGGGGCTTGGGGTGCTGCAGGCAGGAGAGGATGACAGGTGAGCTGGAGACAAGGTGACAGCATGACAGCACCATACTCACCATGCAAGACAAGCAGACAGTTTGGTGTCAGTAACTAGGGTCAGCCAGGGTTGAGTGACTGCTGACCCAGTGAGTGGGCCTGGCACAAGCTTCAGTGGAGTACAGCTGAGGTGAGGTCGGGGCTCAGGATCTGAGCTCAAATGCAGCTCAGGAGTAGCACAGGGAGTCCCCAGTGAAGCATCTCCCACTCATCCTCCCACCGTTGCTGGTGCCCTGGAAGGTGGATCCAAGGCTGTAGCTGCACTGGGGCAGTGCTGGCTGTAAGCCTAGCCACACAGACCTTGTCAAGCATGTTAGGCATCTACTCCCAGTATTGCCAGTCTCTCAACAAAGGGTTGTCAGACCTGACAGTAGCTGCTACTCCCCTCCTTGCTGGACATGGAGACAGTTACTGTGGGTCTGGTGCTGGACTGGACTGGTTCCAAGCTGTGCAACCCACTTTGTAAACAGAGGCAGAGCAAGGGCAGTGCCTGCTGGACCAGACCTCAAGGGCAGTGTTCTGGCTCCACTCACACCTGTAGCATATCTGCCCAGGGATTGCCACAGCTCTCAGCCTGGGACATAGGAGCAGGACATCAGCACTGCTGGACTAAGCTCTCCACAGCTTTAGCATCACTGGTTCTTCCACACCCCCACACAAGGAAGACCTCTCATGCCAGGGCCTCCACCTGCCATTTCCTGACATGGACCACAGTGCAACTGTGTGACCTAGTATGAGCACCAGATAAGAAGCTTTATGAAAGGGTGTACAACTCCAAATACAGTTACTTCCACTTGGGAGCAGTATCTGAGGAACAATTCAAGCATGATCTCTGGGAGCTGCCTCATTTTGCAGTTCTGCAGTGATAGTTATACAGTATATCCCTCAGCCAAGAACAGGCAGCAACAAGATGATTTTGCCTGGAAACATTGATCGTACATCTCTTACCTCATCTTACAGTGGTCTGGTTCACAGCCTTACAATTCATGAAGGCTGTTTCTTCCTTTATTAGCAAAAAAGCCAGGGCCCTCTGTTCTCAGAGACACTGCAATGTCTTTTCCATGCTCTCAAGTCATTTCACATTCACCTCCTGCTGCCACTTTTGGTGTATTGCTAACAGGCTTCATGACTGGTGGGCTCGATTTCTCAAGGATGTGTCACAGTGACCCACCTGTATCTCTGGAGAATTGCCTTGTGTTATTGCACCAAGTACCACTAGCAGAAGTTTTCCTCAGCCCCTGACTGTCTGAGCTATGAAAGTATCTGAAAAAGTTCCCACAAAAGAAGCTTTTCCTTTAGTTGCTTAATTTTTCCCCTCTGTGATTGCTCTCCCCCTCCCTGAGTCACTAGTGTGCCTTTGTGCAAGGTACAGCCTCAGAGCTGGCTGTTGTGCCAGATAACTGAACCCCCTATCACCCAGCTTTCGTTCTCCAGCAGTGGGGATCTCTGCTCCCAAGAGTGTCCTTGATGTCAGCAGGTGTGTGACCCTCTTCTAGTGGGGAGGTTCTGCCTTCAAGGTGGCTTCCTTGCTCTGCATTCTGATGCCCTCCTGCTGTGACTTTGTGCAGGTCAGCACAGAGCTGCCAGCTCATGAGTGGGACTGACCTGAGATGTCATGTCAGTGTGTCCTTTGTGTCCTTGAGAGCCTCCAGTTTGCCCATTTTGGTCTGAAGAGAGACAAGATCTCTTAGTGCAGAATAACATCCCAAGAGTTTGAGCCACAGCAGCCAAGTGATGATATTTAGGTCCTTCAGCAAGGCTGCCAGAGGTGTAGGTGGAAAACAGCCTACACATTATCATCAAACCCTGAAATATGCAAAATAAAATGAGAAGATTGCAAAAAAAAAAAAAAGAAAAAAGAAAAAAGAAAAAAGAGTATTTTGTCTGGTCCCTCCTGTGGCCAACTTCCCACTTACTGTGTCAGATCACTCATTTGGGGGGCCCCGAAGCTCGTGCTTCTGAAACCTCCCATGTCCCCAGCATCTATTTTCAGCATGTCAAAAGGATGTTGCTAGGACAGAAATTACGACCAAGCTGTTAAAATTCTTACACAGTAAGCCTGTGTCTACAGAAGCCCTTGAGCAGAGACTATCAGGTGGCTATAAGCATTTTCCCAGTATTACTGTTTCCCTGAGGACACGTATAGCCTGTATTGGCAAAGGTAAGCAATATCTGCATCTCCACAAGGCAGAATGCCAATTTAATCATGGTAGAGTTACACCAGCAAATATTTGTTTTCAACACAGACCTGGTTCAACTCCTCCTTTCCTTCCCTGCTAGCCTGTGCCTCAGTCCCTGAGCTTTGCAGTCCCACAGAACTTAACTTCTTGTGCCTGCTTTCCTGCAGCACCTCAGGCATCTCCAGCAGCTTCACAGCCCCTGTGGAGGCCCCACTTGCCACTGGCCCCCAGCTGCAGGGACACATTCTCCTCCCCCCCAGCACAGTGCAACTGTGGGACTAGCCCACAAGAGCAGCAGCCTTAATCTCACTGTCTTTCTATCTGCTATTTAAAAATGCAGCTGGACTTTCATGGGAATGTCTTCAGATTAAATTACCCTCAAGTTCTCAATAGTGCCAAAATGCCATTTGCAAGTGAGGGCAGTGTTGCACTGAGTGGGACCCTGACCTCTGGCTTGCATGGGGTCATTGATAAGCTGAATGGACTCATTTTTTACTGTAGCAGACATTTGCTCCCTGGTGTGACATATTAGTCACTCCAAGCCACTCTGTTAGTGGCAAAATCCACCAAGTAGCTGTCAAGTCTTGCAGCCTCACTTATAGGGTCTGAGGAATCTGGGCAGCTCAACCCCAATTTGCCTCCAGATGGGATGGTTCCTATTCTGGAATAACAGGACCACATAAAAGATTCCTTGGGAGTAGTGCCACATTGCAGCAATTACTGAGATAACAAGACCTCTTCTGTGCCACCATGCCAAATTATGTACTCCAAAACAGTGGCTGACAGAAGCTGATCTAGCAGGGCTGACCTTTAGAGCACGGCTTGTTTATTCAGACTGCTCATGCTGGCCGAGGAGCAGGGCTCTACTTGTTCTTTAGGTCTCTGAACCTATGCTATTTGTATGCCGCTGGTGGATCTGTGCATCTGCTGGAGACACACCTGATCTTCCTGCACAGCTTTTACCAGTCTATTATGTGTTCAGGATAGAGAAGAAACAGAAAGTCCACAAAATCTGCGCAAAGTTGCTGGGGCAAAAAAGAGAACACTTCTGGGCAAACCCAGAGCATGGCAACCTTACAGCTCGGGTTGACCCAAATGTACCCTCCCATCTGGAAGCAGGGACAGCTCAGCATCCGGCATCGGCAAAGGAACTTTCCTCTCTCAACGCTCCAGGCTGGTTCACGTCCCCCTGCCGCTTTCCATCCACGCTCTTGGAGGATGTCGGGAGTACCAGAGGGCAGAGCAGAACCGATAAAGCCCCATGTGCCCAGGGCAGCGGGAGGCAGCGTGAGTACAACACGGTTCACCGGGGCTGTTGTGATCTAGCGGCGCGCACAGGCCCCACCTGGGGACTGCAACCACAGCGCTGCCAAGGAGTCCCCAAGGCGAGGGCAGGACGTGCCCCGCTTGATCACGGTTTTCCTCACAAAACGGGTCACGACCGCTGACTTTTGCCATTGACCTGTAGCTCAAATAAGGCTGCAGCGGCTTCAAAACAGATGTCCCGGCTCTGCTTCCACTCTCCTTGTTTCCACCTCTCGAGCCGGAGCTCCGCGACGCCAGGGCTCGGCGGACTCGGTCGGGTTCCGGAGCGGCCGCACCCGCCGCTAGGGGCTGCCCTCGACCCGCGGCCCCGCCGGCCTCGCCCGTCCCGTCCCGTCCCGCCCCGCCCCGCCCCGCTCCGCCCCGGCCCGCCCCGTCCCGGCACAGCAGCCCCCGGCAGAGGGACCCGGGGAGCGGCCGGGGGTCCCGGGTCGGGCCGCACCGCCCCCAGGCGGGGCTGGGATCGGGTTTCACATCCTGCTCCGCTCGCGGGTAGAGCGGCCATGGCGGAGAGGTGAGTGCGGCCGCCCCACACCTGTTGAGCGGCGAAAGACGGGAAAGAGGCGTTGCCAGTCTCTGGGGCAGTGGGCCTGGGCAGGGGCCGGGGTCGGGAGCCACCCCCGGCTCGGGTGGACGCGGGGCCAGGCAAGCTTACCCAGCAGGTGAAATGCAGCCGTGCCGGGCCGTGCCGAGCGGCCAGACTCGGGGCGGTGGTCCCTGGCCGCGTCCCGCCGCATCGGGCCGCCTGTTGGGGGAACTCCCTCTCGGACCGTTCTAGCTCCCGCCGGAGCCGCCGCCTGGGGCCGGGACTGTACTGTTTGCGGCCTCCGAGCAAGGCGGGCGACCGTGAGCGCGGCTGAGCGAAGCCGGCCCGGCCCGCCCTGACTCGGAGTCCTCCCTCCTGCCTGGCCCCGGCGCCTCCCCGGAGGCTGCGGCCGGGCTCTGTGGGTGCCCTCGCACCTCCGAAGACGGGCGGCTCGTCGGGAGCGCACCATGGTTTGGTGTCCGTTCCAGCCCGAGCTCGCCGACACTGGGCTGGGTGCCCCCGTAGCTTGCTCTCTTTCGTTTGAAAAGTAAGCGCTTTTACGCAATGATAGTGAAAATACTATCGGGCGTGGCTGTTGCACTGTGACCAGGAGAGGGTTCTGTCCTCTCCTGGAAGTGGGTAGGGAGCCAGGATCACCTGTTGGTAGTGAAAATGGAGGGCCAGGTAGCCAGGCCAGTTTCCCAGGCTGCATCCGGCTTCCGACAAACACAGGCGGACTTTACTGCTCCAGTGAATTGAATTCTCCATTGAAGGAGAATTCCTCCTGGTCTCTCTGCGCCTGGGATCGTCGGCCAGAAGTGGTTAAATTAAATTTGGTTCTTTTAGGAGTAGGAGGGAAGTGCAGAGCCTGGCAGAGGCACCAGCCTCGCTGTTGCTGATGCCAGTTGCTGTTGCGCTGGTTTGCCGGTGTTTTTTTTTTTCATCCTAGCTAAAAAACTTGACCGATTTAAAATTCTTGCAGTGTGACTCTCTCTAGCAGTACCAGGTTTCAGCTGGTTTCTCACATTCTCGTTGGCTGGAGGAGAGCTGCACTGGCATTTTGCTCCGTGCCTCATTGACGACGTAGGGTGTTTGGAATAATTTTTTATTTCTCTTGCATTTGAAGTTGTTTTATTTCTTCTGCATCTCCTGTAGCAGATCAGGGTTTGAGTTAGTCTGTAAGGAGCATTTTGGGAAGGGATAGCAAATCCCATTGAGGGTGGCCCTAGAATACCAGAATTCAGCTAGAGCAAAATGATGGGCATAGCAGCATTCTCTCGTTTTGCCAGCAGCAGCAGCAACTCACAGCAGCTGCTTCTGCCTCCCTGCTTGTGACAGCCAAAGGGGCTTGGAGATCGAGGTTGTAGGTTCCTCATTTTGGGGTAAACTCTAAAACCTGACAAAATCTTGTAGATTTGAGGCTATCATTCCACTAGCTGGTGCAGAGGAGTATAGAGCTTCTTGTGCTGGATTTCACTGTGTTTTACCTGTGTATCCCTCGCTGACTGTCTCTTTAGTGCTTTTGAGTTTGGTTTTTGCTGAGTTGATGAGACTACTCTTCCTATCAGGTGGATGGAGGCTATTTGGAGGGATGCTGAGATCACAGCGGATTATAGGAATGCAGATTTAGAAGCCAGGATTTTGGTCAGATAGTTCACATGGCTTCTGTATTCACAATGGGTTTGCCTAGCTGAAACGTGTCTTTACCTTAGCTGGGAGAACATAAGCTACAGTGAGATCTCAGTTCACAGGTCTGGTGCATTTTCTGACTGAGAGAATTTTATGGTCACCTTTGTGATACAAAAGTCTGCTTTCAGCCTGACCCTGACTGGATTTGCAATAGAAATCCTCATGAGATATGTAATATATACATAATATTATATACACGTAATATACCATGCGCAACAGGGCTCATGGAGTGCTGCCCCATTTTAGGAACACAAAAAAAAGCCTCCCATTCAATTGATTTACTTGATTCCTAGAAAAATGTAACGTGCTGTGATGCAAAAATGAAAGGAGAGCCTGGGATTCCTGTAGTGAGCTGCCTATGGGGTAAGAAAATCTTGTGGATTTCATTGTATTGGTGTCTGAGCTTTGAGGCATTTTTTAAATCGATTTTGCCATTCTTTTGGGGCTGCCTTCACAGGATTGGGGTAACTGCCTGATAGCAATCAGGTAAAGTTTTGTAAACCAGGGAACAGGGGTTTTGTTCCCCTTTGAGCCATGGAGGAAGAATTATTAGCATTGCTGAGGGACTGCGGGAAGAGCTTTAAGATACGTAGAATCAACTTTAATGGTATTGCTTCTGTAATTAAAGGTACAAAGCATAAAGAGCTGTAGGATTCTGACTTCTTTGGCCCATTGGGTCAAAGAGGGTGGGTTGTTTTTTTTCCTCTGGAAGTGCCATTTAATAAATACTCATATTCATTAACCCTTTTTTGGAAGTCATATGTATCATATCTATATTTCCTAATGGGTAAATGCTTTAGTAATGATACTACTTGGTTGCCATTTTTCTTATGGAGAAGAAAGCTCTTCAATTTGGACCTGCTATTTTAGCAGCATGTTTTTGGCTGTTTGAATTAAACAGCTTCAGGATGGGTGCTGAGGGAGATCGTCCAGGCTACCAGAAATACCGAGGTTGCTGAAGTTGTGTTACGTGGGTGGAAGGACTGGGAATGGTGCTGAAAGTGTTTGTTCAGCAGGAAACCTGCTGTTCTGGCTGGCTATTTTAATTTGATTAATAGAAAATGTAAGGCATTGATGTGTCTTCTTGTGATTACAATGAGGACTCTTAATTCTGCTATTGAATCTTGAGTTATTTTAGTATAGTTTGTTGGTTTTAGTTAATTCAGATTAATTCAGGCTTTAATTTGTGTTTGCCTGAATACCAGTTTCCATGTTTTTTAGCAACTTTAATTTAGGAATGAGTGAAAACTTTGACACTCCTGCCCTGGAGCTGCTGATGGGCTATGTGTGTCTGAACTCAGCTGTGGCTTTGCAGCAGAGGGGTCTTCCGGTTTTGGCAGGGCATCCAAGCCTCTCGCTGTTGTGCAGTGCAGAGCCCTCCACATCCTCTGAACTGGGTCCATGTGTCCTGTTCTGGTTTACCTTCTTAGCTGGCTTCAATAAGGCCATGAATAAACATCCTCTCAGTAGCTAACTTGTAGTTGACTGCAGGACAAGCCCATGCCCCCCAGCAGGTTATCGCACTCTTGTCTGCTTGAAAAGGATGAGCCTTTTCCTGGATGGGCTGGATTGTGGTAGTTCATTTGGCAGTAAATGATCTGGGATAGCAAAGGTCTCTGTTAGCTCTGTAAAATGAGTGGAAGTAAGTGCAGGTGGGAGAGGTTATCAGCAAGCCTGGCCTCTGCCATGTGCTCACTACTGTCATCACCACTCCTCTAAACATGCTGCTGAGCTGGTAAGCTTGCCAGGGAAGTTTCTTTGGAATGAAATGATTTAGGGGTGACTGGCTTTAAGTGAAGCCAGGATTTTGTTTTCCTCCAATAGCTCTTCTGGCAGAAGAGGGGCTGTAGAGGACAAGGTGATTGTCCTGTCTACTGTCGCTGCCAAAACCTTTTTAAGCTGCTTCTATCAGCAGGCCCAGCATGGCCCGGAGCTATCTCCTAAGGGGCAGTCAAGCCTTCCAGTGTTTGACTTTGTAGATGAAGCCTGGTCTTTGGGAAATGCCTTCAGACACATCAGAGTCTTCTGATGGAAACTAATCAGAAGTTCAAAGGAAAGGAGTGTTTTCTTCTTCCTCTAGTGTGCTTTCCTAGTGTTTCCGTTCCGGCTGTACTCCCCAAATGGCTTTCTCAGTGGATGATGCAATTAGGAGGAGATGCTTGCAAACTTTCAGCAAATAGATAGATCAGAAATTTAAATGTTCCATTTAGGCTCCATCAGTCCTTTCCAAGTGGAGTGCAATTATTTGTGCCTTGTTGTGGTGTGTAAACACTTGTGTTTCTATAAAAAGTCCCCCCGGCAGATTCGAATAGTTCAGGAAGTGTCTCTTGTAATAAAAAGAAATTCTGGAACAGGCACTTGGATTTAGTTTTAGCTGGATTCATAGAAGGTTTCTGAGTTCTGCTGTCATTACTTACATATTTGATGTTAATTCCTGCCTTCACCAAGGAAGGCTGTTCCCATGCAGGAAAGACAGCTTTAATGAACATATAATTTCTTGTGCTTCTTAGTAGCTCAGCCATGAATATCCATTGAAATAAGCTTTTTGTTTGATGGGTTTTATGCTTTTCATGAGGAAGAGTAATCTGCACTGGACAGTTTCTTAAAGCAGTCAGTTCTTGGAGTGGCAGGAAAGTATTAACTAAAGCCGCAGTCGTCAGGTCCATCTGGCTCATACATCTGGAAGAGACACTGTAGGTCAAGAGAAAATTCTTTTGCACTTGGTCTTTGTCTCATGGGATAGTGGAAATACCATTATTTGGCATATATTCTCTCATCCTAATTACTGTTCCAAGAGTTTGAGGTTTCTGCTATAAGAATTAAGTGTTTTGTAGTTCCAGTTAAGGGTAGCCCAATAAATTCCAGCATAGCTGGTATTAGCTATCTTCCAGCTACTCTCCCAAGCTTTTTTCTTTGTGCGTTGTCAGCTGCCATTTTTTGGTTATGCAACTCACAACAGCCAAGAGATATTTGGAAAATAAAAATGAGGGTGCTGGAGATCCAGATTATGTGCTTGCAGCGAAGCATGGGAGAGGGAAAAGACTCTGCGATTCCCAGGCCGAGCGTTGGCATGGCAAGGAGACATGGCCTCCCTCTATTACATGCTTCAGGCAAAAAGAAGGGGCTTGAGTTGGACAGTAACAACTTTACCAAATTCTTCTTGAAAAAAACATACTGAAAGACCAAAGTGCTGGAGATGCTGAGTTTATTTTTTTTTCAGGCTCATTTATCTCTTTGTACTTTAGGTCTTATATGATATTGCAGCAAGGGCTCTATGCTGCAGAATGCTAGAACTTCTGAAATAAAGAGATCTTAATAAATTATTTGCTGACATCTGCATAAACCACCAGAGGCAAATAGAAGTCTGGTTTCACAAGAAGGGTGTATTTTCTTGCCCCTTTTGTATTCTGCTTCTGCCCAGCTCCCTGAGCCAAGCTCTTGCTGTGCTGTGCTTTCCTCAGTGGCAGGTGCTTCAACACAGATGAACAGCAAGCACCCTGTGCTCCCCAGAATTGCTGTGTGTTCCTGTCTCAGCTTGAAGCAGAGCAGTCCTGGGCCTCTCTAAAACAACCTTTTTCTTAGCTGCAGGGTTTATGATCTACCAAAACCAAACAAGCCAAGCAGGAAGGGTCCCCCACACAAACCTGCGCTGGGTTCACTGGCGTGTGTAACTTTGCAGCTGTGGGACACTGCCATAAGGCACTTAGCTGTAACAGATGGGGCTGTTTCCTACCTGGGCAAACAAGGTTGCTGCTTTTTGCATGGAAACCTGTTATAGGGGCAGAAAAGACTCAATGTAGTGGGATTTTGTGTCATCATGGACAGCATGAACTTGTGGCCCAGGGCCCGGTGCACTGTAGCAGGGATAGCCTCTTTGTTCTGCAGATCTTTTTTTTCTGTTTGCTTTTGCTTGTGTCATTCATCTGGGAAAAAATAAACAAAGAGGCTTACTGTCTTCATCACTAGTGATACCAAGAAAATCTCTGCACAATGCTGCCTGATGAGCTGAGACTGAGCTCAGCAAATCCCCTTTAACCACATGGAGTTCAGCTGTCTTGGGTTTTTCTGACTGTGAGGCAGTACAATGTGTTGTGTACAAGCAGCCAGAGCTCAGGTTAGAAGGATGAATTGGTGTAAAATATTTTCAATCACAAAGGAAAGTCAGAGCAAAACTTACAGGAGGCTTTATAGCTGAATAATTAGATATAGGCCCAGGGAATGCAGTGGATGAGCTGTGCTATGTAGTTTTGCTTGGAAAGGTTCCTCTGCACTGGCTGGAGTAGCTGACTCACATATTGTTGGAACCCCAACCTGCCCACTGGTCCTGGCCACCTCACCTGCTCCAGCACCTGCTTCTCATGCCCCTGCTAATCTGCTGGCGCAGTTGTACCCCATCACATGGTCTTATCTGCTCTGGGCTTGTCCCCCCATGCTCTTGGTGCCGTGTGGGAAATACCAAGTGCAGGGTTGTTTCCAGACATGGAGTAAACTGTGGGTGGTCACATTGTAAACTAGGCACTGTGTCTTCCATATGGGTGTTTAAATAGCAACCCAAGGTTCAGCTTTAGTTTCAACGTGGTCACTTTGCTGTAAAGTGATAAATGCCATATGTGGTCCTCTTCTGGTCCTGCACCCATTTCTTCCTTGTGTACATTGTAGTTCTTTGATAGTCCTTTGATATCTACAGATATCCAGCTGTGTATCAACTACATTGTTTAGCTCTTCTTGGCTCCCTAAATCCAGTAGTTACGTTTGGGATTTTTTTTAGTAGACCTTGCAAGTATTGCTCTGAGCTAGAGTGAGAGGAGAAGCTCTAAGTGTTTTATGAATTCTTGATCATCACCAATTGATGAAGTGAAGCAAAGAGAGATGGTGAAATACCTGTGAGCTGAGGTGCAGAGCCTGGAGTGCAGCTGGCATGAGGAATGTTTAATGCAGGCCTGAGGACAGATGCTTAGCGTGTTGTAATGTGGAGGTATATTATCTTAGCAATTAGTACCCTTGTAATACAATGAATTGTCTGGCTGGGATATGGCTGAGTTGTATTTAATCAGCCCAGCAAAAAGTGTGTGAAGGAAGTAGCATTGGGGCTTAGAGGGCAACTTTGTGCTTGGGTTGGTGCTGCCCTTGGGCGTTCATCTGCTGTCCTGAGTTAGAGTACAAATGGGCGGAGAATTGCAGTTTTGGCTTGGAAACTCCTTAGGCAGCTTGCCCCTGAAGTAATCTACTCTAATTTTCATTGTTAGTTTTAAAATCTCTGAAAATAACAGTGAAAAGCAAATAAGCTCCTTTTTGTACAGAGGGTTTAGAAGCTGGTGAGGAAATGCCTGGTGGTGGTATGACAATCCAGCCTAAATTCACTGAAGTTGTAATTTGAAATTAGTCTAAAACACAGGTTTAAGATTCTGGAGACTTCCAAAGTAGAATTCTGCTTTGGGATGACAATAAGCAGAAAAATTAAGAAAGACAGTGATGATGTGGAGGTGAAGCTGTGCACTGCTGTGCTTTTTTGCCTTTTTTTTTTTTCCCCTGGTTCTGAGTCCTGTCACCAGAGTGGTTGAGTTCACTAAAGCAAGAGAAAACCGTCTGCCGTTAGTTAGCAGGCTGAGTTGTCTCTGTGAGGGATTTGAGGAGCTCCACTGTCCTCACGTGATGAGTGCTAGGGAGGGGGTCATGGAGAACACATCACTGAATTATCCACTCTGATTTTAGGGTGCCATTGTGCCATGATATTATCATCCTGTTCCCTCTGCCATGGTCTGTTGGGCCAGCTTTGAATGTAATGGTGTTAAAGTGATTTTGGCCTTGAATTCTAAACCCTGCTAGAGGAGGGAGTCTGGCAGAGAGATACTGTGGGCATAGCTTCCTTTAGTGGGGACACTTCTTTGGGTTGATCTTGTTCTTGAAGCAGGGAAGACTATATGAGTTTGGCAGTGAGGGGCATATCAGTGATTTCAGCCTCTCTGGCTCCCTATAGCTCTTCCCTAGGAGGGTGGCTTCTTGATGTCCAATGGTACCTCCCCATCAACCATCCAGTGCTCTAACAGTGCTTAAACTTTATTTGGTCTTAGAGGGATGAAATAACTCACTATTTTCTCTTAAAATAAGCAAAGCTGCTGCTGAGCTGTGAGAGTTGTCTGCACATGTGGAAAAGCTTTTTGGTAACGTGGAGTTCGGTGAAGTTGTAGTTGCTGCAGGACTACAGGGAAGTTTCACCTTGGGCTGCTTTGTCCACCCCCCTCTCCCTGGAGCAGAAGGCAAAGACTTCACGTGGGAAAGAAGGAACAGCATGGTGATCACCAAATGGTTTAGTGAAATGCAAAAATGAACATCTTCCAGTAGTTGTGCCCATCCCTGCCTGGCCTGGATGGCTTGGGTGGTAAGCTGAGCTCGAAAGGTATTGATTTTGAGCTGCTGTGGAGTCCCATTGGGGAGGAGCAAAGTTTTCTATTTTAGAGTGTCTCCTGATACAACCTACATCTTGTACTCTGGGATGGGAAATAAAATAGCCGCTGTAGCTGGCCCAGATGGCTCTGTTACCCTGGCCTTGCCAGGACATGTGGCACTCACTCCAAAGTGGAATTGGGCCCCCAGGAATGGCGTGTGGTGGGCCCTTGGCACAAGCAGAGGAGGACATCCAGCTAATTCCTATTGCCTTGCTCAAGCCTCTGCTGTTCACAATGGTAGCCATTTCTTCAAGCAAGAGCATGCGGGTGGTCAGAGAACAGACAAATTTGTCATGGAACTCCCAGCAGTGCAGCTGTCTTGCCCTTCAAATTCCAGCTGGACCTGGCTTAAACCCAGAGGTTTTACGGACTGCAGAGATTTGAGGGACTTTACATGAATTAACAGTATTCCCCAGAAATTACCATTTTGAGTCTGTTTCTTAAGGTGGGAACTTGTACTGCTTTGCCTATAGGTCTATAGCTGTAAATCCTCCTGAATGGTGTGACTGGTTGCCCTGGAAAAGGCAAATGTCAACTATGGCATAAAGAGCTTTAACGGTGAGATGTGTCTGTGCTAGAGCTTGGTCTGCTCCATTGGTCCTCAGGGAAGTGCAGCCTCTCATTAGGACAGGCAGTACGTGGGCCCACAGACAGAAAGCAATATCGGGGTGGCTGACTGAAAACTGGGTGCTGCTACAGGGCGCATTCAGCCAGCCCCTTCTTGGGTGCAGCTCTGTCATAGCAGAGCTCTCTGTGCTGCTCAAGATGCAGGACAGTGTTAGGCTTTGTCTTTCAACTTCACACATGCTAAGCTGTGAGAGAAGATGAGAAAAGGAATGAACAGCTGGGAAATGCAATCCTCATTTTTATTGTGCTTCAGGCAAGAATTGGTCCATGATGCTTTTATTTTTTAGATTAAAACCTATTGCTGACTAAACTTGTTTTGCAGTTTGTTAGCCATTGGGCCCAGCCTCTTGTCTCTTGCATGTCTCCTGCCAAGGTCCTGCTGGCCTCAACCTTGGCTACAGCTCTGTGCTCAGTGATGCTGCATATAAACAAGGGAGAAGGTCCAAGCTGTGGCAGTTCCTTGGAAGGGAAATGCTGTTGAAGGGCGCTATTCTCCTGGAATCTTGGCTGCCCTTCGATGTCATCCTGTATTCCTCCCGGGAAGGAGAAGCCTTGACCCTGCTACCTCTCACCTGCTGGGTGCCTCAGGAGGTGCTTTGTTTGTTTAACATGTTTTCAGCTGGAAAAACATCTAATTTTGGGCATCTGGAAACTGCGAATATGCAGTTACCAGTGAAAACTCAGTACATATGTGCTGAAGTCGTAATAATGCAAAGCCTGGGGTTATGATGGGATCTTTATGACTGACAGCATAAAAATGAAATAAATGAGACTTATCTGCCTGGCCCCAGAGCTGGTGTTTACTCCTGAGACTGCTAAAAAGGGGCTGTCTTGTAAGAGCCCCGAGATCTGTTCCTTGGCTAAAGAGGAGCTGATAGGAACAAAGGTGGCATGGAAATTATTTAGTGATGGCATCACCAGCTCAGAAGGAATGGACACCTCCACCAAGAACAGATTTTTTTGTTTGGCCTTTTAAAGAAAGACACAAAAAAAGGAAAATGTGCAGGGGAAAGGAGGACAGTGGAATGAGAAGGAGATTTACCAAAAAGGGGAAGCTGTATCCAAGCAAGAAGAGCAAAAAACCTATCTACTTCAACAGATTACATGCAAAATCAGAATAAGGTGGGCCAGATTAAGACTTCTGAGGAGTGAATTTGCCAAATATGATTCACTTTCAAATGCATCAGAAGCCTTTTGGAAACCGGCAGCAGAAGAGATCAGAGTGTGAGAGGCACAGAAGATAAAGCTATCACAAAAAAATCTAAACCGTTTTTGGCCATCTTGACTCCTGTGGAGGAGCTTTGCAAACGGCAAGCTTGCTACAGAAGAGCTGTCTGAGAAGTTGTCTCGCATTGAACATCAGTAGAAATAGCTTTAGAGCAAATAGAGGAATTGATAAGAAACTAAGGAACAGATAGCATTTACTCAAGAGTGCCAAAGGATCTTAAGTCTGAAATAGCTGAGATACTTTCATGTGTATCCTGCTGCTAAAGTGCCCTTGGTATCACATAAATTTGTGGTGGCAAATGCAATGGCATTTTTAAAAGTTGAGAGTCTTGAGGAAATTTGGGAAGCGGCTCAGTATTTGTCCAGGTGCGCTGCTAGGGAAGGGCTGTGAAGAGTAGTCAGGGTTCCATAGACTGTTGGGTCTGACCCCTGTGCCTAAGTCTCTGCAATGAAGAACAAGTTTACTGAAGGCATGGCCAAGCGCAGCTGCTTGGAGCAGTGTTAGCAGAGCTGTTGTAAAGGCAAGCCCTGCCTCTGCTTCACAGACCTGCTGGAGGTGGATGAGCACTCTGGGAGCACAACCACTAGGCTTGATGTATCTGTGTTTTCAGACAGCCTTTGGCAAGTTTGTCCGCCAAAGGCTTTTAAGAGAGAGTCACCAGGGGCATGGAGGAAGGGTCTTGTTCTGGACTGAGACCCTGGTGAAAGCATAGACTGCAAAGGTTAGGGCTTACTGGTCATTTTTCAGCCTAGGGAAGTCAGCAGCAAGGCCCAAGAAACTAGTGCTGGGAGTGTTTTGCACCTTATGGGTAACCTCAGGTATAGAGGGGTGCAGTGACATTCCCAGGTTTGCAGAGGATCCTCAGTTGCTTCAGTGGGTTGAATAGCTCACTGAAGGTGAGGAAATCCATAAGAACCTCACAGAACTGAGGAAGCAGACTAATAATGTGCATTAAAATGACACATAAGCTTCAGTGTAGGAAAACGTGGTGAACAGGAAAAATTATCTGTACTGGGCCTGTCCGATACTCAGCCTGGAACTAGTGGTTATAGCTTGAGAAGGATCTTGGAGTCACTGACAGTTCTCTGAAATCATCAGTTCTGTCTGTGATGTTAGCCAAAAAAACCTATCAGTTTTGGTCACCATCAGCAAGGGAGTTAATACCAAAGCAGAGGGCATCAATTTGACCCTCTCTAGCACTTTGTTCATGTCTTGGAGGCTGCATGCGGTTCTGGTTTCTGCATTGTGACAAGGACAGTGGTGTTAGAGAGACTGAAGTGAAGATAATTAAAATTACTAAGGGACAGAGCAGCTGCCTTAGGAGGAGAGAGCATAAAATTTGTGACTCCTTGGTTTGGAAAAGTCTTGCATAGCAAGATCAAGGTACACAAAGTCATTAAGGTAATGGAATCACGGAATGGTTTGGGTTGGAAGGGATCTTAAAGATCACCTACTTCCAACCCCCTGCCATGGACAGGGAGATCTTTCACTAGGCCAGGTTGCTCAGAGCTCCGTTCAGCCTGGCCTTGAACAGTTCAGGGAAGGGGCATCCGTGATTATTCTGGACAAACCATTCCAGTGCCTCACCACCCTCACAGCAAAGAATTTCCTCCTAGTATCTAATCTAAACCTACTCTCAGTTTGAATCCATTCCTCTTTGTCCTGTCACTACATGCTCTTGTAAAAAGTCCCTGTCCATCTTTCTTGTAAGCCCCCTTTAGGAGCTGGAAGGCTGCAATGATGTCACCCCTCAGCCTCCTCTTTCCCAGGCTGAACAAACCCAATTCTGTCAGCCTTTCCTCCTAAGAGAGGTGCTCCATCCCTCTGATCAACCTGGTGGCCTCCTCTGGACTGGCTCCACCAGGTCCGTGTCTGTCTGGTGCTGAGGACTCCAGAGCTGGATGTAGCACTGCAGGTGGGGCCTCACCTGAGGGGCCGAATGCCCTCCCTTGACCTGCTGCCCACTCTTCTTTGGACGCAGCCCAGGACATGGTTGGTTTCTGGGTGCCAGCACACACAGCTGGGCATGTGCAGCCTCTCATCCACCAGCACCCCCAAATCCTTCTCATCAGGGCTGCTCTAGATCTGTTCCTGCCCCAGTGTGGATCAATACAGGGATTGATACCCAACCCAGGTGCAGTGCCGGCATCTGGCTTGTTAAACCTCATGAGATTCCCGTGGGCCACTTCTCAAGCTTGTCCAGGTGCCTCTGGATGGCCCTGTCCTGCAGGTGTGTCGTCTGCATCCTGGGGGTACACTTGTTCCCTTCACGTCCTAATGAAGGTATTAAATAACACTTCTCCCAGTACGGGCCCCTGAGGGACCCCACTTGTCGCTGATGCCCACTGGGACTCAGAGCTGTTGAGCACTACTCTCTGGGTGTGACTGTCCAACCATTTTCTTATCCATCTAACAGTCAAATCCACCTCTCTCCAACTTAGAGAAGGATGTTGTGAGGATCTGTGTCAAAGGCTTTACTAAGTCCAGATAAATGACATCTGTGTCCCCTCCCTTGTGTACTGACCTGTGCCATCGTCCAAGGCCACTGGGTTGGTCAGGGAGGACTTGCCCTTGGTGAAGCCGTGCTGGCTGTCCTGAATCACCTCCATGTCCTTAGCAGAGCTTCCAGGAGGGTCTGTTGCATGATCTTCCCAGGCACAGGGGTGTCGCCCTGGTTTTCTCAGCCTTCTGATGTTTACCATTGAAAATACTTGTTCTCACACACTTTTCTGTAAATAATAGATTTGCTTACATGTAGTTTTATCTTGTTTACATTGTTTCTTGGAGGAGTTCTCTTGATGGACATCTGTCTTGACCAATGTGATTGGAGAGGTGTTGACTTTGCCTACCAATCACATTGCCTGTTTGATATACTATATAATGGAGTCAGTGATGTAATAAAGTAGTTCTCTTGGTTGAATCCTGGTCAGAATCTGTGTGGTCCTTTTAGTGTGGCAAGTGCGACACAGGGCTAAGGCTGACAGGCTGGTAGTTCTTTCTACGCTCTTAAAAGATGGGGACAGTGTTTCCTGTTTTTCTGGATAAGTTGATTTTTTTCTACCAAGTCTTGTGGCTCTAGAACAGGGGTCCTCAAACTATGGCCCGTGGGCTGGATATGGCCCGCCGGGANACCAAACTACCATTACGTAGCTTGTGCTTGAAGGGCTATAGCAGGGGTCCTCAAACTATGGCCCGCGGGCTGGATACGGCCTGCTGGGGTCCCTCAGCCCGGCCCGACCCCGCGGGGCCGCGGCCGCTTCCCCCCATCCCCTCTCGACCCCCGCTCTCAGACGGGCGGGTCCGTCCCTCCGAGGTAGGCCCGAGTTATGCAGATGAGAAAGACACTTGCTACGACCAGCAGTGACAAATATGGAACCTAACACTGACCATCTCAATAGCCAAAAGCAGGCCCATAGTCCACATTGAAATATTATTTGTTTGTGTTGATTACAATTGTTCTTCATTTTAAATATTGCATTCTTTTTCCTGTTTTTTGTGCACTACTACAAATAAAATATGTGCAGTGTGCATAGGAATTCATTCATTCTTTTCCAAACTACAGTCCAGCCCCCGACAGTGTCTGAGGGACAGTGAATCGGCCCCCTGTTTAAAAAGTTTGAGGACCCCTGCTCTAGAACTGTGGGCACTTGGTGAAACCTAAAGGAGATTGGTTTATAGCAGATAGGAGGAAGGCCGTTTATTTTACACATTCTGTGATGAACTTCTGATTTCAGTGTTATTGGGGGTCATGGATGCAAAAGGCATCACCAGGTTGAAAAAGTATTTGGGTAAACTTACAGACAGCCAGTCTGAAATAGTTAGTAGAAAGAACAGCCAGCCATGTGCCTTTAGCATCTGAAATCCACGTGTGTATTCTTGAGCAATGAGGGAGAAGATGGAGAAAGGGCATGACCAGGCTTACGTGTTTTGCTTAACAAACCTATTTGAGTGTCTCACCTGTAGGCAGAATGGAAGGGGCACTTGGTTTTACCAAAGGTGCATGTCTTAGGCTCTTCAGAGTTTCCAGAAACCAATATTAAATGGGAACATAAGTAGGTGTGATATGTTGGGGAAGAGCCAATATGGCTTTTGTAGACCAAAACTGAGCTACGTGGCTCCACTGGTACTTGGAAGGTGTTTCAAGTACATGGCAGGGGTAATCAAATGGGGTGGCCTAGTGGACCTCACTGAAAAGTTTCAGCACAGGGTATCAAGGAAAAGTCCACCATGGGTGAATAAATGATTAAAAGATTGGCTGCAAAGATGAGAAGTAGGTGGTCAGACTTTACAGAGGAGGGAAGTCCTGGGGGAGCCAGGCTGGGATCTCTGCTTCTCATAGTGTTTGTACCTGGTCTAGAAATGGGGATGAAAGTGGTGGCTGGGGAAGAGCAAATGAGGGAAGAAATCCTGAGCACTGAAATTCAGGAATGAGTTGAGGGTAACAGGTGGTTCTGGAAAGTATCAGCACCCTGTGTGTGCTCAGTGCTGCAGGAAGGGAGCAGGAGGCTGCGAACTGCAAAGAGGGAAGCAAAGGACAGAATAGCACAACATCATTGTGGTCTGCTGCCATGTTGGATATTAAATGTCAGGTTATCCCATCCTGGAAGAGGCCTTGCTTTAAGTGCCTGTACAGTTTTTTGCTCTTATTTTCTTTTTTTTAATCAGTAGCAAATACTATGTATTGGGTACATAGTATTTGGCTGTGGGGAGACATTGTGGGAGACAGATAAAGATAGTGCAGAAGGCAATCTTACCACTGATATATTGCAGCTGTGTTAATTACCAAAGAGTGGGAACAGCCTTGCCCGCCCAGCTATGGGTGTGATAAAGGAGTGAGTTAGCTGGGAGAGCATTGGTTGGAGTTACTTGGAGTCTGCTGGCCGTGCTGTGAGGAGAAAGGGACAGATAAGGTAAGCTGCTGCATGAGGGACAGGCAGGGTTAGATGGCTGTGCTAGGGACAGGAAGGAGCGAGCTGGAACTGCAGGAAGAGAAGTAGAGAAAGAGCCAGAGCTGTGTGGAGCTGCCCATGACAGGCTATGTAGAAAAGGTATGAAAGGCTTCTAGATAACAAGGTCCTGATGCTTAGAGCTGTCTGAAGTTTTTAAAGAAGCACTCTGAGTGCAGCAGCTGTCTCGACTTCCACATTTAGCAGATGAAGACTGTCTAGATGGATATCAAATAAAAAGCAAAGTTGAATGTGGTCCAGGTTTCTGTCCCAATCCGTCAACTATGCCATTGCAGAAGGACAGAGAGTGGTGCCTACTTTGATGTCTTCCTGAATTTGTCTCTTTTTTGCTATCTTCCTTGCCACTGCTGAAAGTGAAAAGCTCAGTTTTGGACTGAACACAAGCTAATAAATGTGTGGGTTTTGGTGGGAGAAAACAAAAGGAACTTATTTTGGGCACCAAATCAAGAAGTGTATTGTTCTCACCCCACTGTTCACTGTTACCATGTATAGCAATTACTGCCATGGCAACACATACTTTCATGAACCAGCCAAGATCTTCCAGGGCTGCAACAAAACTTCTGATACTTGCTCATTGTGATGCTATTAATAACTGTGTTTCCCCCCATCGTAGCCAGGAAGCTGCTTCTTCCTTATGTACCAAGTGCAAGGAAGAAGCTAATTTAAATCAATTGTGGGGAGAAGTGACACTGCGGTTTTCCTGGATTTTTGTTTTTTTGTTCTGGAGATCCTGTCTAGTGCTGCCAGCTCTGCAGCCACCCATTGAGCTGAGATGTCTCTTTTGTGCCGTTTGTAAGAAAGTCAAGTCTCAATTTTCTTTTTCATTCCTTTTCTTTTTTTTTTTCCCTTTCTTTAAACCAGGACAAACAGATAATACATATTTACTTCTTCAGCTATGCAAAGTAGCTTAAGTGTTTATTTCAGACTGACTTGGTAAAGGGAAAAACCTGCTGCAAATCAGACATAATCTAGGCCAAACTCTGGTCTACATGATTTCTTTACTTATCTCCTGGTAATTTAAACAAGATAAACCCTGAGTATTTAAAATTGCAGCTCAACTGTTCTTGGCACTAGTTGAATTTATCTGTGTTTAAAACCCCAGAATGCATTAGCATGCCTGCATGAATCTGCTTTGACTTGGAACTGTGTCAAAAATACCATCACCAGGGTGGTGTTTTGGCACCTTTCAGAGCTGTGGAAAAGGTGAAAGCTGGGCTTTTTCTTAAGATGGTGGTTCCACTTGAGCCTGAGCCTCTGTGAAAGGCTGCAGTGGGTTTGAACTAGGGTCATGAGTCTGTCCCCAGCTCTGGTTTTGGGTGTACATAGGTCACAGCTGCAGTTCTCCAGTTTCATCCCTCCAGAGGAAGGAGTTGTTTTGCCAGACCAGCCTCCTCTCATTCCGAGAGTTCACTTTTCTTCTGCTGAAGTGCAGCTATTAACTGTAAAACCCTCCCTCCCTTTCCTCACCAGCTTGAAAGATTTTTGGCAGTCTTGAAACTTGCAGCTTCAGATGTCACTGTCTTTGATATTGCACTTTCCCTGATCTCCCTGACCTGCTGGTAGCCTACTGTCATTAACTGAGAGGAAAATACCTAGTGAAAACAGGGAATTCTTTATACTACCAGCCTCCTTGGGGAGGCTGTAGAAATGGGCATATGCCCTGCAAAAGGTTTGACCAAAGCAAGGAGTAATTGTGATGTCCACAGTGAGTGACTGCATCCTTCTTTTATTACTGCTCTCCCCATTTCTTGGGAGGGTCTGTTCAAGGTAGTACCTCCAGAGGTGCTGCCAAGGGCTGAGTCTTCCTGGGGAGGCAGCATATGCGATGTGTCGCCCTGCTTTTTCAGGCTTCTGATGTTTACCTTTGAAAATTCTTGTTCTCACACATGTTCTTGTAAACAATATGGATTGTTTACATTCTTTCATGGAGGAGGAGTTCTCTTGATGGACACCTGTCTTGACCAGTGTGATTGGAGAGGTGTTGACTTAGCTTACCAATGACCTGGTTTGCTTGCTATACTGTATAATGGAGACAGTGATGTAATAAAGTCAGTCCTCTTGGTTGAACCTGGGTCAGAGTTCGTGCGGCGCTTTTAGCGTGGCAAGTGCGACAGCTATGCAGGACTACCTTTTTCTGCAGCCCAACTGGTTTTTCCTGGGCATCTTCAAGACTGAGACCCTTTTTGAGAGCCTTCAGTGACTGACACAGTTATTTGCCACAAACTGTCTTGTTGTGGACTCTTGGGAATCATGGAATATGCTGAGTTGGATGGGACCCATCAGGATGACTGAGTCCACCTCCTGGCCCTGCATAGGACACCCCAGTTACCCCACCCCGTGCCTGAGACAATTGTCCAAGTGCTTCTTGAGCTCAGACAGGGTTGATGCTGTGACCCAGTACCCTGGGGAAGCCTGTTCCAGTGCTTGGCCACCCATTGGGTGAAAAACTTTTTCCTAATATCCAACCTAAACCTCCTTCAACTCAGCTTCATGCTGTTTACTCAAGTCCTGTCACAAGAGAGGACTGGTCACAAAAGAGAAGAGATTGGTACCTGCCCCTCTGTTTCCTCTCATGAGTGTCCAATGAGGTCTCCCCTGGTTAAACCCACCTTTGTTTCTATTACATGGTGAGAGCAAAGGCAAATGTGGGGCTTTAACTAATTGTGCTTTGTCTTGTGAAGTCTTATATCTGCGAGATTGAAGAGATGTTCAGTTTTAAAAAAGCTGTGACTGCATTTTAAGGCAAGGTCAAGCACCTAAGTCTTTGCTTCACATTAAATCAAGCCAGAGTTTGTTAATGACAAAGCACCGGAACTGTACATTACTAGTACTTGGGTTTACTTGGAGTTCAGGATATTACTGTAGTCACTGCTGGTCTTGCAGATGCAAGTGTGTAGCAGACAAAGCAGAGGCTGAAATACAGCTCATGGGA
The DNA here is from genome assembly GCA_013400495.1 of Nicator chloris. Taxonomy (NCBI): domain Eukaryota; kingdom Metazoa; phylum Chordata; class Aves; order Passeriformes; family Pycnonotidae; genus Nicator; species Nicator chloris. The sequence goes on along the minus strand of WAAE01006048.1, from coordinate 71,155 downwards.
TGTGACTCCTACTCACACTGTAATGTAGAGACAATCAGGAAAAGAATGTCAGTTTGGGGCAGCAGTTAAGCGTGCCTTTACTTTTGGAGGAAACTTTTTTTCATGATTTATTACATCAGAATAAAAACCAATATAAAATAGTCAAACATGTGTTATGAATAAACTCTGGCTCGATGTCTGTATTAAATATTTAGTTCTTTATTAAAATAAGCAGCGTGGGACGCTTGCGGAAGTTGTGCAAAAATTCAGTTCTGTTAAAGATGTCTGCTGTGCAGTATGTCGAACAGGGGTGCTGCGCTGTGCTGGTGTATCTGTCTTCCTCGCGGGATGTGGTCGCTGTCCTTACAGGGTGCTGTGCCGTCGTCACTAGGCAGGAGGTGCTGTACCGTCTTTGCTGGATGCTGTACCGTCTTCGCTCTGTAGGAGGTGCTGTGCTGTTCTCGCTGGATGCCGTGCCGTCTTCGCTCTGTAGGAGGTGCTGTGCCGT
>WAAE01006048.1:0-70622 GCA_013400495.1 Nicator chloris | reverse complement strand
CCCCCCTCAGGTAGCCTCCTTTTTGTGGAGACGGCACACCCCCTCCCCCTTCAGACGCTGTCCTGAAAAAGGGCAGGAGGTTGCTGAAGCAGCTGCCTGCCCTCTGCCATCTGCACAGGGGTCTCCGGTTGTACAGGACTCGGGGTGATTCCCACAGGAAAATAACATAATTCACGGGGGAACTACGGATACCACAGAATACCGGAGCAAGCTAACAAAATCTAGGCAGGCTGTGTGTGTGTGTGTGTTGATTTGCACCTAAAGGAAAGCTTTGAATAATGCATTAAGGTCCTTTGAGAATAACTATCAACGGTACTCCACCTGAATTCAGGAATGTCGGGCTTCAAGTTCTTCTTTACACACAGGTACAGCTTGGGCACTGATGCGGGGCTGGGGGGGCACTACCCCAGCGGGACCGGGACGGGTGCCGCCAAGCCGGCACTGCCAGCACGCCCCCGGCCCGGAAACACATTCGAGTCTATTCATTACACATGGGTTGTGTTTTGCATCCCAAACTGAGAATTCAGTCACGGATAGGTGAGCTTTCCAGAGCTGGAGCTGTGCATAGAGCAGGGACCCATTTCCTTCCCTGTGGGACAAGTGTGCAGGAGGGGAGATTCTTGGGCTGCAGGAGGGACAAAAGCTGTGGGTCCAGTGCATTGGCTTTGCAACATCCTGACTCTGATGTGTCCAATGTGCTTGTCGTTCAGCAATTCTCGTAGGCAAAACAAATGGAAGGACCTCTTTTCCATGAGATATTTTCTTACTTATTCTTTTATAAAGAGTTTATGAACTTTGTGCCTGAGGTTTTCAGCTGTTTACTACTATCTCTCCTTCTTTGCCAGAGGAAATTGGTGTGCTTTGGGCTGGAGAAAATGATGGCTCCTTTGCAGACAGTTGTGTTGGGATGAGCTTCCTGATGGCAGCTCACAGTACAGGAGAGAGTTGTTTGTTTGCATTTATTCCTTTGACTCGCTCCCAACCTGCTCCTATTCTTTGCCTATGACTTGCAACCAAATTTCTCTGCCAGCCTGGTGTGCTAGTGGTTAATTTGACTCACACATAACAAGCTTGGACAGCTAACACTTTCAAGAGCTTCACTTGCATTTGTTCCTTCGTGATTTTTTCAAAGTTGGCAGAGACAACTGCAGCTGGACAGATTTGCTGAAGAACGAATCAGCCTAAAAAAGTTGTGATGAAACACTTATTTTTTTTGTGCTTTTAGCCCACAGTGTTTTGTGGATTATGCTATCTGAAAAAATTACGTGGTCTCTTGCTGTGGCTATGTTGTGCTGAGTTTTCAAGGGACCCTGTTTTTCAGCTCATAAATGACTGGCAGCCCTTTAAACGAACAGACATAGAGGGCCATTGTTTTGCTAATGTCACACTTCTAGGAACGAAGCTGCCTCAGATACGTCACTTTGCTGCGTGGTGCTTGAAAGCATTGTGCTCAGTGATCTGGCTGTTTGTAGGCCATGCTCTGCTGGCACCCGGGGTGACACTGTCCAGTTGTGCATGGCCTGGTTCTCCACCCTGTAATGACAATCTTAGTCTGCTTCTGTTCCTGACTACTGCCGGCTCATGTGCTGCGTTTAGAAAAGCTAAAGTTGTCATGTTTATTTTTATGGTCTTGTTATAGGTAAAAGCCAAAACCAACCAAATTGAAATATAAAAGAATTTATTGATTGCAAAATAATTTCGATAAAGCCACAATCAACACTGACAGAGTGCCAAGCCCAGGATATTGGCACTGGTGAACAGAGTGTACCCTCTCTCTAGCCACCCCTCTGCCCACATTTTTGCCTGTCGGCTTCCCAGTTTTTATACCCGAAAATTAGCCCCAGGCTTGGGCTTGCAGTAGGAACAAAAGTCTCTCTTATGGTGCAGATGAAATTCATAGTAGGTGAACACCGGTCTCCGGAGTTGCTGAAAAGATTCCTTGGAAGGGATGATTTCTTGATTCAGTTTTAGATGAAGTTTCGGGTGGATGCTGATGAGCTTATCCTTATCGGCTGATAGGATCATGCGTTAAACGGCAGTCATTGGCCATGGTCTCCTCCGGGGAACGTGACTCTCCGTTGTTTCTTCAGATGTAAATGTGGTTTCTTGTCGTTGCTCAGTGTTGCCTTCTGCAACAAAAAAGCATCCCTGTGCATGATGCAAATGAGCCTTGGGAGTTGGCTGTTTACTTTATTCTGTTCTGGCTGCTATGGGCTCTCTCTTCCCTTCAGTGAAGATGGCACAAGAATGGTTGTTCTTTTGCCCTCCTGTATGGGGAAACTATGCTGCACTGCAGTGTGTTTATTTCTGTGTGGTGCCTGGTATCGTGTCACTGAGCCCAGGATGATCCATGTACAGAAATGACGAAGATCAGTCAGTGTTGAGTCCTGCTGCTTGCACAGTGTGCAGGTTGTGGGTTGCTCCCAAGGTACTGGAGCAATTGCTGGGTTTATGTGGTGATGCAGCTTTTCTAAAACAGCTTCTGATTGTGGAGCCTCCTATTCCCAGACTGCTTTCCTTGGCATGCTGTGTGAGGCAGCAGCTGCTGTGCTGGGCCTCTGGCTGCAAGGACTTCAGGGCAATGCTGAGAGGAATCCCTGAAATTGGTAGTGGTGGCATAGGAGGTGGTGAAGAGGAAATCTCAGTCCTGAAGCAGCTGGGCAGCAAGCTCAATAAATCAAGACCTTTGTCAGTAATTGTAGGATGACAGGGCAGCGGGTGCTGCTGTGTCCTTGAAATAGCAGGGGTATCATTGATGTAACATTACTTGCTTAGGCCCAGGGAGAGCACTCGATGTATGCTGCTTCTCCAGGGCTCTGGGCTCATGCCCTACATCATTTTGGCAGGTACAACTTCTTCACCTCATTCCTGCAGATTAAGAGTACGATGCTCTTCACCCAGGTTGCAGCTTTGTCGGCACTGGGAAATGCCATCCTGCTTAGGTCCAGTTGACTTCCATTGAGGTGTGGGGGTCTTACAGGTCTGTGGAGCCATGTTCAGCTTTCTAGTCACTGACCAAGGTTTTGATCAGCAGGTAGTGCTAAGAGGTTCTGGGACTCATTCAGAAGACAGGAGACTCAGGGGTTCCATCTCCATCCTTTCCTTTTGTTTGTATGCATCCCCCTTAAAAAAACCACAAACAGCCCAGGCCTGATTTTAGTTTCATTCATGCTGGGAGGCTCTTAGTTGCTTTGAGTGCCATTGTGGGCAGATCCTGTATGGCTTGGTGCCTGCACACACTCAGAAGAGGATGAAGCTCAGGTCTGCTTCAACTGGCATCATTTATCTTAGCTTGGTGTGTCCCAAGAAGACGTGGAGAAAGTAGATCTGTGACCTTGGGTACCTGCCTGCAGAGATTTACACTCCTGGAAGGATGTGACTGGTGCATCTGGTGATGATCTTGCACGTGTCCTGCCCCGTTTGGTGGGACCCTGTACAGGTGGGATGACCGTGGTGATGCTCATCGAGCCATGCTTGCAGTGCGCCTGCACAAGTCCTCCCTGACACTAGGGCCATCAGCATGAGGGTGATGGGAAGGCATCAGCCTGCTGGCTTGTGGCTGAGCCCAACATGCTGCCATGGGGGAGCACCAGCCATGGAAGGTAGGCAGGATGCATCCCAGCCATGGTCATCATTTGTTGCTGAACTGGCAGGTTGTCCTGTAATGCCCTCACCTAAGCAATTGCAAAATATTTCCTCTCTAGGATATTGATAAAGTTGAAGTTTTCCCATGTAAATCCTGTCTGTTGGGGACAAAGTCTAGTTATGAGCATGTTGAGGTTGGATGCAGTCACTGTCAGGTACAGTGGTGCTAAGTATCGGTCGCAGTCCTGGTCCCAATCCAGCGACATACCTGACCACGTGTCCTGGGATTGATGCAGCCTAAGGCTGTGCAGGTAGGAGGCCAGTACCGAGATGTGCCATGTCTCAGCTCCCTGCCAGGGCACCTTGTGTCCCCTGGGCAAGGACTGTCTTGCTGGCACTGCGCTTCCCCCCACAGCTGCCTGCCTTCCAGCAGCTGTGATTTGGATTCAGCTGTGGATGCATGGAGCACATTTTGGAAGGAGAGTGGATGAAAACTGCCAGGTTTTTTTTTTCTTCTTGTTCTTAAATGCTTAGCCCCTTAAAAGGAAGAATAACTCTGCTGAAGCTTTCATTGAGCTTAGGAGGTGCCACTGCATCTGGGGCAAACCAGAGCTTTGGGGAGGCTGCTTAAGTACTGGAGTTTTGGGCTTGTGCTCTGACCTGCAAAATGAAAACTCCAGCCATGGTGGCTGTAGTAACCCATGGAATGCCATGACAGAAGCTTGGAGGCTGGACAGGCTGTCAAGGCAGGCCCTGTAGCCCAAGGAAGCCAGCTCACTTCTCTGCTGTGTCCTGGGGCTCAAGCTCCACAAATGATTTTGCTCCTCAGTATGTGAAACCTGTGGGCTGGCTGGGACAGATAGGCAGGAGAGGCTGCCCACCAGATATGTGGCCCTAGCCAGCCTGTGGATCATTGCAAAGAGTGGAGGGAAGCACCTGTTAATTGATGCTGAATGCTTTTTGACACGTCTTTTGCCTTCTGCTGAGGCTGCAGTGGCCACAGCTGGTCTCTAGCCATAACACAGGCCAAGGTGCTCACCCTCAATGACAATTTGGGGACAGAGTGAAGGCCTCCAAGGAAGCGGCAGGTGGCTTTCTGTGTCTCCAACAGAGGAGCTGCAGCAGGAGCCTGTGCTTATCGTAGTCCTCCAGTGAAGAGCTGTGCCCAGTCTGCATTGCCAAGATTTTTTAAATGGGAGTGGATTTTACTGCTCCTCCTGCCCTCAGGTGCAGTTTCCTTTAGTGATGGTTTGAGCAGTCCCCTGGTGCCTGTCTCCAGGACGTGGCCTCCTCCTGCTCAGAGTGCCCATCCAGCAAGTGCTTTGTGTTTTGTTTCAAAGCTTTGAAAACAGGGATGTTTTCTGTCCCTTGGTCTTCCCTCTGCTGCAGAATTCCCAATCCTGTGAAGGGGAGGTAAAGGATGGGGTGGGGATGAGCAGCAGTTCAAGCCCTTCTGTCTTCCCATCCCATTGGGGTGCTCTCTGTGTGGCTTCAGGGAGTGATTTCAGTACCCAAATCAGTGCAAACCTGGTGGGCAACACTTAGCGCAGAGTGGATGATGGAGAAACATGAAGGTTGGTGTGGGAGTGTCTGTGCTGCCCTCCCTTCTCCCCGCTGACATACAGGGCTCTAAGATGCCTGTGCATCCATCCCACCCAGGGCTCAGGTACTGGTCTTGGGCTGTCAGGCCTTATGCCTTTGAGACTGTTCTGGGCTTTATTTTAAGCTGATTATCATTGTGGCATGGCTTGTCATGTTGTCTGTCCTTCCTTATGCCCCTCCTCTCTCCTTTTGTAGAGATCCCAGAACATCCTACCTGTGTCCTAAAAGTCCTTTTTTCTTACTTCTTTCTCTCTGAGACAGGATCTTGAGGGGATTTGCTGGTAAGTTTGGTGTTGCCCTAACCTGCTCCGTAGAATGAGCTACCCCTTCGCTGTCTGTTCTGCTCTGGATTTGGTGTGAATCGAGAGGCTAACAGCAGCCAGGCAGAGCCAGCAATGCTGGTACCTGGGCTGGGGGAAAGTTTGGGAAAGCCAGGAAAGAGGCAAATGCCAACAGAGTCAAAGCAACCAGAAAGCCACCAAGTTTCCCATTGACATCTTCGTCTTTGAAAATACCACCTAGCAGAAGGCTTGGGGCTTTGGTTGTGCTTGGAGGGGGTTTCTTTGGTGTTTTTTGGGGGGTGGGGTTGTTTATTTATTTGTTGGTTTTTCATTAAAAACACCAAAGTAATGAGATGCTTTTTGTAATAAGACTTTTTCCAGGCTCTCTTGTACCCCTAACCCACCCAAACTATGGTGTTATTCTCTCTTCTCTATGCAATGTGTTGCCAGGCTGGGCTCTGCTTTCAGAGGCCTGCCCCTGTTCTGCTCTTGCTGGAGCTGAGCATATGTGCTCGGGCTTTGAGCAATCAGCATTTGTTCTGGATTTTCACAGTGTGGTCTGTCTCTAGCAAAGCAGAGGTTGGTTTGTTTGCATAGTGCTTATTTTAGGAGCAGGAGAGATTTATGAACAGGCTGATGTTTTATTTATTTTAGTTCTTCTATAATTTTTGTTAGAAAGAGGCATGTGTATTCAAAAGATGTTAATTATATATATATGTGTGTATATATCTATATATACATGTGTGTAGGACAGAGATGTTTGTTTTGGGTGCTTTTTTCGTCCTAAGCTGTAAGTTACAGCTTTTCTGGAGTCAGTTGAGAGAAGGCAGTGAATAAAGCCTGAATTGTCTAAATCAGCTGAAGGAGGATTACCATAAGGAGCTGATGCTAGAGAGCTTCTGGAGGCTCTCTGCAGCTCCAGGATAGAGATGAGTTTTACAGCCTTGTCCTGGTTTTGATAAGCAAATCTGAGTGAATCTCAGAGCTACCTGGAGGTTGCACTTGGTTTCTCAGTGTCTGTACCAAGTGAATTTTTCTGAAGTGGCTTTGCCTGTTGTGCAGGTGAAGGGGCAATTGTGATTGTCTTAAAAAAAATCTGTGGTGATGTTTGATTTCTTGAACACAGCCCAGGCTGTTCTTCAGTCATCCAGGAGCCTGGACCCACAGAGGAGCACCAATGTCAGCAACAGTGGAGCCTCTGGGATGGTACCCACTCCCCATTCCAGAACTGGTTCGCCATGGTCTGCTTCGGGGGCCTCCTTTTAGAGGACTCAGGATGGTGAACGTATCATTCTCCATGCAACTGCTTCTTCTCCTTTTCAGGGGTCCTTTGTCCTATGCTCTGTTAACAGAAAATGAAAGAGGATTTGAACTTGTCTCTGTGGGGCAGATAATTTCAGATGCTCATGACTGCAGCTGTTTGCTACAGCAAGTAACCCTGGCCACACTTCCCTGACTTCGGCTGGTGTCATACTGTGGCCAGTCTCTGGGAATTGTACTTCACTCTGTGTGTGATGGCCAAACTGCATTCCTCCTCCTCAAGGAGGACCTGTTAGCAAGGCACTTAGTTTTGGCATTGGCACATCCTCAGCTGGATGATCTCTGATGATGGCAACAACTGGCATCTTTGTCTTGGGGCTGGCTTTGAGTACGCTGCAAGCCTCCATTGAGGGCGTTAGTCTTGAAAAATCCCATTTGGTATGGAGCCATGTTTGGCTAAGAAGGACTTAGTACTGCCCCAACTCTCTGCAGAGCTCATCCCAAAGAAGGAAAGTGAGGGAAGGAGGTAGGATCTTGGCTTGAAGTACAGAAATCCAAAAATTGCAGAGTATGGAAGTGAAATGGGAGACCAAGTCCCAAGAGGTTTCCTTGTAGCCATGCAGAGGGGTTTGTTTACAGCCTGGTGTGAAGCTCCCTGAAGCAGTTGATTCTCAAGGCTATCCGTGGTGCTCTCTTCCCCTTGATGGATAATTGCCTCCTCAAGCTGGTGCTGAGCAGCTTCTGTTATGAATGAAACGGGCAGGAGAAATTTCTCCTTTAAAATGCCTTTATTGAATGATTTCAGCTCAGACCCGTGCAGAGGGGGTTTGATGTTACAGTCTGTTTCTGTGTTAGAAACAAGGCTGGGTCTACCTTTTTTCCCGCGGGGGAGGGGCGGTAGCCTGCCCGGTAGACAATTTTGGCTTTGTGAGAGGCAGGTCTCCCCTCCCAAGCTTTTTCCTTTAAGTTATGGAGGCGAGGTAAAAACTTTAAACTGGACTTGAAGGTGTTGCTTCTTCCTGCCTTGCTTGTGGTGCTCTTTATGTCTTTTGGGGGTATGCTGGTTCTTTTATTTGGAAGGTTTTTCACTTGACTGTGTCTGACGTGTTCCCATTTGCATAGGCGAGGGTCCCTGGGAATTCTAGGTATTGTGCAATCCCCTTTCACATGGGCAGTCTCGGCGATCCGGTGTCTCGTGTCTCCCCTCTACCCTGGGGCACGGATGCCAGTAACAAAGGCGCTGGTGGAGGTGGGAGCAACCCCGAGTACGGCGGGAGGGTGTGTGAGTCCGGGGAGGGAGAGGGGAGCCATCTCGGGAACGGCGGGCACTCGCGGGACACTGAACAGGCTGATGCTGGCCTGCATTGGGGCGTCTGAGTCCGAGAGGGGGAAGCCCCCCCGCCGGGAGCGGCGAGCACAGCGGGCTCGCTCTAGCCGAGCCTACTTAATTACCGAGGTAACTTAGGTGGCTGGGCAGTGCCCAACGAGGGAGTAAGATACAAAAGTTGGGGAAGCATTGGGGTTTTTTAACAATTAACAACTTTTGTAACAGTAACAACATATATATCAAGTTTAAAACAGCAACTTATTTATCACAGCTTCCACAGGTGGGGCTGGAGATCACATCAAGCTGATCTTGAGCTGACAGCTCTGGCTAAGGAAACATCTCTGTTGTTCTTACCTTTTTACAGCCTTGGAAAGAACTTGTGGTGTCCCAGGACTGTACTTGGCTGCCTGGGCTGTGTTGTGACTTGGGTGATGGTGGCAGGAAAGTGAGCTCTCCTGTGAGGGAGTGGTTGTTTGACTTCTTGGGGTTCCTCAGCTCTTCCTGCAAGTGACTCTTCTCCTGTACCTGGTCCTTTCCAATTCTAGTCCTGCTCATTGTCTGTAGTTAAAAAAATTTTACTCCTTCCTAGACCGCCTACTAAGCATTTACAGTCCTTGTGAGAAAGATCTCGTCAGGAGATGTCTAGATCTTGGAGATGGCCTTTTGGGATGAAACACCGTTTCTTAAAAATTTCCGCTATTATTTTTTATTCCGAGGCATTGCCAAGCAGGAGTGGCAACCAGGAGGAGCTCAAGATGGTTTTGAAGGAGCAAAGTTTGTACATGTCCGTCTCCTGTGTCCTTGAGGCCTGACAGAGCACAGCAGCTTCGCTCTTTCCTGTAATGTCTGTTACAACACTTCACAAAAAAACCAGCTGCCCATCTGTGAGGCGAAGCCTTTGGATGGGACCAAACCTGTCTGCCTACAGGAGATGTGATTATGCACAAAAAGCCCAACGCTTTCTCCTGCTTTTTGCATGCCTGATGCACCATCCTGTTTGCAGGGCTGACCCCTGCCATGTCCTTGCCACTCCTCCAAAACATCGGCATGCTTGAGGCACAAGCCTTCAGAGCTTGGGGGGCTTTGCTTGCTGCAGTGAGCAGCCGGAGCAGAGTCCCGTTTCCCAGCTATGAGGTCTGGAACGTGTTACTCAGGACACACAGGAAGCTCCTGGAATTTCTGACAATACAGGAGGATGCACATTGGGAATGGGGGTTGCTTTTGGAAGCGAGTGGGGATTTTGTTGAAATCCCTCCACCTTGCAAGCTCTGGTGACTACGTTAGTTCCCTGGAGCCATTGTGATGCCAGCAGGCTGCCTGTCCCATGCTTGGGCAGCAGAGGGGTTTGATCTGGGACTGCAAATGGGGCCTGCAGGCAAGTCCTCTTTTGGGAGCACTGAGTCCCAGGAACTGAGATGAACCAAAACCACTGCTGTGATCCTGCTGGTGGGAACAGGCACTGCAGTGCTCGTGGGAGTGGGCGCACACTCTGTGGCTGCTGCATCCCTCAGCACTTGGAGCTGAAAAGACAGGGAACAGCATTATTTAAACCAACCCCAGGAAACTTCTTTAACCTTGTCAAGTGGAATATTAATTAATTTCTTTTTCTGTGTCCAAGTTACAGCCGTATCTCTGCAATCCTGGGTTTATCACATCTTTCCAGAGTTCCTCATGTTATGTTTGAGGTTTGTGTGACAGCCTGGGGCTGGCCATGCTCCAGGAATGTGCTCCTTGCTTTTCCTCTTCTTTCTTTACATGAGTGTGATTGTACCAAACTCTTTAGTATTTCAATGTGTTTTGTGCAGATTTTTTTACCTGGTTAAACTCCACCTCAGTCATCCTCAGCCCCTTAATTTTAAGGGGAGCAAAGAGGTCACCCACTTAAGTCATCCACTTAAGTGTCTTTGCATGCAAAGATAAATGTAAACTTGTTAAAACAGAAAACTGTAGTTAGCAATATACACTGGGTTATGGCCAAGTGCTATGAGAAAAATTTGTTTTGAGTAGCTTGCAATTAACAGCAAAAAATAGCTGACCTCTCCTCTCTGCTAAGGAGCAGCAGCGTGGGTACAGCCATTGGTGTTCCAAAGCTTTGCTAACCCATTTGTTAGCAAAACAGATCAAACACAGTGTGCTCTTGAATATTAAGGCTGATGGCTCAAGTGACTTTTGATCACTCAGGGTCTTGCAAGTTGTTTTGTATATTTTCTTCCTTGCCAGGCAAATCCTCCAGAACTGTCTCTGGTGTCTTTCTCCTGGGCTCATCTGTGTGTGTGTTTTTGTGCTGCTTTCCTCTTCCAGCCCTTCCAACACCTGCTCTTCTCCTCTTGTCCCCTCCCAAGAGTGGCAGGCCATGCCCCCCACCTTTGGGTGAAACTCCCCCACATTCCTGCACCGATGGCAGCCTCTCCCCATGCCCTGAAGCTGCCAGTGAGCCACCTGGGTCTAAGTGTCCTTCTTAGTTCTCTCTACCCCTTTTCTTATTGTCTGCCTGTCCTTGTGAAGAGTTGGGGTGCTCTCGGACACTACTCCCCTTGCGTCCCCTTTGAACTGTCCCTTGGATCCTCCATGCCAGTTCCTTGTCCTACCTGCACTTTGTAGTTGCTCTCTCCATAGACATGTTCATTGTGCTCTGCTCCCAGAGCTGCTGGGCTCTGCTGCTGCTCTTGGTTTTCACTTTTATACCCTGTTTATGGATGGTTCCTCTGCAGGTGCTGATGTCCTTGATGATCTCAGTGATTTCCTTTTTTTTCCTTGCTTGCAATTTGACGTTGCAACTGCAAGGGAAGAACAGGGCTGGTTCTGCAGTTCCCAATCTGAGCCATGGCATGGGATGCTGGTATGGCTGTTGTGTTGCACCTCAAATCAAATAGAGGAACTGATGTTGTTTTGACCCAAAACCAGCAAACCACAAACCAGATGTTTACTGAACAGGGGATTTTCTAAGTGGGATCTATTTGCAAGCACACTCTTGGCAGCACCTTGTCTGGTGATGGTGGGAGACCATCAGGAACTGGTGCCATGGGCAAAGGTGGTATGGTGTGTTTCCAGCTCCTTGTTGGTCAGTGCGAACAGTTGTGATGATGGTAGTCTGGGGTGGGTGAATACATCTGCCTCAAAACTGACCTGTGACACAGAAGAAGTTGCCTTCACCCAAATCAGCTTTTGCAACCAGCCTGTCCGTGGTAGCCTGACCATCAGTCCTCCATGCGTGAAGGTCAGCATTGCAGAGTGTCTGTGCCTGGTACTGTGGCAGAGGAATTGACCCTTTTCAGAGACAGTTCACATTTGTTTTGTGTTGAATTGACATTGTACCTATCAATTTTGAATCCTCAGAGAGTTGAGGAATGGCCTACTTTCTATGGGTGCATGCCAGACTGCTCATCATTGATTGCTGTCAGTCAAACTCAGAGTTTTCCTAGCAGGGAGGTGCAATGTGCAACTAAACCCTCACCTAGACTTGCCTGGTGATAGGAGACGTGCTGACCTCAGAAAGCCAGGGCAGAGCCAAAGACTGGACTGCCCTGCCAGGAACTGCCTCTTCTCCCGTGACCATACCAGCAGGGCTGGGCAGAGGAGCCTGGGCTGCCATTTCAGGCACTGCAGTGCTGCCACCATCACTCCTGACCCTCCTGAGGACCTGCAGGCTGGTGGCTGAGGGTGTGAGAGGCACGCACTGGGATCTCCCTTCTCCTCCAGGAATGGCTTCTGCTGTCATGCCCTTGCTGGAGAGCAGCTGGAGGTTGTGTCAGAGTGAGCCCCTGAGCAGGAACAGGTTTCAAGGAGGGCCTTGGACCTGTCCTCTTCATATGGCTTTTGTTAATAACAAAAGTAGCTTCGGTTAACTAGGGCCTCCTTCCTGCAGCCTCCACCAACATTGGGATGGAGGCCAGGCTTTGGGGGGTGGGAGCAGGGGCTGAGGGGTGCATGTTGTTTTTCAGCATGCTGAGCATACAACTGGGTCCAGGATTTCTTTAGGCTGCATCTCTCCTTTGTGAAGGGAAGCTTTGCTTCCCTTTTGCTGAATTTGCACTCCATTGCTCCATTTACTTGGGCTATCCAAAATGGTTTGGGCTACTGCATTGGGGAGGCATTGGTTTTGCTGAGATGATGGCCTGATTTCCCCAGGCCAGCTTTTTAGGGTTGGTGTGTCAGTGAAAAGGTTGATGTGCCATGTATGATGGCTGTGCAGCCCAACACCTCTGCATCAAAACCACTATGCTGATCTGCCTGAAAACTAGTCCTACAGCACTGCCTGTCTTGCTCTCACTGACGGGGCCAGCATGGGTGCTGGTTAAGGACCCTGGGGCTTAAGAGGTTCTTTAGGGCTGCAAAAGGGTTGTGGATCAGCAGCAGGGCCTGTCCATTGGGTCACCTTACACCCTGCTGAAGGCTCTGTCCCACCAGCCAAGGGGGAGGGGGAAGAGCCTGCAATGGGGATGGTCTCATCCACCAGTCATTCCCCACATGTATCTTTTGGACAGATAAGTGTGGGCTCCAAGAAGGGTCCATGGCACCCAGAGGTCTCTTTCAGCCCCACAACATGTGGGGCCTGCAGGCAGGCACTCACATGGAGCAGGCTGCCTGCATTGTTGGGAGCCAGGGCTTGCATTTCCCCAGGTGGAACATGCAGCTCTCAAAAGGAGCAAATCCTGCTCTGCAGATACTTCCCTGCTCCTGAAAGTCAAGTCCCCTGCACATCTTGCAGGCACTGGCACTCCTGTGGCTGAGGCAGCCCTTGATGTGAGTCATCCCAGCATCAGCAGACAGTGCTCGCCAGCCCTGTGGGTTAGTCCTGGGCTGGGGAGTGGGGAGTGAGGGAGGGGGGGGCAGGCTAATGGGGTGACCTCCCCTTCCCTGTGCCAAAGAACTGCTGTTTTGTCTCAGCCCCATCTCAGACCCTTGCCCTGGCTTCTCCTAAAATCCTTAGATTGCTGAATAGCCCCAAGCAATGCTTTGATCTGCAAGCAGGCTGCCTGGCCCAGTGGCAGGAGCTCTGTAGGACTCTTCAGAGAGCCTGTTTGCTTTGGGCCTCTGGTCCAGACTAATGTGGCTCTTGTGTCCCTGCAGCTCCGACTGGGTGGAGATCATCGAGCCCCGCTCCCAGGAGCGGATGTATGTGAACCTGACCACTGGGGAGTGCAGCTGGGAGCCCCCTCCCAACCTGAAGGTGCGCCAGTCAGACCAGAAGCAGTGGTGGGAACTCTTCGACCAGAACAACAGCCGCTTCTACTACTACAATGCCATCACGCGGCAGACAGTGTGGCACCGGCCCCAGGGCTGTGACATTGTGCCCTTGGCACAGCTCCAGGCCATGAAGAGCAGCTCCCAGCCTGACTCCTGTGGCCAGGAGCACCGAGGCAGCACTGGCAGCAGTGGCAGAAGCACCCCTATCCAAATGGCCATCCTGCAGGAGATGGAGAAGGGCAAGTGGGACAGTGTGGTGGAGAAGAGGAAAGATCCTGCCAGGTAGGGGGAGAGCTTCAGCCTTCTCTGTTTATATCTAATGGGTGAATTCAGCTGCCGGCCAGGCCCTGTCAGGCAGGTTGGGAACCATGCTGCCCCAGGAGGGTGCAGCACTGGGGTGAAGTACTGCCAGGCCCCCAATCACTGACATGTGCCCTCCTGTTCTTGGGGGACAGCTGTCTGCTTTCACCACTGCCTGAATGTCCCCAGCTTGGGCCAGGCTATCTGTGTGCAAGACACCATAAAAATACACATCAAAAGATAATCTTTGCTTCGGGTGCTAAAACAGAAGGAGAGGGGACAGGCAGGAGTGTCATGCTGTGATGAGAACGCTCTCAAAAACTTGCAACGGGGTTCGTTGGGATGGCGTAGCTCCTGTGCAAGGGGTCAGGCTGCTGTGGGGTGAGGGTGAGCCCCTCTGGTCTGGCTCCTTCATTTCCCACTAGCTCAGCTGCTGATGTCTTGCAACTTCAGCCAGGACAGGAGGTGGGGCTGCAGGGACAGAGCTCCTGGGCACAGTTATTTGGTCACATCAAGCCTGAAATAAAAGACAAATACTGTTTTGTTTGACAAAGAGATTTTTTTTTTTTTTTTTTTACACTCAAACTAGTCTGACAGCAATCAGGGATTTTTTTATTGTATTGAAACCATGATTTCAGCTTCAGTTGCATAAAAGTATCCCTTCTCCAGTCTCTGTTGGATTGGCCCCTCTGCTTGGGATACTGTCTGGGGCTGCTCTGCCTCCCTCCTGCTCTGTCTGGGCATCATCCTACCCTGGAGGATGTGATACTGGCAGCTGGAGAGGCCGTGCAGCAAGTGAAGTTGGGTCATACTGAGAACTGATCTGAGGGCTAGAGCAGTGCTAGGGTGAGCCTGACTCTCCTGCCATCTATGCTGGGATGCCTTGTTCTGGGCAGTGCAGCAAGTGCTAGCACCTTGGTTTTTGGATCAAGGCTGCCTCTGTGTGCCTGGTGAAGGCAAGGATAGAAAAAAAAAAAAAAGCCAAGTTAATGAAAACCACCTAGGATGTCAGTTCTGAAAAGTATATGCACCCTGAAGTGAGACTTATCACGTGTCTGCTGCTCCCTGCAAGACAGTCCTGTATTCAGTGCAGATCTTAATGGCTGCAGGACACTGGTGATGCACATAAAGTGCACCAGAAGGAGCTCAACACTTTACTGGTGCTTGTGATGCTCCCTGTGCCTCCTGCCCCAGAAGCAGACCCTCTAAGCTTCATATCCATCCAGAGAATGATCCTCGCCCTGCCAGGAGAAATCCAGTAAACGTCTTAAGCTGTACCCGAATAGTTCCCAGTTCCCTCAGGTCACCCCCATTGACCAGAGCTGAGCCATAGGCACATGGGATTTGGCATGAGACAGGTGACTTCCTTTCCTTGTCTGTCTACAGCCTGGCACTCCAGGGCAGCCAGGATGAGCACCATCAAAACTACATTACGTGTTTCCAGAGAAGTGAATGTAAGAGCCCTGATAGGGTGTAAGGTATCCTGAACTTCACAGAGTCCAAAGTATTCCTGACTGTGCTGGTTTTAACACCAGCTGGAATTAAACTTCAAATAAGCCATTCCCCTTCCACTCACCATTTCTGGTAAGGGAGAGACAAAAGCAGAGATTATGGGTTGAATTAACAATTTACTGAAAACACAAAAGAGTGGAATAAGACACGCACAATCACAACAGCAATGTTAATAGCAATAGTATACAAACAGAGGAGGTATTTTGCCCAGAAAAAGTTGTTCACCACTGGGAACAAAACCAAGATGGCAGATGCTCCTTGTAAGCCACATCTGCATGGCTTTTCTGGACAAAGGCAATATGGTGGCCATTCATGTGCTGCCCGTGTGGCCAGTGGGAACATAGGCATGATGGTGGGAGAAATTCTGTGACTAATGTTTGCTCCTCCCAGACAGAAACTGTAAAAACCAGTGACAAACCCCCTGAAAGCTGGATTATCCAAGTAGGGTCACGCAGCTGCTCCGCTGGGCTCAGTTCTGCAACGATGCTTGTGCCACCATTTCTATCACTGTGCCGCACTAGAGGTCAACTCCACAGGTCACTGCTGGTTTTTTGTCCTACTGTTCAAATGCACTCCTTTCAGCTGGGTTTGGCAGGGCTCCCTTCTGCTCGGCTTGCTCAGCTCAGTAGGGTTGGGATCACTCCCACTGCTGGACTGTTCCCTGCCAGCGGCTTCCTCGCCGGTGCTGTTGGTTCAGCACTGCGATCAATTCATGTTTGCACCGCTGTCCGTTTCAACACCATGTTCTGTAGTTGTGTACCTGGAAAACAGGAGGGGAACTGGCAGGGAGCAAAGGGACCAAGTCCTGCAGGGGTTGATGCCGACAGGCCTTCCACTGGAGAGAGAGGCAAAATGGTGTGCTTCAGGTGGGGTGCCTGGCTTTCCCTCCTGAAGCCACGGCCCCAGCCATCACGTGCATGGTATGGAATAACAGCAGCACTAATAATAACTAACTAATAACAGCAGCACTGGCTCTATCTGCAACCAGGTCACTGACAGTCTCTCAGGAGAGAACGTGGCCGCCTCTGCTGTTGTATGGGGAGTTGCTGTGCCTCGAGGAAAAAATTTTGGCCCTGTTTTCAGCCCTCTCAGTAGGGAAGACTCCACACAGGTCCCCTCCTGTAGAAGGAAGGGGGGTGATGCAATGTGGGCAGGGGTTTGCTGTATCTTTCCTTGCCTGCCAAGGCAGCATTACCATCACTGCTGATTCTTCTGCAAGGAGGGGAAGTGGGAAGGAGTCCTCCTCTGTTCCATCCCTAGCTCAGGTTTCTGCAGGAATCGTGGGGCACCTTGAGCCTGCAATGAATTGAAAGGCAAGTGCTGAGAAAGGCACAAGAGGCAGCTTGCTTGGGAGCTAACAGGCCGCTTGGATATGCAAGGCTCTTTCAGATTACGAGGCTCATACCGGTAAGCTGACAGTATTTGTCTGCGAAATGTGCTTTCTTGGAAGCAGGAGACTGGGCACTGTTTCCTTGCACATCTATCGTGTGTCCTTCTGCTGCGTGAGCAAGGGTTGTGTAACTGATTATAATGCAGAGATTGATTTCCCTAGTTGAGCCTGACACCCAGGGAGTGATTTCTTGCCTTTTGCTAGCTTGTAAAATGGGGAGCAAAGAGCTGAGCCAGAAGCAAATGCTCTCAGGTGGGATCTAATGCCATTGCTGGGATGTCTGGTATACTAACAGCACGAGGACACTGAAATTATCAGCTGTGTTGTCTGTGTTGTTCTCCAAAGACAACCTCAAGCACGTCCTCCTCTGCTTGGGAGAGATGCAGCTGCGTAAACAGACAGTGAACACATTGAGTGCTGTTGATAGCATTTGACACCTTCATAGCTACCTGCGCCCAAGACAGTTTTGCTTTTGTCTCTTAATGCCAGAATAAAAAATAGTGTTTTTCTTTCCTTCGTGTCTGTCATCCTGTGATAGATGGAGAGGCCAGCCGAGACCAATGTAGTCCCCAAGAGGGGCCTCCTGCAAGCCCGTGCCACAAAGATCTGGGGGAAGGCATTTCATTCTTTTTTTAGTTATACTTTGTGGTTGAGGGTTTTTTCTTTCAGTAAACTGGTTTTTACCACCTTTTCTCTCTTGTGCCTTCTATCAGCACTGCTGAATTTGTTGTGCCCCCTGCCACGTCTCAGTGCTGCCAAACCCTCAGCAGCCTCAGGAAGAGCAGAGAAGCTCCCCAGAGCCTCAGAAGAGCCTGTTCCCTTTGTCTCCATGCCCATGCCACCTCCCCCCCTCACTGCCCCACAGCTTGCTGCTGCTTCTCCAGCTCTCGCAGTGGCTTGGAGCACCTTCTCTTAACATCGGCCTTTGGTCTCCCCTGGCAGCACAGGCGGGTCAACCCCCATGGGAAATGGCAGCTTCTTGCAGCAAGGTAAGACTGCTACTATTGACCATCTCTGGAGCCTCCTGGAGAAGCTCCTCTGCCCATGCTCCCATGTTGTTTTTCAGCTGTGTTTCCTGGGGCTGACCAGCCCAGTGCTAACTCTGCTTCTCCCTTGCTGGACAAGGACAGCAAACAGCACTTGCCTCACAGCTCCAGACTCTTCCTGAGCTCTTGCAATCCTGTTAGGAAGCAAGATGGACTCTCTTCAGGGGAAATGATGGCCAAATTATCCTTTCACACACTGGTAAGCTCTGCAAAGGATGGACATGTTCCCTTGAGGACTGTGAGACCAGCCTGGGAATGAGTGCAGCGTTTTGAAAGTGTACTCTGAGCCACTGCAGCCATGCAGTTTGCTGGAACTCCAAGGTAATGGGTGAGACAGGGCTTGGTGGAGGGCCAAGGCCTGAAGAAGGCAGTCTTTCTAGGAGCCTGTGTGCTGGTCTGCAGCATTGCAGCATACTACCAGGCAGGACTGTGAGCAGGCTCTGCTGTCCCCAGCCCTGCTGTCCGTGCAGACCAGCCCCTTTACTCTTCTTCCCCTGTTTCTCCTAGGGTCAGCAATGGCAGTTGCAGAGTGCTTTTTCCCAGGTTTCCTTTGCAATAACAGGGTATCTTAAAATCCTCCACAAGGAAGCCACCTTCCTTAGGAACAGTCTGTCCCCCAGAAGGGGAAGGTGAGGGTCCTTTCTGCATGGGCAGCAGGTTGTGCTGCCTATCCCCTCCTCACCCACCTCTCCCACAGCTCAGCACGCTTGACTGGGAGGGAGCAGGGGCTTGGTCTTAGAGTGCCAGGAATATATGCTGGAAGAGGAGTGAATGTGTGATGAGAAGGTGGCTGTAAGAATACCTCTGCCTCTTCGAAGTCTGGTTTGTCTCGTCATGGGCTCATGTCTCTCAAGGCACAGCATAAGTAATTGACCTGTTAAGTTTTCATAATCAAGGAATAAAGACCATCAGAATCCCTAATACAGGTTTGTTTCCTTCTTATGCAGTTGGCCTTGGGGTAGGATATGCAAACACAATGTTCTTTGCACAAGTCTGCAGAGTTTTTGGTTTGGGCAGGTTGTATCCCTGCCTCCAGTGTGGGAACTGGGGGCAGAGCAGCAGTGATGCTGGAAGACAAACATCCCTGTTCACTCACCTTTGTCACAGCACCAGGAAAACAACTACTAGAAAGGGCAGAGCTAAGGTACAGGGACTTTTCTTCAGGCTTCTGGGAGGGAGAAAAACCAACAATGGAGATCTGGAGCCTGAGAAGAGCTGCTAGATGTGCTGGGCCTGCTGGAGCTGGGTGCAGGCTGGGAAAATCAGTGTCAGGTTGAGGCCTTTATATTGGAGCTACTTGAAAACATTCCTCACAGGAACAGTCCCAGGGTATTTGTCAGGGTCTCTGCTGCTGGTGGCTGAAGAGCTCAGCTGAGAGGCTGCATAGGGACACTTCTCCACTATTGGCTTTGCTTTTTGTAACGGCTTTGACCATTCAGAAGGACAAGACTTGAATCTTCATGCTGGGAAGTCTGCATGTCTTCTGTTCTCCTCTGCTTGGTCTTTGCAGCAGCCTGGGGATGGAGTTGAAGGAAGCTGTATCCAGACATGGCCCCAAGAGATCATTCATGGCTGTGGAAATGGTCTTTTCAAGAGACCCATGTCTTTTCTGTGATGGTGCTTCTTTCCTCTCATCTCTGGCAGCCAAGGAGGCTGGAATTGGCATCATATGTCCACACTGAGACTGATGGGTGAGGTGGGGTACAGCACACATTTATAAGTTTCCCTTCACCATCACATTCCTGGGTGGGGGAGCACGGTGGCCCTCAGTGACATCAGAGCGGCACATCTTCCCAGTTTCCTCTGGCCCCTGCAGGGCATCTAGGTGCTTTGCCTCTTCCCCGTGTCCATGGCAGCCTAGCTGTGGCAATCCCATGCGTTTATGCTTTTCCTCAAAAAGAAGCAGTGTTAGTGGGTGCCCTTGGTGCTGGGCTCTGCCGGCTGCAGGGCTTTGCAGTGGTCTGGAGCAGGCTGTGTCCCAATGTGCGCTTTGACCTAGGCCTGAAGGAGGGAACATGTTTGGGCACAGACTGCAAGTGCCAAAATCCTGCTGCAGGGAGGCTTGCTGCTTGTGGCAGAACCACTTCTTCATTGCCTTGCTGTGGTTGTCTGTCCAACTTGTCTTGCTGTCCTGCCAGCTGGGCTCAGGGCAGGTGTAGAGAGAGCCCTGTGTCCGTGCAGCACTCCTGCCACTCTCCATCACGTCCCACCCGTGCTGCCAGGTCTGTGCTAAAGGCCCAGCGTGTCTTGCCCTGGGCAGGCCCAAGGTGATGGATGGCTTCTTTGCTACCCTGCAACCCAACAACTGGGTAATGCTGGTCCAGATGCAATGATGGTTAGCTAAAATATGTCCCAGTCACACACTTGTGGCCTGCTTCCTGAGTCAGGAGCCTGTGGATTTTTCTGTCCTGCTTGCTCTTTGCCAGTCTCTCTTCTGTGCCATGAAATAAGCCACTGGTACAGCCATGGGGGTATCAGAAATCCTGTTTTAAAAGCCTACCAAGTGTTGCTGTTCTGGTTCTTCCTGTTAGTCCAGGCTCTTTGAGGAAGAGCCAGGTCTTCAGCAGAGCTTGGGATTGAGACTGGAGCTTGTCTGTGCACAGGAGAGATGCATTGATGCAAGGAGCAAGCCCTGTGTCCCCCAGGGAGGGATACCTGGTGGGTTGTGGAGCTGGGTGTCCTCATGAATGCCACCTTCATCCTGCTGTTACCTCTGGTGGTTCCCTGTGTGCGTCCTCACTTGGCATTGTTGGTGCTCAACCCCTGCATTGCCCTGAGACACCATGCCCCAGGAAGAAGGTTGTGGAGGATGAACCACTGAGAGCTAAATAGGAGTGGGAGAGCAGGAGCTGTGCTTGATGGTGGCTTGGGCAGAGAGAGGCCAATCCCAAATTCATCAGTGTTTCCCAAGCTGCTCGTCGTATGGGGCTTAGGTCAGCGCTGGGCTGCAGTGCTATGAAGAGAAGGAAGGTGGAGGCTGGGAGACAAGCCTTCTTCATGGCAGTTGCATCACCATCCTGAAGTAGTGCCAGGAGCTCTGTTAAAATAAAATCCTCGATGCCAGAGTGGGAGATACTTAGGAGGTCCCAGAGTAAGAGGGGGCCCCAGGATGCAAAGCAGAGGAAGACAGCCCTTACTCAATCTTTTCTGGTCACACCTGGGTAGTTGCACAAGAGAGCTACAGGGACTCTGTTGCAGGAAAGGAGCCAGCCCTGCAAAGGCAGAGGTGTGGCAAGTGCGATCAGAGTGTGGTGAGGCCTTTGGACCCTGGCCAAGGGTCAGGCACCCTGCCCATGGCAGGGCAGTGCCAGCCTCGTCTGTGCCACTCCCGGTCCCATTGTGTCAAGGTGGGATTCACAGCGACTCATTGCTGACAGAGAGCGTGTTTTGCCAAAAATACGGTAAGGAGTGGATGGGGAAGGAGCATGGCACCCCTTTAGGAGGGCAGTCATTGGGAACAGGTGGGACGGAGGATATGGCAGAAGGTGACTGGAGTGCACCAGGTGAAACAGGTGGGGCACAGTGATGTGGGGCAGGTGTGTCCTGTTGGGCTACCGTGTGGGGAGAGCAGGGAGTGTGCGGATGCACTGGCAGGATAACTGTGGAGGAAGGACAGGCAGAATACACCAGGGAAGCCGTGCTGAAGGAGGAGGCTGGTACCTGGCCAGGTGAAAGGGCTCTGGAGAGCAGGAGGAGAGCACAAGAGGGCTGGAGTATCCAGATATTTTGGGGTGTGGTAGGGAAGGAACAAGAGAGCCTAGCATTGGTGGTAGGCAGCTCTGGACATCCAGCAGAGGTGGGTGTGTCTGCCAGCACAGAGGCCATAGAGGGCAGGTCAGCAATGTGGAGAGAGGAGCAAAGTCAAGGTGAAAACAGAGCAAAATAGCTATGAAGATGTTAGGGGAACATCTCTTGTCTCAGATGGAACACGGGCAGTACGCCCTCAGGTCTTACCCAGTGATGGGTGATAGCAGATGCATGGAGGTAGGGCACAATATAGGGTCAGATTCAAGTGGACTTTCCTGGGGACTGTGATGCCTTGGAAAACCTGGAAGCTCAGGTGGTTTAGTATCCTTTCCCTTTTCCTCAGAGCTCAAACACAGACTGGCCGTGGCTACAGCCTGACAGCAGGTTGTTGTTGTTACACTGTAGAATGTACCCTGGGAACTGGGGTGTTGCAGTGGGCACATTAGGTTGTGGTGGATCTCGAGTACCACCACGGATCAGAGGATACTCCCAGCAGAGCAGGGTTTCACAGCCATGAGAGCTGAGCAGCACCAGTTGGTGTGGCCAAGGGAACCAGATCCAAATGCATCTGGACTACATTGGGTGGAGGCTTGGCAGGTTGTGTGGCAGTGTAAGCTGTGAGTGGAGGACAGCCACCCCCACATACCTCCCATAGACCTCACAGGTTTTTCTACAAAATAAATGCACATCTAGAAACTTAAAGAAATAGCATGGTCTGGAAGGACTGTCATCGTAGTTGGATAATCTGAAGGCAGCTACTTGGGATTATTTTCCAATTTAATAATTGAGTTTTATGTTCCAGAGTAGCTTGCTGGTCTTCAGCTGGTTGTTTTGGGTGCCATGCTATCTACTGAGTCTTGAGAAGCGTAGGTTGTGTCCTATATCAGTGCTGCTGATACCAGACAGATCACAGTATCATTAACTCGTTTCATCCCATTGTTGTGCTCTTCATGATTTAGAAATTTATTATGTGAATAACAACAATGTTTTTCTGTTTCAGCAAGGAGATCTCCAGGAAAAAATAACTTCCTGATATAACTGGTTGGGGAATATTTAGGCACTTTGAGACCAACAATTTGGTATTTGGGTAGATGTAGAACGTACTTCAGTAAATATAATTCTTAAATAATTGTGTGTATTTGTATCTTTCTTCTTTCAGGGAGACTCCTACCCACTGGCAGCCTCTGCCAGGCACAAAAGCAGCCATGTTGGTCAAAGTGAACAGTTTGAGGCAGATGCAGAGCTTTTCAAACAGTTCTGTTCAGCTGCAGGGTGCTCCAAAGCCCAACAGCCCAAAATCTCTTCCCAAACCAGCTATATATGCTCAGCCTCAATCCACATCCCAGAGCCCTGGAGCCACAAAGCAAATGCCTGCTGGAGAAGGAAAGCAGTCTATGCAGATCAAAAAGACAGAGAGTGGTGGGTTTTGCCTGGTGCTGATGAATGGTCCTACTTCTCAAACACCTCCAAGGAGCCGGACAGGAACCCCCCAGCCTGCATCCCCCACATATGCCTCTCCTGCACCTATATATGATGAGCCATCTTTAGAGTTGCCAATTTATGATGAACCACCAGTAGATATGGACACTGAAAGTATTTGTGTAAGTGGGATGTCTCCACCAAGGTCACCAAGCAATAGCTTAAAAAAGCAGCTGCAACCAACCAAATTATTGCAGCATCCCAGGATGCAACAACAAGCTGCAAAGAAGCACACAAGAAATCCCTCTTCCACTGAATACAGCCCAGCTGGCAGAGAATACATAAAACATATGGTCAATGTCGACCAATCTGCCAAACTCTCCCACTCTTCTGCTGCAACAACTGATACCTCCACTAAACTGCCTGGTCAGCTTGCTTCAAAGGACAGCTTCAAGCAGTCTTGGAGGATCTTGGAAGCCAATGTCCTCAAGAACATGGAACTCCACCACAGTCGGCAAAAAAGCCTGCAGACTCAGGAATACCCAACTGGTATAAGCCATCAGGATTCTGGTTATTCAACTGGCCCTTCTCCAAGCTTGAGAAAAAGGAAAGGAAGGAGGCAAGGAACAGGTCAAGCAAGACCTGGCTCTGTGGGCAGCAGCAGTGAGCTCACAGCTCTGAATGATAAAGTGATTGCTGAGATGCGTGCTGTGGTGGGCAGGTCAGCAGCTTGCAGGGGAAGCAAAGCCAGCCTGGATGCTGAGAGCCTGGAGAATGATGTGCCAGCAGAGAGCAGCAAGGTCAGGTTTCAATCTGACCACTTGAAAAAATGTATCAGCCGGAGCTCCAGGGATGATGTCTCAGCCAGCAACAGGTCTCTGTACAGACAGGACCTGGAGATCAGGGAAGCCTTTCACAGCAATGTGGCTGCTCCACAGGACACAATGAGGCAGAAGAGAACTTTTGAGAAAATAGATTCTTTAGAAAAGAACGTGACCAGCCAGACAAGCTTGGCTTCATCAGGTGCTGCATGCCATTCCTTACAGGTACCTCTCCATCTGTGCCATGTTAAGTTTTTTTTTTCTTTGCTAGACTTGTTAGACTCATCATGCAGAGCCTGCTCCTGGGGGGATTAGTTCCAGGGGTGTGCTGCAGGCAAGACACATCTGTTCCTGCAGAATAGCAAACAGTTCACAAAGCTTCACCACTTTACAGGTAGAAACCCTGTTTCAGGCCAGTGGTTTGAGAGGAAGGAGAATTGTGGGATGGGGCTCATGTCCAGCAAGCCCTCAGCACTGTGGGTAGCTCTGCTCTGTTATTTGGGAAAATGTGCTTGCCTGATCATGTTACAGTCACTCATGTCTTTGTGGATAACCCTTCCCTCATACACACTTTCTTCACTGGAGTGGTCTGAGTTGGTGGGTACAGGACACAGGCATCAGGATTTGCATTGTCACATGACAGCAATTCCTCTTTTTCTCTCTCTTCTTTTCCTAATGGCTCCTCATATGCTATTCTCCCTCCCGATTCCTGAACATGGAATAGCAGCATTTAGAAAATTGGTGTCAGTGGCTCTGGCATCTTGTTGGAAATAGCTATTTTAAAGCTCATTAGTGCGCCTGCACAAGGGGAGCAATTTTTCTCTCTAACACAGCACTTCTGCAGGATTTAGTTTGCTGTCTTTTTTCCTACTGGGATTCAAAGGAACCTCCTGCTTCCTGGTTTTAGTTCAGATTTAGGTTCTTTGTAGATAGTTTTACATCCCCTGAAGCTTTTGCCCTTTTTCTCTTTGCTCACTCTTCCAGTTATTTTGCTCCTATTTTGAACAACCAGAGTCTCTGCATCAATTTGATGGGGCAGAGCGGATAACCATCCTCCATGCTGAAAAGTGGCTTCTTATTTTTTCTAGTTTTTCTCCTGTTTGCTGGTATAGTCTTTCATGAAGAACCTTGGGAAAGCTCCTTGACTATTCCAGATTACTCCAGCAGACCTGTGAGGTGTAACTTTTCTTTGAAAACCAGGCTGACACCTCTCCGCTCTTATCAGATTTATGTGTTCTCTTTATTGCCATTTTGGATCAATAAGTGCATTGCTTTCATCTGAAGCCTTTTGGAAAACTGATATCAATGTTCTCACATTTCCCACTTTTTAGGCACAGAGACACATCAAGTTTACATGACTTACATGTTACTATCAATATTTCAGCAATTTCATTTCACAGCCTCTTTAAACCTGGTAGGAAACTGCTCTCCAGTCTTCTGGCTGTGTTACACCTTGTTGCATTGAAAAGGAGAGCTGAAACTTGATTATGCACAAGAGATGGTGGGTTGGGGATAGACTGTGAATGGCCTTGAAAGTGAAGAAAAAGAATTCATATGTGGTAATATGGAGAAGCAAAAGATGAAAGGAGACGAATGTTGTGGTAAAGGCAAAAAGAGTCAATAAATAAAAAAAAATTCACAGGAATACTCAAGAGTCTGAGTAAGTAGGGAGGAAGTAGCAGAAAATAGGGCAGCAAAATCACTGCCTCACCTGCAAATAGCATCAGGTGGCTTGAGTGAGCAGTGATGTCCTGTTGTGCTAGGTTTGCATGATAGAGAGGAAAATCAGGAGACAAAGAAATTCACTATCAGAGGAGGGTGGGCAGAAGTTCTGGGGCAGGCTAAGCAGCGGTGGCTGTGTACTGTCAATACAAATATAACAGCTGTGGAGTTATGTGAATGAGATGTGAGAGAGAAACCTCAGAGAGAGCAGAGGAGAGAACCCAGAGCCTGCTGAACCTCAAGGTAGTATGAGGAGGTGACTCCTCAGAAGGAACATGCTGAAGGAGCAGGTAGGGTGATAGGAGGAAAACCAGCTCCAGGCAGGTAAGGTGGTTTGAAGGAGACCAAGGATGTGGAGATGACAGAGAACTGCAGGCGGGGATTTTTAGTCAGTGTGTTGAGTGAATTCAGAGAGGGTGAGGAGGTAGAGGAGTAACTCAAGAGATAAAAAGAACAAAGTAAAAAAACAGGAGAAATTATTGTGCCTCAGGCTGGCAATGATGGCTGGAATGTGATATATGCTAATCTCATCATCTGCGTGCAGGAACATGTGGGGATATGTTTTCCATGAGATAGGAAAGGGTTGGACTGCAGAATGAATTCAGGAGTTCCTCTATACTGAGAAGGAAACACTGACTTGCTCTAAACTTCGAAGAACTAATGTGTATTTTGGGGTTAACTGTAGACCAGTGTCCCACCCTCCTCCTGGGCTCCGGGAGCTCCACAGGAATTGAGGGGAGAGGTGTGCAGATACTTGGTTTCTCGGTGTGTGCTTGGTGCCACAGAGCTATGCTGCTGCTCTGGAAATCGGCTCACCTCCTGCCTGTTCCTGTAAACTCTGCGACACCTGGGACACTCAGCCCTGTTGCTCGATGTCCCAACACTTCCCTTAGGGACAGCATTAGTGTGTGGCTGTGCCAGGCAAGGCTCTTGCAGAGCTACAAGTGTCATCCATCAATTGTAAACCAAATCGTGTTTGTACAGACTCACCACTGTGCAGTTGCTGGCAGCTTCATGTCTTGCTGTGGATAATTTTCCTAGCTGGATAAGGAGTCACCTAAGCTGCTTTTCACATGTCTGTTCTTCTTTGCAGCCCGAGACCACAGAGCTGGAGCCCAAGCAGGAGGGCAGCAGCCAGCGTGGTAGCTGTGTGGGATGCCATTTCTCTTACAACACCCTGCGGAAGCCCATCTCCCAGAGCAGCATGGCAGATTGGGCTTCCAAAAACCTGAACATGCACACGCAAGGCATCTTCCGACGAAGGATCTCCATCTCCAACATGCTGTCCTGGAATGGTGGCTCCATCAAAAAGCCAATGCTCATCACTAGCAACCGGACCATCAAAAAAGAGGCGTGTGAGATGTTCAAGCTGGTGCAGAGCTATATGGGAGATCGTCAGACTCGCATGGACCGCAATCACGTGGCGTTGGTCACGGTCACCAAGTGCTGGAGCATGCAAGGATTGCGGGATGAGCTCTACATACAGCTGATCCGGCAGACAACAGATAACAATTGCTACCAAAGCCTGGCATGGGGCTGGGAACTGATGGCCATCAGTCTGGCCTTTTTCTCTCCATCACCCAAATTTCAGTCTTACCTGGAAGGTTACATTTATCGCCACCTTGACAGTGATGAAAAGAGTAAGTGCCTCATGCACCTCCTCTGTATGCAGCAGCATCTTGGTGGGTTGAGCCACATAGTCAGGGTTGTCTGGGTTTTAAAAGTATAGGTAGCCCTCAGCTGGTGCTGTGGGCTCTGTCAGTGAGAGCACAGTGTGTTGTCTCAGTTCACCTTGCATTGGTGGGATGAAGCTGCCACCAGCTTGTGTCCGGCAAAGAAGTGCGAGCCCCAGACTGTGCTCACCTCACCCATCAGCACTGAAATGAGCTGATGTCAACCCACCAAAGGCAGAGCTTTTCTGGGTTCTCTGGTGACATAATTTACTTCTAAGTTCCTTGAAGCCAGCAAAAAAAAAAAAGGGATTATTAATATCGAACTTTTCAAGGGACCCATTGCAAACACTGAGAACAGGCCTTGGCTGTTTGGGGATCCTGAAGAACGCAGGTTTTTAGTGTGAAGAGATGCAATTTATCTGTCTTCCAGAAGTTTGGGGACCAGCCCAGCTTATATTCTGTTATTACTATTCTGTTATTACTCCAATTTTAAATTGGTATAGAATCCTGGAGGGGGCGGGTGAAGAAAAGAAAAGAAAGCTAAGTGCCAGCCTGGAGTGTGTTAACTGGTATTTGTTATCTCAGGCCAGAAAGCAGAGCACCTATTTTCCCCTTGATCTCTGGGGACTTCAAGTTGTGTTTGAAGCCAGCCCAAGTCTCCAGGAGGGCTACAGGAGTTCTGCCTCAGCACCCCTCTGCCCCTGCTCCTGTGAGTGAGCGTGGCGGTAGAGGTTGGACCAAGGGGCAAGTGCCACACAGGCAGTATTTGCCTTCTGGTTTTATGATTGTAGCCTTAACGTGGGATTTCTTCACTGAAGTACCAGGTGTGCAGCACTAGTTTGGGTTTTATAAAGATCTTCAGCCCTTGTCACTTCTGTCCCAAACCATTCCCTCCAGCTGTGCTTTGCCCAGAATGCAGGCAGCAAGGAGGAGTAGTCTTGAGGTACTGAGAAGATGGTTCTTTTGCTGGTATTTAGGCAGCAAGTTTATTTAGGTATGAACTTTTCAACTGTTTGGCCATTTAGAGAAGTTGAGTGATGTTCTGAACCCCTCATTCAGCTTCATTGGGAGCTGGCTGTGGTGTAGGACCTTTCCTCAGGCAGAGCTTCTTATACTGGAGTCAGGCTGCCACATCCAAGGGCAGTTCTGGATTTTGGTATTTTAGTATACCACATTATTAATCCAGACCCTCTTCTGAATTTTCAGTTGCCCAGCACATCAAGGATCTGAAAAACAAGAAGATCACAAAATCGAGGAAAAAGAGGAAACAAAACACAGAGGATGAAGGTAGGGAGAGGCACAGGGAGCCAAGAGAGAGGTCTGCACTGACTTCAGGCAGGCGGCACTGCTGAGCTCTGCTGAAATCAGATATTTCTTTAAGAACGGAGACTTGGATTTGGGACAATTTATCCGATGGAGGGGGGGCTGGTGTGCAAGGTTAGAGGAGAGCATGGATCAGCAGTGCGGGTGGCAGCAGGGCCGTATTTGGGACAGGTGGGGGCCCTTTCAGTCACGGTTATGTGAACTGTGTGAGGGATTTTAAGTTGGATGCAGACCTGGGGCTGGAATTCAACTGATCTGTGCATGCCACGGAGTTTCCTGGAGCATATTCTGGTGCTAGAAGCCATATGAGCCAGTATGTTGAAAAGAACCTGTCTCAGTCGTATTAATGGATTTTGTAAATCACTGCCTAACCTGATACTCTTCCAGGAGGGTGCTGGTACCTGGTGAAGGACACTGCCTTTTTCTCTCCAGAACTGGCTTCCCTTGCCCACACTTTCCGAGGTCTGCAGCCCAGAGCTTGCCCTGGCATCTGTGTGGAATGAACAAGAGCTCACGCATTCCTCCAGACTCAATTTAATTGCTGGCTGCAGGATAGCACTTTATCTGGCTAAAGTCTTACTAGACAATGTCCATTCAATACTTTTTTATATTGGTTTTGGGGAAACTTGGGTTAGCCCTGTGAATTCCTCTCAGGCAGCAGTTTATTCAAGTGCTTCAGTGTTTTTAATCTGTGATAGCTGGAGTCCAGCTTTCTGCATCCTGAGCCCTCCCTGACACCAGCAGACAGCTGCATCCCTAGGATGGCTTCCCTGTGTCATTGCTGTGTCACCCTGTGTCATGAGGCAGCTGGAAGTCAGGGCAAGGGCTGAGGACAGCCCTGGGTTGAAGCTCCTGCACTAACAGTGTTCATTGTTTCTCTGTCTCTGGTGGGATTCAGAGCAGAGACCTGCAGTGGCACAGAAGGATTGTATTTCTGGTAGGAATACGTGTTTTTTCTTTCCTGTTCAGACCCAGGAGAGTTCAGGCCCTTCTGAGCCTTTGAAAATTCATTTTGCTTGTGCTCAAAGGGACTAAGACATCTTTATGAGACAACTCCGTGGAGATTGTTCTGTTCAGCAGGGCATGCTGCCTGTGGGCTGAGCAGGCTGTTCTATGCAATTACATGTCTAAATTGCGTGTGCTGGAGGTGTGCTTAGGAAAACAGATGTAGTTTTTACCTAAAAACAAACGTTAAATTAAAAAAAACCAAAAAACAAAAGCATCAGCAGCTAGACCCTTTGTAGGTCCCTTCCAACTCAGGATTTTCTATGTTGCCTCTGATTCGTATTTTTATATATATATATATATGAAATGTTACGAAAAAGGCATGCCAGGATAACTTTATAAAGTTTCCAGAAGGAAGCACTTGAAAGTCAGCTGTGCCTGTGTGGTCTCAGCTGGGGCTCTGGTGACAAGTCACACACACTGTTACCTTTCATAGAATCATGAAATCATTAAGGTTGGAAAAGTCCTCTAAAGTAATTGAGTCCAACTGTTCCCACAGAACTGCCAAGGCCAGCACTAAACCATGTCCCCAAGTGCCACATCCATACATTTTCTTAATACTTCCAGGCAGAGGTTCCACCACTGCCCTGGGCAGCCTGTGTTGCAATGCCTAATTACCCTTGCAATGAAGAAATTGTCTTTTATATCCCATCTAAATGTCCCCTGGCACAGCTTCAGGCTGTTTCCTCTTGTCCGTCTTCTGGCCCAGAAGGCTCTGGCAGGGACTGGGCTATGAGTTGTTCTGCAGTGGTTCAGCAGAGGAGGCAGCAGGGCTGGCAGCTCACTCAAAGCAGCTTTTTGCAGTGACTGATAACTCTGAGGACTTTTCCTGGAGACTGACCTCAGAATTACACCTGACGTAAGGGGAAATCTTGCAGGAACATGCCAGGTTCTCTCTGTTGGTTGGAAAGGTCAGGTTTTTCCCTGGAACACCTCTTTCTGTTTGACCAGCCCTGCTTTCCAAGTGTGTGAGGGGTGGGTTGGATGCACCTGAAGCTGCAAGGCTGTTGTGAGAAGTTTCTTAGTGGCTCTGAAATATTAAGATGCTTATGGATGCTGTAGCAGCAATTTAGCAGAGAAATGCATAAGGAAACCAAATGTAGTGACTTCAGTCAGAACTGACTAGACAATAAGTAGGCATCTATGTAAGTCTTTCAGGGAAAAGTTGAGTTGAAGCAGTGATTCCCCACACATGCACACATACTCCTTTCAGTCCAGAAGCTCACAGGTGAGTAAACATTTACCCTCTGACATACCCAAAGAAAGAATTCTTTGAAGAAGTTTCCCACACTTAACCTCTGCAGTCTTCCTCTTCTAGCTTAATTCTCTGTGAGTAAATGAAATACGAATGTGGTGCAAAGTCTTTTCATGCATGAATAAACTGTGGGCAGGCAGAAGAATAATGGTAGGAATAAATGCTGTGTTTTCAGAAGGAGGATTGTCTGCTGATCCCACAGGAATGTAAGCTGGTCTTTGGGTTTATACAAGGAGACGAGTCATGCGCTGACAGCTCAGTGTTGATACAAAATTACTCAGGGCTGTAAAAATGAAAGGTGCAGAGGGATCTGGTGAAGGCGATGACCAGAAAGTGACCAAGCAGCAGAGAATATTGTGTCACCAAAAGCAAAGTTTATTACATGGCGGAGAGGTCCCTGACTGCAAGTGCAGAGGGAGGCCCCAGTTGAGCCATTTTGAGGAGGGAAAGACATTTTCCAGCTTGTATATGAATTTCCAGAAACACATACATGTTGCTGGCAAGTTGTCAGAAACCAAAAGAGGGATCAGGACCTTGTAGGAAAGGGACAGAGAGCAAAGCAGCACTTGGCTGTAGTTGTGCTGTGCCCACTTTTTATATCCTGCCCAGGGTACATCCAAGGCTGATGAGTGTGGCAGGGAAGGTGACATGCAAGCTGAACGTGGAGGAGGCAAGAGGGGAGATGGTCAATGGGATGACAGAAACTTAAGGTTACTGAGGGAGAGCAAGAAGAAAATTTCTCACTGTGTGCCATAGCAGCAGAACTGAAAGCTGCCTGGTTTTGATGTTGGGCAGCAGGCTCAGGAATGGTCTGTCCTGAAGCACAGAATGGAATCCCAAAGGGTCAACAAAGCAGGGTGGTGTGCAGGTTCAGAGCATAAAGAAGTTTAGAAAGAAATGGGACAAATTCAAAGAAGGGAAATGTGTCTGTTGATGGTTAATGGTCCAGGTACAAGACTCCCTTAGGGTATTGCCCACCTGCTGTTAGCTGGGAGTTTTTTGAAGGGAGATATTCCTTTTTAAGACATCCTGTATCTGTTTCTTATCTTGATGACAGGTGCAGGCTGCTGGCTTGCCTGACTGATGAACATGGCATTTCCCCTCTAGCGAATGGTGATGGAGAAGCATTGTTGTGATGTAGAAGGAAGTACTGGTGGTGTGAGAAAGAGGAGCTAAAGCAGTGCTGTGAAATGGGGGAGCCTGGGCAGATCTAAGCCAGGGGAGCACCACTGCTGGTGCCAAGCCCAGCTGACCTGCTCAGAAGCACCTACTCCTGTGCTATAGAGTACAGTGAAAAGGGATCCTGGTTTGAGAGCTTGCTCTGGCTGTGCCAGGCTGTGATAGATCAGAGGAATATCCAGACAACAGCTTCTCTAGTGCTAAAATACATATCCCATGGCCAGGTCCTAAATCCATACTGCTGCATTTTTAAGACTTTTTTTGCAGGAAAGCATTCAAGTCTGTTCCAGAAGGTATGTTCCTGCATGTGTCCTGTCTGGATTTTAACTTTTTCTAAAAGGAGACGTTCTTAAAGATGCTGCCAAAAACATGTGTTTCTAGGCTGGCATATGGAGAAATATTTTCCTTTGAAAACTATTTTTCCCTGTGTGGGCTGTTAGTAGTCATCTGTTCTTGAGCTCCTGTGACTACCATGATACTATAGGGAGTAACAAATCATCTTGGATTTCTGAGATTCATGATGTGCTCACAGAAGTGGAATGGCCTTCAGGATTAGCCTTTTCCAGGTGGTGCAGATGAAACTGCCGGGCCCTGCACCAGGAGGTGGGAGCTGGGCTGTGAAATGAGTACCTGGCCCACATGTTTGGAGACGTCAGTGTGCATGATGAGCTCAGTGCTGGGAATCAGTCTCTAGCTGAGTGTTTTGAAAGCAGCAGATGGTTGGGACAGGTTGCTGGTTTGGAAAAGCTGAGGCTAAAGCTAAATTCTACTCCTCTCCCTCATGTTCCTTGCTGCAGCTCAGTGTGTACCTCCCAGCCTCTCCATGTCTCTCTCTCCATGTTGCCCATCTGTCTTGGTTTGAAAGAGGTGTCTGCTAGGGAGGGGCAGGGCCTCCCTCGGAATGGAGAATTCAAATCGCCCCCTCCTCTAAATTATTATAATTTAGAAAATTAAAGAGCTCTCAGGAAGAGTTATGAGGATAGGAATAACAGTTCTTTACTAGTATGTATAACGAGACAACAACAACTGCAGCAGTAACGACAAACAGAGGCAGGAACCCAGGAACAGCTTCCCTGGCCGCAGGCGCCTTCCCCTCTGGGGCAGCTCCGGGCACGGCCGCCAGGGGCGCTGGTGGCTCCCGGCGGGTGGGGCAGGGGCGATGACTCCCCCGCGGCTGCAGGGGGCGCTGTGGCGCGGGCTCGGGGACCACGTGCCAAGGGTGGCTTTGTCCCAGACGGGAAGAGATGGATCAGGAAACTCGGGAAGATGGGAGGTGTGGGCAGGCAGGAGGTGAGGACTACAGAGTCGTAGAAACCTCAGAGCAATGCTGAAGGAACAGCAGGGGGGCGGGACAACACCGGTCCTGCTCCCAGTGCTGTGACAGGCCCCTCTTTTAGTGAGGCAGGGGATAACAAGATCGCAGTTCAGTGGCTGCTCCCAGGAGCAGAGGACCACCTCACACCAGAAGAAAAACAGGACCAAGCTGGACTTCTGCAGCAGCAAATGAGTTCTTTTCCCAAGCAACAGCTACACCATCACCGTACAAAGGCTCTGATCAAGTGAGTGAGCAAGTTTCCCCTCCTGACTTTTGGCCACCTCTTCGTTTTGGTCAAGCACCCATAAGTACCCAGTAGTTAGTGTCCTAGCAACTTATGGGAAAAAATTCTATAAGTAAAAAAGAAACAGATCTAACCCCCAACACCATCCCACTCTGCACATGCCCTGGGGCCAGGAGCACTTATGTTGGAGCAGACAGCTTCTACTCTGGAGCAGGGAGGCTGCATGAGAGCCATTGGTCTGTGCCCTCCGGGATGAGTGCTGCTCACCCTGTTCCTCAGGGCTCCTGCCTCTTTTTTGGCCATTCAGGTCTATGGGCAGTAACTGCTCCATCCTCTTGTGCATGCAGCAAGTTTATTTTTCAGTTGTTTCAAATGTGGTCAGCTTCACGTGTGACCCCAACAGGCCCCATTGGGTCAGAGGCTGCAGCATGGTTGTCATGGGAGCAGGAGGCCTCGCTGCGGAAAGTGCTGCATGTAGGCTTTCGTTTTTTCCCGGGACCCGGGAGTTTTCTGGGAAAGTACAAAACGGGCTTCAAGCTAATGTGTCTGACTGCTGCCCACACATCAGCCATGCATAATCTGCAAGACACCAGTTCCTTTTGCAAACATTTTTAAGCTTTTAGGGTGATTATGTCTTTCATGGTCTAATTACAGTGTGAAAAAATATTTCTTGGTTTTGAATGTGCTGTCTCCTGCAAAATTGCTGGGATGCAGAGACACAGTCCAGCTTCTCTCCCTTCCTTCTGAGAAAGGTGACACCTTGCCTGGGGATGTGTCTCACATTGGACAGCAGAAACTGTAACCTGGGATAGTGAAGTATCACAGGGCAGCTCATTTGGTTTGTTTCCTTTTAATCCTTAGATGTTCCCAGTGTAAATCATGCCTAGGATATTAACAGGATTTTTGCTTACAGTGAATATTTTGCTTTAGATATTCCCTAGAGAGAAATTTCTAAAACTGGCTTTCTTTCCTATTGCCTGTGGGAGATGGCAATGCTGTTGTATGTCCTCTGGTGTGGCTCCAATTGTGAGCCAGATTGATGGAGGCAGGAGGTGCTTGTTTCATCGAGAGCAGCCAAGGACTGTGGCTTATCTGCTGGTTGAGAGGACAACACGTCTCCCACCTCTGGGAATTGTTCTGCTTGGGAAGAGTTTGTCCTCCCTCTGCATTGAGAGGATTTGAAGATCTCCAAGCTCCCAGCCAGCATACCTAAGCCATAGGGTGTGTGAAAGGCTGAGGTGAAATGCACAGCATCTGACCAGAATGTAGACTTCCACAGGCACAAGTATTTGAACTGTGCTGCAAGCTTTGGGCCTGGCAGGGAATCAGATAGGACAGATCTATTCACTGCTTTCAGTGAGCACTTTTGGATTTTACTTGAACAAGAACAAAAGGCCAACGGTTTTGGAAAAACTCTCTCAGCAATCAGTGCTCCTCTATCATTGCAAACATTTCTCTTGGTGTCACGGGGGAATTAGCTCTGTGAATTGTGGCTGCACTTGCCTCCAGAGTTCACTGAACCAAGCACAAGCAGAGCAGGTGCTCTTGTGGAGGGCAGCAGCTTTTGAGGTGCAGTTTCCAAGGTTTGGTGTGTCCCATTTTCCTTGTCTCGCAGAACATGCCTGAGCTGCACGGTACAAGCTTGGGTTGGAGAAGGCTGCAGGCAGCAACGTGAGGAAGCCTTCTGCAGGTCTTTGGGAAGATAAGATCCCTTCAACCTCCCCACACCTCTTCTTGTGTCCTGAGGTCACTGTTGGTGCTGGTGCTGCCTCTCTGTCCCCACACACCTTTCTCTGCTGCTCCTCTCTCACTAGCAAAGGAACTGAAATTCTCAAATAATAAACAATTGGTTTAAAACACTCTGAAACCTTCCCTCACAGAAGGCTGTGTGCTCTGTGGCTGTGTTCTGGCAGGATGTAATTATCTGGCCCTGTGTCCATGAGGCACTTAACCCTGGCTGTGCCCCCCAGGCAAGGACCCGGGCATGTGTGTGTGCCCAGGCTGTGAATGCTGAATGGGTGCCACGTGTGGAGTCAGGATGGGGCAGGTGCACACCAGGTGCGAGAGGTGGATGGGAGGTGCAGAGCTATGAGCCTTCACTCAGGAGATGAATCTTTCTAAGCCTGAGCGCTGGCTCTCACTGACACTGCCTACCACGAGACCGGGAGGCTTCAGGGCGCTCAATGCAAGTTTTGGCAGTTCTGCCCTGCTGCAGTGTGCTGCGCATTGATGGGGTTGCTTGTGCCAGAATGAGCTGCTGTGCTGGAGCTCTCTGAAGGGCTTCAGTGTGTGGGTGCACGGCGCCATGGGCTGACCAGTCGTTTCCTCTTTCCAACCAGGTCTGCCCATTAGCACCTACGCCAGGTACTGCTACCGGAAACTCCAGAAAGTAGCCATCACTGGAGGCAAAAAGGTGAGCAGCCGCCCTGGCTGCAGGGCCTGGGGGCTACCTGGGGGACTCTGGTGGTCACCTTTGATTCAGTGATGGGAAATGGAGGTAAAGTGAGCAGGGGAGGCTTGCTCAAAGTACATCTCCCCATGAATGTGTAGGAGAGGGCTCCTGTCCAGGTCCTGCCATCCTCTTGGCAGATAGCAGTGCCTGCTGTGCAGGCATCTGCACGGCTGGCTGCTCCCCGGCCCCAGTGACAAAGACAAACCCAACACTTACCTGTCTCCAGGGTAAAAGGAGCTGTCTGTGCAGGCGATACCCATAATTTTGTTTCTTCAGGTGAGGGAAGAGTCTTCCTTTGCACTGAGAGCTTATATGGGCTGAGTCCTGCAGCTGGTTTACTGCAAAGTTGTTCATTCCCAGTTCAAAGTCATATAGCAGAGATGGCTGGTGCAGTATCTGTTTCATCTGAAAATCTTCCTCTCTTCCCTCTGCACAGTTCTGCATGTGGCCGTGAAAGCTGGTAGATGGCCTCAGCCTGTCAGTTCTAGGTCCCTGAGCCGGATCTGGTCATTGGAGGTTTTTTTTTTAGAAATTCCTCTGGGGCCTCCCTGCCATCTGAACTTCGCATAGTGAACAAATTAGCTGAAATACCTTCAGAGGGGTGAAGGCTTCTGGCATCCTGGCAGGGGCAGGACAGTAAACCTCCAAACACACGTTACACACAACTGCAGCCCTGGCCATTGACCCTCAGAGGGCTCAGTGGGAGCTTTGCCCTGTTGTGTTCCCCACTTGGCCGCAGGATCACTGCTGAAGACCACCATGCTGGGCAGCCTGTCACCCTTGTGTCAGCTCTGTGCTATTCTAAACTGCTGCCACAGGACATTCAAAACCCCTTTTAAGTGTTGGTATCTGTCAGAAGCAATAGGTACCAATGCCCATTTTTCAGGCTTTAGCACCTCAGAGAGCAAAGCTTTCCCTGGGGTTGGAAATACCCGTAATTCCCATCTCCAGAGGACTGTTTTTCCTCTATCCCATGTCTAAGCACTCACCTGATGCTGGGTTGGGGTGTAGGTGCCCTCTGCTGACCTCACCACAGCTGGGGCTGGGCTGGGCTCCACTCAATACTGCCTCCCGCAGCAGGTGGAGCTACAGCTGGAGCAGTCCCCTTGTTGTGCAAAACACAGCAACAGAACCTCTGCAAAACTAGCCCTAACTTTCCAAAATGGTCTCCTATTCTCCTCTTGGGCCTGATGAATAGAACCACCCCTGATTTTAGGCAGCAGAACAAGAACCATGCTGCCAGGAGGCTGACGAGGTGACCACATGCAGGGTCAGCCTTCTCTGTCCTGGTCACTCACTGTCCCCATCCCCAGGTCACTCTTTCTCTGTTGAGTGGCTGTGCCACGGCTGCACTAAGCTTTTCCCTATCTGCAGGGCCTCCGAAAACCAACAGTGGAAGAGATAATGCATGCCAGGAATGCCATCCTCACGCCATCGCTCTTTGGCAGCTCACTGGAGGAAATCATGCTGCGGCAGCAGGACATGTATCCAGGGAACAAACTGCCCTGGGTGCAGACACAGCTATCACAGCAGGTCCTGGCCCTGGGAGGGGAACAGACTGAGGGGATTTTCAGGTGAGCTTTCGGGGTGCTGTGCTACGTTTGAGCCACCCACATGTCAGTCCTCAAAGCCAAGGAGTCAAGATTGACCTCCACATGCTTCCTCTTCCCTAAGAAGCACTTTGCTGTGGAGTGGACAAAATCTGACTTTTCCCAGGTTCAGGGATCACCTCCTGAAGTAGCATTAACCAGTTTGCACGTGTTAGCACAGAGGGGACTGGTGTAGGTATGGCTTAACTACGTGGACAGCTCATTCCCAGGCACAGCAATGAGCTTTCCTCAGATTTGGCCATGGTAGTTGGCCAGTGTAGGGAAGGGAGGAGCTCCGGCATCCTGGCAGAGCACCTCATCTGATGGAACACATCAGTCTTGGTGTTGCACAAGTGTCAAGGAGTCAAGAGAGACACAGAATCTGGGTGGTGAACACGGGGATTCTGCTTTGGGTTTGCGGGGTTTTTTTTGTTGTTTTCTTTGTGTGTGGTTTTGTTTTACATTTAAGATCTGAATTAGTTTTTCAGTAGCTAAATTTGGTTTAAGATAGCTGTTAAAAGGCTCAACTTTGCTGTGTAAGGGTAATTTTTTTGATTGATAGATGTGTATATACATATACACATATATATATATATACACATATATATAAAAGTATATTTAGCCAGAGATGTTGCTCATCTTTGGTCTGAACATGCTGCAAAGAAGCCTGCTTATAGAAAATAATCAGTCCTGAGAGCAGCAATAGTTGATACCTGAGCTAGTGGGAACACGCACTTCAAGAGGGTGTATAAAAACAGGCACCCCCTTCTCTCTGAGGAACTGCTGCTGTAGCTGCCACTGGTGCCTGAGGCCTTCTCCCTGCTCCCTTCTCCCTGAGGCCTCAGAAGCAGCTTTGGAGCCCAGCTTTGCTGGCCAGCTGCCCCACCAAGCACATTTTCTGGCTTACTCTCAAAAGGACCTTTTCTGTGTCTCTGCAGGATACCTGGTGACATAGATGAAGTCAATGCTTTGAAATTGCAGGTGGATCAGTGGAAAATCCCAAACAGTCTCAGTGACCCCAACATACCAGGTACAGGAATGTGGCAGCTGTGTTGCTGCAGCCTCAGCCATGGTGCAGTATGGAGGGGCAGGTACAGGAGCAGCTCAGTGGGTGGGTGTGCTGCTGCTTGGGAACGTGTACACAGGCTGTCTGCACTGACTGGGATTTTGTTCTGTCTTTTCACTGCCTTTCCAAACACTGCCCATAGAGGAAACACTGGGAGTGGGGAGGAACCTCTGTCTCTGATGTAGTAAGGCTGTGCAAGCTGGGCAGAGTGCTGGGAGTCCTTCAGGTCTCCTTGTCCTCTTCTTTAGGCAGGCCAGAGCTGCTTACTGGAGGAGCAGGTAGGTAGCAGCCAGTATTTCCCACTAACCTGTCAGTTTGGGTGCCTGAGCATTTCAGATCCAAGACTGAATTAAGGTGAAACAGCACAAGGACAGAAATCCCTTCTCTGCCATCTCTCTCACTGTCAAGTTTGCCCCTGAAGGGGGTGGGGAACTGACCAGAGCTGTTCTCATGCACCTGCTTTCTGCCCAGCCTCTCTCCTCAAGCTCTGGTATCGGGAGCTGGAGGAGCCTGTGATCCCCCAGCAGTTCTACAAAGAGTGTATCAGCAACTATGAGAACCCTGATGCTGCCGTGGCTGTGGTGCAGCTTTTGCCGGAGCTCAACAGATTGGTGCTGTGTTACCTCATACACTTCCTGCAGGTAGGCAGCCCCCACAACCCTGCTCTGGGGCCAGGAACATGTGAGGCATGGTTAGTGGGACAGCTGTGGGGGGGCCATCAGCACAGTTTTAGGACCTCTTGTCTGTATTTGAGCTGGGATTGATGGAGGGACGTTTGCTGGCCTTGTTCCTTACGGGAGCAATAAACCCTATTCCTGATCTTATAGAGCCTGGGGTTGGTTTCCTGTCTGCCAAGTCGGCTGCTCTGTTGGTTGTGTCAGAGCACAGGGCTCTTCCCCGTGGCTGTGTGGCACTTGGGGCACTGTCCTTAAGGCAAGCTTTATGTCCGCTCTCCTTGCACCTTTTCTTGGGCCACATTTTTGGACTTACTTGCCCTTTTCCACTGCTTCATCTGAATGTGTTCTTGCTATCTGCAGATCTTTGCTCAGCCATCAAATGTGGGCAGAACAAAGATGGATGTGAATAACTTGGCCATGGTGATGGCTCCCAACTGTCTGCGCTGCCAGTCCGACGACCCTCGCGTTATCTTTGAGAACACACGCAAAGAAATGTCTTTTCTCCGCATGCTGATCGTGCACTTGGACACAAGCTTCATCAAAGGGCTGGTTTGAGCCACTGGCCCCAGGGAGCAAAATACTGCTCTGGGGAGTTGCTAGATACCTTAAGTCTTCTCTCCACGTAGGTTTCTTCCATTGTCCTTGCTGCTGTCACACCCTGGGTTAGCCTTTGAGCATCTCCCAATGTATGATCATGAGGATTGGACATTTCTGGAAGGCTTGGTTCTATCAGCACCAGGAAATCCTTGAGCATGCCAGGACAGGTTTAGCAGTTCCTGGCCTTTCAATGTCAGAGAGGGCCAATCCTCTTCCTGAGAGCCACAAGATTGGTTGCTTAGTGAAAGGGCTGTGATATGTGTGAGGAACTGATACATGGGGTAGTGAGACTCTCCATTTCCCTTCTGGAGGCAGAGTTGGCTTCAGGTAGGAGAATATTACTCCTGTGCTGTGGCGTGAGCTGATCCTAGGGAAGATGCTGCCTCATCAAGAATAATCCTACTACTATGATTACAGCCTGGTTGACTTCTGCAGACTGTTGGCTAGACGTGTCAGGGTTGTTCTGACAGCCCACAATGCTGTTGGTAGAGGGCTATGAAGGTGCGGAGGCTCAAGAACTGCAGAGCTGTGCAGCAGCATGTGAGACCAGCCCTGTGCTGAGTACCCACCCACACCATGGTGCTGGGTGCAACAGGAGGGCCACACACCTGACAACAAACAGGTAACAACCACTTTGACATCCTCTTAATGAGGACCATATCTTCTGGAGCAGTGACCTTGCAGCTCCTTTTTGCAACAGACAGCATGAACTGACACCACCTTTGCTGAGGAGCACCTGAGCCCGTGCTCAGAGCAGCCTTCACAGCTCCAGCTTCTCACACCCCCCCTTCCTGGTACCACATCCTTCCCAGACCACTCTGCCAGGAATACCAGTTCGACCCACCCTTCTGGCTCAGCCCAGGTCTAAAGAAAGCCCCCAACAGTCAGAAGTGCTCCTGTGCTTAGGTACGCCCTTCCAGGCAGAGCAGCAGCAGGGCTGGGGGCTTGAGAAATGCTGGTGCTGCCTATATAACTGTGGTACCTGTGCTCTTCCTTTGAGGTGTTTTCCTTGCTGGAGGTCTGCTGCAAAAAGGTGTGGTTTGGGATTACTGATGCAGTGCTAGATCTGTCAGTATCATGCAAGGTTGCATTTGTGTTTCTGTATCCCCCTCCCTTTCCAGTGGGGACCTGGGATCATCCTCTACAGTCTGCAGTGGGTAGCTGAGCCCTGCCGACAGTGAGGTTTAGAGCTGATGTCTGAATCAGTACCAGTGCAGGCATGAGGTGCCATGTGCAAAGAGTGCCCCAGGCCTGTTGGCTTGCTTGGGGCTCTGTCTGAGAGGGTTCCCAGAGCCTATGTTCAGATGAGTTTGAATGAACTCCAGTTCATTCAGTTTGTGCCCAGCTGAATAAAGGTTCCTCGTACCAGATGATTCTCTGGTTCTGTGGGCCAGGAAATCTTGTTCCCTTGTCAAGATTAGCTTTGTCAAACTTGCCCACGAAATGTGCCAGCATCTGTTTCACATACACGCCCATCTCCATGCTTTGATGCCGCTCAGCTTACTCTGTCCTTCTGCAATGCTGAACAACTTGTTCTTCAGATGTGGAGCTACTGCCCCAGAAGTGTAGAGATGGGCAGAGGTTACCAGCTCTGAAAAGCTGTCCTGAGATTTGAATCGCTGAACAGGCTCGGGCTGTCCTGTTCCCTGCCAAGGACTGGAGCAGCCTTGTGGCACCTGCCCTCCTCTTTGGGCTGCAGGTGCCTGTGTCTGTGTCAGGCTTTGCCTGCAGCCACTGCAGAAGTGATCCATTTCACTCCTTGCACTCAGCTTGGCAGTCAATCAAACCATAGGCATTTGCTGCTAATAAAAGTGAATGCTTCTGGCCAGGATTGTAAAACATGCTCATAAAGGACACTGGACATTATTGTCTTTGCCAATAGATTTGTAAATACTGATCAGTAAAGTAGCCTTTCCTCTGTTCTAATAGTAATAAATACAATCACCATGGCTGTCTCTTTTGTGAATTGTCTTTTTTGTGAATTTCTGCAGCATGATTACATCTGCGTGGGGCTGAATATTTCAGCCTGAACGTCAGTGCTCTTGAGTAAGATTTCAGAATCAGCATGAAGAAAGCACTTGGAAACCATGCTCTGGGCTGGTTCTGTTGTTCTTAATTCTCAGGCAGCTACCAAAGGACACTCAAATAATCATGGAAGAGAATGGGTTGAAACAGGTAAAAGACAATACTGCTTTTCACATATCTTCTGGAGCCTTTCAGGGTCATAAAGGTATGAGAGAAGTTTATGGGCAGTTGGACGGTAAGAGGGATATTCTGCTTGTGTCCCTCCTCCAGCAGCTGGGAGTGCTGCATGTGGACTGCAGGAGGTGGCCACACAGGCATCCTCTGCATGGTCCCCTGCAGGGTCTCTGCTGGAGATGTGAATAATTGGGCTGTTAGGCTGACCTAATGAGGACATTTTTAAGTTCTGACTGGAGCATTCTCTCATCTTTCCTCCACTGGTAGTCCAAGGAACCCCTGGGAGCAGTCTGTTGGTGCTTGAGACTGGTGCTGGTTGCACTGTGTGGTGGAGCTACAGAGCAGGTGCCAGCTGTCCTACTTCAGCCACATAGGAACAAGCCCTGGCTCTGGCTCGTGTTGCTGGTGCTCTGGGAGTGGTCATTGTCCTGTCAGACTAGGAAAAGCTGATGCACTTCAGACAGAGCCAATGTGGGCTGCTCTGTCACACCAGCAGTTTAGGATCATTATATGCTGGCCATAACACTGCGTCTTCCCACCAGTCTGGCTGGCAGAAGTGTTGTAGGTGGGCTATAGGACAAGTGAGCACAGAAGGAAGACCAGGAATATTGTAATCTCACACAGCCCTTTCCTAGGGGGCTGTCTGCAGCCCAGTTTCTGAGTGTTCCCCATGAGCTGATCTTTGCCAAATCAGAAAAGGCCACAAACCAAGTGCTTCAGCTCAGGCTCCAAGACAGGCTCACTGCTGCAGGCACCATGGCCTGACACCTGGATCACTTAAAGAAGTGATGGCCAGAGCAGCAGCTGGGCTTGGAACAGGCTTGCGGTTTGTTCTGGGCTTCCATGAGCAGTGCAATCAGACCTGCTGCTGGAGGGCGGCTGGGACAGAGCTCCTTGAGAGGAGGCACCAGCAGCTGGTCTATGACCTGGAGAGAGTGATGTGTCCCAATGGGGCCAGCACTCTTGCGGTGCTGGGTGCTGGTGCTGTTGGATTTCTGGCTGGTTTGATTCTCCTTTTCACAGAGCCTTACAAGAGCTTTTTGCTGTGCCTGCAAATGGAAATGGTAAAAGCGATTCTGCTCATGGCAGCTGATAGACACCATGCCCTCAGGCCTGCTGCCCATGTGCCAGCTCAGCTCCTGAAAAGGTTGGGCAGATGGGGATCACAGGTGGATTTTGGACCTGTCTGTAGGTTCAGCTTGAGATGGAGAAAGGACTTAGCTTTGGCAGTTGCCTGATGCTTTACAGGACAGGGCAACCACAAGGCCACCCCT
Source organism: Nicator chloris (assembly GCA_013400495.1). Classification (NCBI taxonomy): domain Eukaryota; kingdom Metazoa; phylum Chordata; class Aves; order Passeriformes; family Pycnonotidae; genus Nicator; species Nicator chloris. The sequence goes on along the minus strand of WAAE01006048.1, from coordinate 27,575 downwards.
CCTGATAGAAAAGTTCCCGCTGTCTCTCCTCCCCTTGCAAATGTGAAGGGTCTCCCTGCCCTTGTCCACTAGAGCTACTCCATTTCTTTCTCAAACCAGAGATGCACAGAGGTTCTGCCACCTCAAAGCTCATGGGTAACGAGAGGCCAGTTTTAAGCATAATTTTCATGCAGGTTTTTAGTCCAATCCTTATATGGAGCTTTGCACTAAATCAGCCCTGTGGGAAGGCAGAGACCAGAGGAACGGGCAGGTCTGCTTCAGGAGCCCTGCAGCACTGGCAGGAGGCAGAGATGGGAGGCTCCCTGTCCTGACGCTGCCCAGCGCTGGTTTCATGTGGGTGCAGCACAGCACTGTGTGGAACAGGGCTCTGGCTGTGGCACACCCATGGACTGTCTGCAGGACACCCACGAAAAATAAAGATGGGAAAAGCTGAATTAGCTGCTGAGGTTGCTGCTTTTAGAGCTCCTGTTGTCCTACACCATTTGTCAGCCATGGTAAATGGAGAGAACTGGGTGTAGGTGCAGTGGGCTGGGGAAACCATCTCAGTCATTCATCATCCCATAACGAGGAACAGGAAGGAGCATGGGCGTTCTGAGGTGGACCACGTAGGGACCTGGCCAGAGTTGAGTGCTTACAGGTAGCCATGCAGGAAAGCTTTTGGGACACATGGAGTCACTCATCAACTCGACTCTTCCTTCCAAAGCAGGGGACACCAGCTGAGGACTCTGTCCAGGCCAGAAAGATTTGAACTTGTAGCTCCTGCCCCAGCCTCTACCTGGACCTTCCTCTATCTCACCATGTAAATTATCCATTTTGTCTGAAGTGCTTAATACTTACTGGTACCATAAAGGGAGCTTGTGTCTGAGGACTGGAGGACTGTGTGACCTCTGCTGTCAGGCTGGATGCTGGCAGGAATCGAGGCCCAAAGCCATGAAGGTGTTCAGAAGCTCAAAGCTGCTCTTAGAAGCTGCAGCTTCTCCCAGATGAGAACTAGTGGGTTATGTCAGTTCATCTCCACTTGCAGATGTATTTCCTCCATCCTATCTATGCCATGTCTGGTCCTTTGTTCAGATCACAAGTGAGGCAGGAGACGGTGGGTCATGAGTGATGTAGAGGGTGTGGAATGGAGGAGGGAGTGGGGCCCTTCCTTTTCACTGAGCTTCTGGACTGCCTCAGCTGCCATGAAACAGGCTTCCCTGAAACAACATGGCCTTGGTGCCTGTTGGGGACAACAAGGGCACTGCAACGGCAAACAGTCCCCAAATACTGAGCTAGGGTGTCCCCTGGTGGGTGTTAACTCCTCGCTTTCGGGGCATGTCAGCCAGACCCTATAAGCCCAGGGACCACAGAAAGGCCTGCAGAGCCTCATCTGCAAGTGGACAGCCCTGTAAAGAAAGAGAAGGTGAAGAATCTAACCTTCTCCCAGCTAAATCACAGGGATGTCTGGGTGCAGTGATGTAGAAATGTCTGCTTGTCTGTGTGTCCCTCCCAGCCACTCCCTGGATGGAGCTGTGCTTGCTCTGGCCAAGGGCACAGGCTGACGGTGGGCACCCTTCCCTGGAGATCTGTAGCCAGTTCCCAGCCTCTGGTCTGGGGTGCTCTGGTCAACAAAGAAGGGCTGAGAAACTGTCCCAAAGTAGAAAATACCCAGATGTGGAATCCTGCTGTGATGATGGCACACTGACCTGGTGAGTCACTCAGCTCCCATCCTTGTGTGCACCTTGGGAACAGCCTAGAGGTCAGCTAGACCTGTGGGTCCTCCAGCAGCACTCTAACAAAAACAAGTACAGGCAGGGTGAAGCACCGTGGGGAGAGCTGAACACAAAACTCCTCCCTGGCCTGCTGCACATTGGTGTGGGGCATGGGGACCATGCCCAGCTGTGCAGACTGCAGGGTCCCCATGGAGGCTGTGTTGAGGCAGCTAAGGGCTCTGGCAGAGGTCTGATGGGGACTCTGTGAAAGAGGAGAGATTTTCTACCCCTTTCAACTTCCTTTACCTTTTCACCCAGCTTTCCCCTGCAGAAGACAGGCTTGGATCCAGGTGCCACAGGGATCTTGACTGCGAGTGGGAGGTTCAGCAGTTCAGGGTCCATTTTCCTGGTATCTCCTTCTCCCAGCTGTGGTCTTCTGGGGCTGAGATGGGAAGACGCTGACACTCAGGTGCTGCCCAATAAGCCTCCTGCATGGCAGTCCTGAGGCCCTAGAACATCACCCCAAGGTCCCAGGCTCCCTCTCTATCGGACCAGTGGTCCCCTCCCCGCTAATTCCCACTGCACTCAGCAGTGCCTCGGCCTTTTGGCAGGACACCAGCAGTGGGACAGTGCTCTACAGCTTCTGCCAAGACCTCTCATGGTGTGATCCCACGCTTACTCTTGCTCCAGGGACATAACAGCTAGTCTAAATATATCCATGAGGCATTGTTACATCATAATGATGTCACATCACTGCATCGTCACATCACTGCATTGACATTTCATCACACAGAAACGGCCTGCCACACCCGGAGGGGAGGGTGGCCTGCCTGGAGGCCACTTGGCACAGCCCTATGGGCCACTCCTTCTGTATGACCTGTCTGTAAGAGCTCCTGTCCTCAGGCCTCTTCCCCCCTCCCCTGTCCTGTCCTTCTATGAGGCAAAGCTTCCTCGCCAACAGGAAGGAACGGGAGGAATTGCCACACCAAAGACGCACAGTTTGGGTTCTGCTTTTCCCCTTTCCCTTTTTAGACCGTCTTCCCTGTCATGGCCAAGCAGCCACAACTCAGGGAATTGCAGTAAACTGAATATTTGGGCCACCTCTGGCAACATCTAATTCCTGGTTCACATCTTGAGAAACAGCAGAGAAATACAGGCTGAGAGAAAGCCCTCTCCTCCTCTTTCCTCAGGCTCCCATTCAGCCCAGACACCTTCCTGCCACCTTCCCCTTCTCCCCTGCCCTGGTTTCTGCTGTCCCCATCTGCTCTCATTTCCTACCCCTTCTTGGCTGGATTTGATGAGGTCTCCAGTGCCCGTTCCGCCAGCCCACCTGGTTCCTTGGGGCAGCTTTTACACTACAGAGCCCTGCCAGCCTCGCTCGTTGCACAAAGGCAAGAGACAGGCAGGGCAATCTGTTGGAGGAGCAGGGATTGATTACCACGGGGCTCCTGGGAAACAGTGAGGGGCACAGCCCAGGGACGGTGCTCCTCTCCTCCCAAAGCAGTTTCAGGCACACGCTCCAGCTGCAGCTCTTGTCCAGCTTGGCAAGGGGAGGAGCAGCATCGGCTGCACCCCAGCTTCCCTGTGCCACATGGACTGCTCATCCACAAGGGCTGTGAGCCCCATATTGTCGCCCTGATTTTCAGCCTTCTGATGTTTTTACTTTTTGAAATTCCTTTCCCATAGATTTTGCTGTAAATAAGAGACTTGTGTAAGTTTTATCTATGTTTTTCATTCCTTCTTAGAGGAGGAGATCTTTGATGGACATCTGTCTTGACCAATGTGATTGAAGAGGTGTTAACTTTGCCTACCAATCACTGGGCTGGTTGGAAATACCATATAAATGAGTGAGCTTTGAAATAAATTAGATATCAGCTTCCAGAGCTTCACAGAGTCTGCGTCTCTTCATTTCGTGTCCTATTGCGATGCCACATCATATTCAACTGGCACAGAGTATGTCACCCAGCATGGTGACATACATCCCTGCAGAGAAATCCACTGAAGTTCACAGCACAGAACTGCAGCAGCTCAGCAAGGGCGGGAGCAAGGAGGTCTCTGCCCAAAGTCTTGGCAGGGTCTGATGAGCAGAGGGGACAGAGGAAAGCAGTGCTGCCTGCCTCTGTTCTCACCAGTTTGGGCTCCTTCCTGGGCCACAAAGCTTAGTTTGTCCACATTTACTACTTTCCTTGATGTGTGGGGAAACACTGGACTCAAAGTGATCCAGCTGATCCAAGCAGGGTCTGTCTGCAACCTGCATCAGAACAGACAGAGACCGGCTCAGTGTCTGTGGCAGAGCACCATTCCTGTTCCCTGGGAAGGGCTGCTGCTCCATGGCCAGCCATAACAGGGAAGTATGGCAAATGTCTGAGCTCTCACAATCATTTTAACCATGATCACTAACATAAGATAGAGAAACTGGACCCCCAGTCAGTGAACAAGGAGACATGTCACAAATTGGCACAGACATATCCCTGAACTACAAAAGCCATGTGCTCTCAGTGGGAACAGCAAAGCAAAGGAGTCCAGTGGGATCTAGGAAGACCTATTTCAGAGGAGAAGGAAGTGGTTCTCAGGTGTGCTAAGAGGATGTAGGTTTTTTTAAGTGATGAAACTCCAGAATGAAATACAGTGCTGTAAAAAAACCCATTACACAAATGCTATGCTGATGTTTTGCTAAAACAAAATAAATTTCTCTCAAAACTTTAGGGTTATTTTCCAATTTTAAGTTAATCTTTAAGGTTATTTTCTATTTTAAGTCTTTCTGTAATTTTTTTTCTCTTCTAGAAACCTGCAATGTTAAGACCACTTGTGAGATTTCCAGGTTAAATTATAAATCCTAACTGAAAACTCTATTTTCAACCTTTTTTTTTTTTTTTTTTCCTGTTGCAGTATTTTTAGCAAGCCACTCTGCTTCCACAGATTCCCAGCACACAGATCACAGGCTCTGTCAGAAAAGCACTAGCACCTACTGCTGTACAGTGGTGGGGACACTCTGCTTTAAATCACCTTTGTGCTCTCTGGGTCCTTCGATGCTTGTGGTAGGGAGCTGAGGCTGATGTCAAAGAAGCAGCCGGATTTGTGCAGCAACAGCAGTTCCCACAGTTGGAGGAGGAGGAAGAGAGAAGGCAAAGCACTTGGGCCATGTTGTGTCTTCTTCCGAAGCCCGACAGCACCGGCAGCCCTGGCACTATGTGGACACCTCGGCCACAGCAGTTACTCTTTCAATCACGAAACCTGACACGCAGCAATCCTCTGCTGGTCTGTGGTCTCTGAGCAGAATTTCAAGGATTATACCAGGAAACCTACCTGAACAAGGGAGAATTTATCCAACCACAGTGAAACACTGTAATGTTTGACATTAAGAATTCCATCATATATAGGTTTTTGCTCTTCTGTGTCAATCTGGTTTGGGCTTTAACCTGGCATAAAACTACCAAAAAAAAAAAAGAAAAGAAAATTAATTTGCCCCTGAACAGCTCTGTTATCCACAGCAGAAGCCAGTCTTCTGGCTGTACCAGAGGGTGAGTAGGGCTGAGTGGCAGTGACGACCCTCTCGGGTGGGTACTACTCAGGCCCACCCGCTTCCCTGCACACGGGGCACAGTCGAGGGGACCGAGCCCAGCCGGCGGGGGTGCGCAGGAGCTCCCGCATCCCGACATCCGCCTCACGGGAGGCTCGAGGGGCCAACTCTCCCCTGTATTTCACCCTTGTGCCACCCCCGCGCTCACGCTCCCTGCAGGGCACTGTGGCTGTCCCCCGCTGCGGCTGGAGCTCCCCCGCCCCGGCAGCACGGCCCGCCCGGGGCCCGCCGGGAGCGCTCCCCGCGCCGCCCCTCGCCAGGGCCGCCCCGTCCGCCTCGGTGNCCGGGCCGGGCGGTGCCTCCTGCCTGCGGCCCCGGGGCGCCGAGCGGGGCCGCACCCGCCTCGCTGCAGCCCGGCGCTGAGGCCCGCGGCTCGGGCCGGTACCGGCCGCTCCTCCGTCCCCGGCTTCCTCTCGCCGCCCGCGCCCGGCGGCCCGCGGAGCTGCGCGGGCAGGTGAGTGTATGCGGGCCGAGCGCAGGCGCCGCGGGCCCGTCCGGCGGGGGCGGCCGAGTGACCTTGCGGCGGCGCCGGGGCCCGAGCCGGGGATTTGATGGGTCCGGAGCGGAGTCCGGCGGGCTGGGTGCGGCGGTGAGCGGGAGCTGCGGGGCCCCGGCGGGTCTGGGTCCCGAGCGTGCTCGGCGGGGCGGTTGTACGTCACCCGGCCCCGGGAGTAGGGAACCCGCGTGGTGCAGGTACTGGCCCTGCCAGATGTTCAGCACGGCAGGGGGAGGCTTCCGTAGATGGTGCGGCTGGCTGGAGGCTTCTGTTCCTTTCTGTGTCTCGTTAAATCTGGAGCATTTCTTTATCGCTGTGCATTCTGGCCCTTTGAACCGTTTTAAAATAACAGAAATTACGGTGGATCTTTTGCTGACCCCAAAGCTGCCTCATGTCATACCTGTGTACTGCGTGCGGTTGGGAGGCACTGTGGTGTTCTTCCTGGCAGGTCTGCGTTCAGATACGGTTTATTGCCAGCAAAGTACATTTCTGTACCTGTTGGTAATCTGTAACCATTCCAGGATTTTGTTAATCTAAACAGGTGCAATTTTGGGAAACAGTTATATCTCCTTTAGTGACTGAAAATCTGGGTATCGGAGATGTTTCTGTGATCCCAGACTGTTATTTCTAGCCTAAATGCGTAAAAATAAATCAGGAGAGATATCTGAGAGTTGATGAGTCCGAGTCGAATAAACTAAATGTCACTAGACTACAGAATTTTGTTGTGTTGTATGCAGTAGGGAATTAAATGAAATGTTAAAGCAGTGGTAATGACTTGAATTAACCTTTTGTAAGTAGCTGTACAGCAGTTTGTAATGGAGCATCTCTGTAATTAACGTTTTTGACCTGGGTTCATTTAATTTTCTATAATGAATAAGGATCCTTTCACAGAACTAGTTTCCAAAAAAAAAAAGGTCAGGCGAGAAGGCCTAAGCAAAGATCAGTTATAGTATAATTCACTCTTTTAATTTTTTGTGTAACTTCTAAGGTTTCATAGTAATAAATGAAGATGGCTTAGATGAGTGCATGTTATTTGACCTAAATCAGCTTGTGGAAGAGTTTGGTAGTTTATGCTCTTGCTGATAACTTCATGGATGTCTCCTCAATGGAAATAAAATTTTACTTGAGCAGGCTGAGAGTAAAATCTGTTTGCCTGTAATTTTAAGGTCAAATTGGAAATGAGGCTAGAGTAGTAATTGCTCATAACGATACTGCCTTGACTGAAAGAGAAGCAGCATGTAATTAATTCTTACCTTTAATTGGCTACGCTCTCTAGCACTTTCTTTTGCTCCTGTATTTCCTGCATGACCTAGGCAATGATACTGACATATATATATATATATACTGACATAGATTCTCCCCCTTGGTCAGGAAAGGCTAGCACAACTCCTAATTTAGTAGTAGGGGATGATAAATGTAGCTGCATATTTTATAACTGCATCTGCAGAAGATTGGTATTGTCTGTAGCTGTAATTTGTCAAGCTGACGCTAGCTGTCCTTCCTGTGTGATGCTGTCCTGCCCGTGTGACACTGTCTTGTACACATGTGAGCACTTGCATTGTGAACTGAGCTAAAGAATGTCCATGGGATGGGGAAAGGATTTAATGCTCAGCCCTACAAACAGTTGTTGTCAGTACTTAAACTGTGCTCTTGATGGTTGTCTAGTTGCAGGGATACAGTGGGGTTTTTTTAAATCTTAAGAAAAAAGAACAGTTGCACATCCTTTGGACTGGTGCATCATATTGAGAAGTCTTGTGAAGCACTTATGAGTTCATTATACGTCTGAGTAAGTCTATTCCTGTCTTTTTTTGCTTCAATTAATTCCTTGTTTTCATACTTCTGTTCCTTGCTTGCCTACAGGTTTGTTTTGACTGCTTGTACTTCCTGCAGTAAAATACTTTCTTCAGGTGAGAAATAGTTGCTTGGAACCCTTGGTTTGTCCTTGCTGTCCAAATACCAATAGCTATGTGGCCTGTAGATTTCTAAAGACCTTTTGGAACTACTGGCATTCCAGTATTTTAGTGACTGCAAGCACCAGGCTTAAATGATCATGCATGCATGGGTGTATACTGTGTCTGTGGTGACTGGCTGCAGATAATAATGTATACTGGAATATAAACACTCCTTTCAGAGGTATGTTAGTTTGTTGACATGTCTGTATGTGTTTTTACTGGGCTTGAGAACTTTCAGCCAGCCTTATGCAAGTGTAGCCATTTACAGTCTGCCTTTTTTTTTCCATAAATCTACCTGAAATGGAGTTCTTAAAATTGGTTAAAAGGAAATTGATAAAAAAGGAAAACTGCCTCCATCTGTCTTTAGCATGGTAGCCTGTATTAATGGAAAGAGAGGAAGCAGTATTGCTTATTGTGTGGGGGGTTTCTTGTTTTGTGGGTTTGACTGTTGTTTGTTTGCTATGGTTTGGGTTTTTTAATATGAAGTTAGCACCAAAGAGCTTTCCTGATCTTGTTGCTGATATTAAAATACTAGTTTCAGAATTGACTCAGTTTTCTACTGCTTAAAATCAGCACTTCTTTCCCAAGGAATTGGAGAATATCCTCTTGTTCCACAGAGTCATTGAGTAAGGAAACTCTTCAACACCTCTGTGCTTCAGGTGTAGACCTGAGCATCCTTAGCCTAGACCTGTGCATCAGTCATGCAAAGACAGTGCTATTGGTAGGGTTTGAGTTAGAATTTTAACTAGTCTTAAAAGCATTTGTTGGCATAGCAGGGGTTGTGAGTACATCAGGCTGGAATTGTTTCTTCTCTATACTATGCTATGTAGTTTGCTGATGGTTTTTTTTGCTCCACGATCCCGTGTATTGCTGTTACCAGGCTTGCAGAAGTAGGCACTTATGTTTTTTTGTTAGTTTTTCCTGCTGTCCTTTCATTTGTAAGCTGGGAGACAAATCTGCAAGCAACCTTGAAGTGCACCCCTTTCTTTTTTTAAAAAAAAATAATAAAATAGGTGAGTTGCATCCTTCCTACAGGGTGACATATGCACAGATGGTGTGTCTGTTTAATGAATTATCTTAAATAAAGTCATAATTTTTCGTCAGTACTTATGGTAGTATAACTTGAAAGATTTTCCTTTATTTGGATATCTTGAAAAGATCCTCTTCTTTATCAACAAGTAGGGTAGATTTGTTTCTGTCAAGGTAGGAAGCAATGAACTAATGAAACAGAATGCTCAGTCTAGGAGTCAGAACACTGTATACTGATTGTGTGGAAACAGTGACCTGTGGGATTTTCAGTGGCCAGTGTTGCAGGTGCTGGAAATCATCTATGAAAAATATTTCTCAGACTTTTTTTTTTAATGGATATTTTTTACAGGTAGACTTCTTCTAGGAGTCAAAAGTCCCAAGTCCAGTTACTGCTGCAGGTACTGTAACCAGTTAATTTTTGTGCTTTCTGATCTGCTCCTTCCATTTTTGGCCATAATATTTTCATCTGATAGCTAAAATTCATGTTGATGCTTGGTGATAAAAAAAATCATAGGTTCGGCGTCCTGCTGTAAGTGTATACTGTGCTGCTGGAACACCCAGAGCAACCCCAGAGCTGCGATATCACAGCTGATGGTGTGATGCTGGGTGGTAATGTAGCCAGGTAACTGGGATCTCTGTCTTGTGATGCAGGCATTGACTGGGAGATCAGGAAGAGGACAAACTTTTAGCCTCTGAGGACAACTCCTGTCAAGTGTGAGGGAAGTGTACACTCTTAAGGATGATCTAATAGTGCGATCAAGCAGGTGGACCACCATAGAGAAAGGTGTCCACTACCTGAGAGAATCAGCTGTGCTGGGGGTAATCTATAGGGATTCAAATAATGAGCAATCCCCTGTAAATCCAGATGAGGTCCAATGTACATAAATGTTGAGCCCCAGTGCACACTAGGCAAGTTTCTTTAAAAAAGATACTGCTTTTCCCTGACGTGGGCACACTAGAAATGCTATTACATTTTCAGGAAGTGAAAAAATGAAACTTAACTGGCAAACTTTAGCAGAGAAGGAATTTGGCAAAATTTAAAACAGTCATTCAGAATAAAGCATTTCACTTAGCAAACTCTACCCATCCAACCTTATATTACCCGTATTCCAAGAAGAGGAAGTTAGGAGTGAAAAAGAGAGAAAAACAGGATTCATCTACCATCTTTGATCCAAGTGCAATCTCAGCTATCATAAACTCCAGAGATAACAGCGAGGTGACCACATGCATCTCAGAGCAGTGGGTTTTATCTACTCTGGCCTCCTGTGGCTATGCCCCCCAGGTGGGACTTCTGGTTATCCAGCCACTCTGGGGCTAGATTGAGGCTGCAGGCATGGGGTGTGGGGCACTGCTTTTGGTGTGCCAGTGCCTGACAGCCGTTCTGGGCTGAACTAGAGGTTCCTGAGGTTGGGGATGTGGAATGGAGCAGTGCACCTCCCACTTTGGACAGAACTTGCCCTGCAGTTGATTTGAGCCAATAATAATTTTCTCTAGTTACTCACAACAATCCGTGTGGCAGAAGTTTGTATGGAGCGCACCACTGTCATACACCAGTGCGTTGGCATTGATGGCAATGAAAGGAGGACAAGAAGTGCTCCAGGTGACTACCTGACTCAGGCAATTTGAGATCATCTTTTTTCCTCCTGACTGACCTGTGGCTTGGCTGTGGATTGTCCAAGACTCTGGACAGACTTGAAAGACTCAAGCAGGTTGGAAGGAAGTGTCCCATAGTACTATATGGCCAGTGCATGAGTACAATGGAGAGTAGAGACTGACAGTGAGCTATTGTGGCCTGCATGAAGTCACACCATCACTGAGTGCTGCTGTGCCAGACATGCTGGAACTTCAGTATGAACTGAAGTCCAGGGCAGGAAAGTGGTGCCACCATTGAGATTGCCAGTGTTTTTTCTCCATTCCTTTAGCAGCAGAGTGCAGGCCATTGTTAGTGTTTATCTGGAGTGGCATCCAGTAGACCTGGAACTGATTGCCCCAGAGGTGGAAGCACAGTCCCGCCATTTGCCATGGACTGATGCAGGCTGCACTAGAAAAGGGTGAGGTTCCAGAACACTTGCAATACATTGATGACATCATTGTATGGGGGCAACACAGCAGAGGAGGTTTTTGAGAAAGGAGAGAAAATAATCCAAATCCTCCTGAAGGCTGTTTTTGCCAAGATCAGGGACTTCCCCAGAAAATTCAGTTCCTAGGAGTAAAATGGCAAGATGGATATTGTGAGAGTCCAGTGGATGTGGTCATCAAAATAGTGTGTCCAGTCAGCAGAAAGGAAACACAGGCTTTCTTAGGCACTGTGGGTTTTTGCAGGATGCATATTCCATAAGATAGTCAAGATTGTAAGCGCTCTCTGTCATGTGACATGGGAAAACAGCAATTTTAGGTGGGATCTTGAACAACAACAAGTTTTGGACAATTAAACAGGAGGTTGTTTGTGCAGCAGCCCTTGGGCCAGTCAGGACAGAATAAGATGTGAAAAATGTGCTCTACATTGCAGCTGGGAAGTATGGTCCTTCCTGGAGTCTGTGACAAAAAGTACTCATGGAGACTTGAAGACAACCCCTGGGGTTCTGGATTTGGTGATAAAGAGGATCTGAGGCCTGTTACACCTCAACTGAAGAAGAGGTCTTGGCAGGTTACAAAGGGGTTGGAGCTGCTTCAGAAGTGATTGGCACTGCAGCACAGTGATTTTTGGTGCTCTGACTGACCGTGTTGGACTGGATATCCAAGGGAAATTCCCTTCTACGCATCATGCCACTGATGCCATGTGGAATAAGTGGATCGCTCCGACCACACAGTGAGCTCAAATAGGAACGCCCAGTCACCCAGGGATCTTGGAAATCGTTATGAAGTGGCACAAAGGCAGAAATACCTGTACCATCAGAAAAGGAGGAGGAAGAGGTGCCACCACGCTAAGGAGGCCCCACCATATAATCAGCTACCAGAAAATGAAAAGCGATGCTCTCTCTTCAGTGCTGCTTCTTGTCATATCATAGGGACAAATTGAAGATGGAAAGCTGCCCTATGGATTCTTACACAGTGAATTGCAGAAGCTGTTGAAGGAAAAGGTGGTCAGGTTGCAGAGCTGAAACCCGTCCTGCTGTCTTCAAATACTGCTGAATGAGAGAAAAGACGAACGTTCTCCCTCTACATTGACTTGTGGATGGTGGCAAATACTCTGAGGGTGGCTGGACCAACCGGGAAAAAGACCAATTGGCAGTGCAGAGGGAAACCCATCTGGGCTGCTGAAATGTGGCAAGATGTGGCTGCCTGGGTGGAGAAATTGACTGTAAAAGTACAGCACACGTACCCAAGAGTTGGACTACTGAAGAGCAAAACTGAGCAGGTGGATCAGGCTGCCAAGGTTGAATTGCCTCAAGTGGATTATTTCTTGCTTGGTGGGCAGCCCATGACACCTCATGTTATCTGGAAAGAGATGCAACATTACGGATTGGGCTCATGACTATGGGGTGGACTTAACCATGGACACCGTCTCCAGGTTATCCATGACTGTGAATCATGTACTGCAGTCAAGCAGAACCAAGTGGGTAAAGCCCCTGTGGTATGGAGGCAGTGGTCAAAATATAAATATGGGGAGGCCTGGCAGATTGATTAATCACACTCCTGCAGACCCGCCAAGGCAAGTGTTACATATTGGCAGTGATGGAAGACACCACTGAATGGCTGGAGGCCTACCCATGCCTTGTAGACATCTGGGCCAGAGAGTATGTGATTGCGTGGGTGTATCATATTCCTTAACATGCACCAGCTTCTGGAAAAATTGAACAGCATGATGGACTGTTAACAACCATATTGAATGTAATGGATGGGGGAACCATCAGACATTGAGATCTACATGTAGCAAAAGTCACCTGGTTAGTTAACACTTGAGGCTCCACCAGTCAAGCTGGCCCTTCACAATCAAAACCTCCACATTCTGTAGAAAGGGGTGAAGTCCCCATGAGGGTTAGAATATGAGGAATGTATTAGGGAAGACAATTTGGGTTAGTCCTACCTCAGACAAAAGCAAACCCATCTGTGGTATTGTGTTTGCTCAAAGACCTCGTGCTTTTGGTGTGTAATGTAGAGGGACAGGGAAACATGATGTGTACCTCAAACGGATTTGATTTTTGGGTGACAAGAGTCTGTAATGTTGAATTGTATAATATTGGTTACTGAATGGCAGTGCCACTGTGTGCCATAACTGCTATGGACAAGATGTATAGACTGGTCCAGATACACCAGTCATAAACTCCTGATGCAGTTTGCAAGGAGCCCTCCTGCCCTAGAAGACCTCTAGGATGGATGGAATCCAGTCTTGGACTAAATAAACTCAACAGATATCTTGGAGGGACAGCCATTAACAATGGAAATGATACCTGTGCTTGTGTAGATATCTGTGTCTGTGTGTGTATATATATATGCGTATGTAGGTATGTGTGTGTATAGTTGGAAAGGGGTAGGATTTGGACATTATATATGTGGTGTAGAATAAGGGATGGATAATATCCTGGTTCCAGCCAGGACAAGGTTAATTTTTGTAGTAGCCGAAAGAGGTTGTGGCTAGAATCTGATGTGGTTATGCTGAGGGATTGTCTGTGTGTCTGTAAGGGTCTCTTAAGCATCTCTCTCGTTTGGGTTACAGCAGCCTGCTGACTTGTACTGAAATTCTGTGCCACCTCACATCATTTTCTTGGGCATGGGGAAGGGGTCCATTCCAGGCTGGGGGGACACGGGTGCGGTCAGATTGTGTCAGGCTCCGCAGTGAGCATTCACATGTGAATTGCTTGCCTCTCTTGTACACTTCTGCTCTTAGTACCATTGGTATTACGGTTCATTTTCTTATCTCACTGCTGTTTTCAGTAAATTGTTCTTACCTCAACCAATGATCTTTACCTTTTGTGCCTCCAACTCTCCTTTCAGTGGTAACACTTGATGGAAGAATACCATTCCTAAACCACAAGAGGTTCTATGCAGCTTCAGTTCAGGTAGAAACCATGAGAAATGTCATTAGAGGGCCCAATCTGCCACGTAAATTTGGCTTCTAGGAACAGTTCAAATGGCTGTCTTTACCACTCCTGCAGTGTGAGGAAGCCTGCATGTATTGACAGGAGTTGGATTTGTGGATGAAGAACTGATTCTGGAGAAACTCTTGTAGTTCATTCTTGCATTAGCAAAACACAGCTCCTTCTGCTATGTGATGAATGTAGATTATCCACCTGAGGATATCTTCATTGTCAGGATTGTTTAGTTAATGTGTAGTTAGTTAATACTGCAATACCTGTTGCACCAAAGTAGGAGTAATGATAAAGTTACTGGTGACTTTAAGTTGACAACAGATAAAAAATTATGGAGAAATCTGATGTGGATATGCAGAGAGAGTGTCTCTTAAGTGTCTCTCTAATTTGGATCACTGCAGCCTGCTGGCCTGTACTGAAAGATGTTCAGATTAAATTTTTGTTCTAGAGGTGTTATTCTATTATGGGAATACTGTTGACTGTAGAGAGAATATTTTTTTGAACTCTGAACTACTTTTAGTGTCAGAATTCACATGATTTTTATTTTTTTTCCTGTAGTTATACAGCACTGTTTGGAATGTTTGCAGCAACATAAACATACTTGGTGAGTATAAGCATACATACTTTTCTTAATTGTGGCTTTTCTTTAAGCTTTTGACATTTTGCTTTAAAATTCAGGTTTTACTTAAATACTATCCACAATGGCTCTGCAAGACTTACCCGCATTGAATTCTTGTATTCTTAAAGGCTGCTGTTTTTTCCTTAAACTGAAAATATGCAGTCTCATTCAAGTAGGTTTTCATTAATATTGCTTTGTTTAGGAAAAACCTGATTTATTTTATGTGACTTAAACCTTTCTCCAATTCTTTTTGTTTGTTCAGTGTTTAGGTGCTTGTTCTTTATTTTTAGTGCGTTACAGGAAAAGAGAAGGGAAACCAGAACAGCTAAATGGGACATGATCAAGTGACTGAAAAGAATTGTTTTCAGTAATAACTATTTATTTCTTTAATTGCACTTGGTAATTCTAGTAGATTTCATTATAGAAAAGGGTTTTTTAAATTCAGTTGAATTGCTTATATTCATAATTTCTCCTTCCATGTTGGTCTATCCAGTTGAAACTGACAGCACAGTTACATGAGATATTGCTGAGGGGTTGAAAATTACGTTCTCCAGGCCCTATAATCTCAGGGAGAGAGCAAGGATCTTGTTCAGAGGCTCACTCATGAACTCATGAAAAACTTTTCAGTTTTATCACCGAGTACTGTGGGAAAGTCTTGGTTCTGCCTGAGGAGAAGAGCAAATGTAGATTTTTTACAGATGTCAGTTCTCTTAGTCTGCTTGTATAACCTAGAGAAAAAGTAGGAGACTGAAGTCAAATACTCAAGTCTTAAGGTTTGAAGGAATGTCAGTGGTGAGGAATCAACCATTCAGCATTCTTGTTACAGAGATGTCAAGTATCAGTTCAGGATCCAGTTTCTGTGTTGTGTGGCTCAGCACTTGTGTAGTTGTTAATTGAATGTGGGAAGCTTTTAAAGCAAGTAAGTGCTGGTGAATATGTAGTTGAGGATGCTACATTGTGGAAAAAAGAGCTGCGTGTAGTCCAGTGTCTTGTTTGAAATCTGTCTTTTGGATAGAAAAGGGGGGGTGATGCAGTATTCCTTGAAATTTGTTGCAGTGTCAGATCTTCCTATCCAGTTTAAATCTTTCATGTTTCTGCTCCTGTTACTTAAAAAAAAAATCCCAAACCCAAAAACTTGCCTGAAGATCTAAGCATTGTGATTGGAAATACTGGTGTGAAGGATATAATCTGAAACTTATGGTCACATCCGAAAACAGTCACCTACCTGTGAAATGGTAAACAAAACCAAGGTGAGGCAGGAGCAGACATGCTTGGATGAACAGAAGCTGTTCTTGGGTTAACATGTTTAGCAGGTGTAGGAGTTTTATATCTGTTCTTATGTGTAGGGTAAAACACAGTAAGGCATACTTCACGGTAGCACTGCTGCTGTAGTCCACACCTGCTAGGTGGAGGGTGTTTTGTCTGCAGGCAATACAGGTCTATTGTAATCAGCTTCCCATGTCAGTGCCAATACAGTTTTTAAGGGATGCTTGTGAGACTTCCACTTAGTCTTCATAAGATGCCAATAGGATTGTGTAGTACAGATTGTGTCTGTAATACTGTTTTGCAGTCTGATATCATACCTTTTCTTGTCTGCAGGTGTGTGGTTTCAGCACAGCATGGCTGTGGTCATCCACTTGCAAGGTGTTCCGATTGCGGTGGGGACCACGGACTTCTCTGGATTGACCATTCCTCATGGGGGTGTGCATACTGTAGGGGGTGAACTGGGTGAGGCTTTCATCCTTTTTGCCACTGATGGAGACGTGAGGCTGGTGTCATGGGTGCAGGTGATAAAAGGTCAAAGCTAACTGTTACAGAGTAAAAAAACCACTTGATGTGCAAAGTGTGAATGGACTCAGTCCTTGGCAGTTCCATACGTAGATGTGCCAGCAGATTTGGAACAGTGGTGCTGGAAAGGATGGCAGAGTCAGCCTTAGTCTTTGTGGAGTCAACTGTGAACATGCTTTGTCCTAGAAGGAAAGAAAACAAGCTTGTGTAGGAGTGGCAGTGCTGCCTGCAGTACCCCAGGTCAGCAGCATCTCTGCTGCATCTCCAGGGAATACAAGATGATCTCTGGCTACTTGCTTTTACTTCCCGGTTTTACCAGTGCTTTTTATTACCTGTCCTACCCTGTAGTCCTGCGGATTCACCACCAAGGTACTGAGTACCTCCTAGGAATTGGGACAGCAAGCTTCCCATCCAGAATAAAACATAAGTTTTCAGTGCAAAGTAGGATTATATTTATGGAAACTATTAAATTTGACTGTGTTCCTTTATCAGGTCAGAGAACTATGGGATTTTTTTTCATAGTGTTCCTCTTTTTTGTATCCTTATGGCAGAGGGAGGGAAATCCCTGCGTTTGGCATGGATGCATAAAAGAATGAAGGAAACAGGCTGAATTATGGAATTGAATTGCATTTCTTCTGAGCTGCTTATGAGGCAGCACTGAGACAGAATGAAGTTTGAAATTAGGGCTGATTTCAAGGAAGGGGTTTTGGTGTGACACTTTATAAAGGAATGATTTAATCACTCCACAGGGATTTGGAAAATAGTTTTTGCCAGGGTACGTGTGGTTTGGAAAAGGCTACAGTGATTTAGCAGTTTCCACAGAGGAAACAGTAGAGGCTGTTACCAGTGAAAGTTTGCCATAACTGCTTGGGTTTGCCGTGTCTGATAATATGAAACAGATTTTCAGTTTCCGAAGGAGCCCACTTCTGTTGGAACTTGGTTATGCCAGTTTTGGGGCCCTGCACTGACAGAGAGTAAAACTGGAGAGAATTAAGAACAGCTGCAGGTGAAGGTGTACAGGACCTGCACTGTTAGCAGAAAGCTTGTTTAAGAAGTCAAAAAATGTGATAAGGGATGAATATTAATGTATTTTCCTCTGCATTGCCCTGAGACAAGTTTACCTTCCTAACTGATAACTGTGTCTGAATAGCTGAATAGCCTTTAAAAGTTAAATTATCTTATGATGACTTTGATGGAGAAGAAAAGACTCTCCCTTTTAAATAACATATATTCTTTCAGTAATATAAATTTAGAAACATTTTCTTTTGGAAGTAGTGACTTGTCTAAATCCTGAAGTATTTGTTCTTGAAACAGATCTGATCTTCATAGAGAAGTGAGAAATTTTGGAGAAAAGCCATACAGCTCTTGGGGTAGGCCTAGTCTCCTTGTTTTAATCATGGTCTTCAATACATGGGATAAATGTATTCTCAGAGTTACCAGAGCAGAAATCCTGTTCATATGTCGATTTAGTTACCAAGTTAGTACAAATTGATTTTCTGGTGAAGAAAATTTTAGGAGAGATGTTCTGGCAAACCATTCTTATTTCCAAGATGTAGCTATGAATGTCTGATCAGTCTGGCGTTGTTTGTTGACAAGCTGTTGTATTGTAGGTCAAGGTTTTTAAGCAGTCTTTGCTGGAGAAGACAGAGGCTGAAACATAAAATCTCAAAGTAGGCAAGCCTCTGTGTTCAGTGCTTGCTTTCTGAGAAATGAAGTTATCATTATGGTCATGGTCATGCTGGTGAAGTGTATTTCAATGCTGCCTCTTGGCCTAGTTTGTGCAGAGCCATGTCATGGTTCTCAGTAAAAGTTGTGTCTCATGGTTTCAGTCTTCCTCTAAGGCTGGATGTTTTGGGGTAAAATGGTTGAGACCCTCATTTATCTCATGTAATGTTCTGCCAAGGACACATCTGCTTCAGAAAAATGTTCCTGAAATTGGCTGCAAATGAAAAAGCCAGCCTGCTTTCATGGTCTGAGGAGCAGGACTGCTGGGTCACAGTGCAAGGCAGTGGTAGGATGTGAAAGAACCCACAGCAGCCCAAGTTTTGTAACTTGGGAGGAGGGGCCAATGATACGAGATTTTTGCTCATAAAATTTTTTCTCTCTTTCAACTTTGTGACCTACTGCCTTCTAACAAGTTTGGCCAAGTTTGTGAAGTGCAGTATGTGTGTGTTTTGGCTAGCGTTGGTGCCAGCTGACTATCTGTGTTGAGATTTTCATGGAATCTGCTGCCTCTGTAACTCTGATTAAATGGCTTTGGCTGTTTTCTTCAGATTTCCTGTTAGTTGTGATACTCATATTTTTTAAAATATTTGACTAAAACCATAGTAAGACCTTCCTCATCAAAACTGATGTGTTTATGGAAGCCGTATTGTGTGCAATCCTGTTACTGAAGTCAGGAGATTTGTATGTTCCTCTCCAGCCCCATGGAGGTGAGATGAATCCCTTGCATCCAGATGGCAGCTCTTCCTGAGGAGGACCACTGCAGGAAGCTGAAATAATGTACCCAGAATGCCTCTGGGAGTATGTTGGCTTTGCATGTCCCTCCTTAGTGAAAAGGAAAAATAAGTGTACCAGGGAAAGAATCACCTTGCAGATGTTATTTCTTCTACAGGTGTTAAGCAAAATGTATGTCTGCTCCACGTTTGGAGGCATGACATTCCATTGCTAGTGTAAGAAAGGGGTATTTTAATCATGTAAATCTGCAAAGAAAATAGTGGATATTTGAGGTGTGGGTGGATAAACCTCTTAAAATTAAAATATAGCTTTGCACTTGCTGCCTTTTTTTTCAATTTCTACATTCTGATGCAACATAAACTGTAAAACCTCAACCGTCTTAAGTTTTTCTTAATTTGCTTTCCCAATTAAAAGTTACGGACTCCCGCCCCAGCCTTTAGAAGACTGGGCTGATTCAGATCCATGCTGTGTGAACTCAGTTTGTTATCAGATACTACTCTAGGAAATTAATTTTTTTTGAGTTCCTAGGTGGCTAGAATAATTTTATCTTTTGCTGTGAATCAAACTTCTAGGCAATAATATTTTTTCCCCCATACCCTTGCAGGCCACTTTAATAGAGATGAGGATCAGTCTAAAAGCACTGTTTTAGAGGAAGGCAGCAGATGAGCTTTTGGTAGAGAAGTTCCTTTGCAGTGTGGTGGTTGAATAGAGAGGGTTGGGCTGTCTCTGTGACCAGCCCTTGGCAAATGGCCTGGCTTAAACAGCGTGGTGAAGGAGTAGCTTTTGCCTATTGTAGAAGCTTTATGATATTCCTAAAGATCTTTGATTTCTGAACCACACTTGAATTTAAACTAGTTCTTCGTGATGTTAATCCTTTTGTAGATGCAGCTCAGTTGATACCATTGCTGTTTATGCCTTGTGTGAACCAAAACGCTGGTGTTTATTTCTATGCATGTCTCCTTGCTCTTGTAGTGTAAGACTGGAAGGTTTTTTATTTTAACTCAAATCAATTTTGTTCATCTGTAATTGAATCTTCAAGATAACAGCCTTACTATAAGGACAGTGATATTGGATAAGACTTACTTTTGGTTTTGGATCTTGTGAGCTTGAAGACTACAGGAATGGATCATAATTTGTGACTTAAAATTGTGGGAAACAATTGACAAAAAAATCAGGAAAAATAGCTGTTGACCAGGCTTTTTCACCCTGAACCAAGACAGTATCCTGAGAGAAACTACTAGAGCAAGATTTCTTTAAATTTTATGTTATCTATTGGAAACAAATATTAATGAAGACTTTTATTTTCTGGTTAAAATGGTGGAGAAGTTGGATGAAAGCAATGCAAATACGCAAGCAGTATAGAGAGTTTTCTAAAATTGGTTATAAGACACTACATATTTCTAATGTCTTTGAACTTTAATGCACTTTTAGTGTTGAGGTGACACAGTGTTCTAAAGTGTTTCATTAATGTGGTAGCTGTTGAAAGATTGTCATTATATTTGTTTTGCCCACTTCCTGTTTACTGGATTCCTTATTTTCATCAAAACCGGGAGAGGGGGAGAAAATACTATGAAACTTCATCTCATTTGTGAATAAACATTGTGTTGCATGGTTCTTAATTGACGTGGAANAGCAGCCCCAGGTGAGCACCAGGACAGCAAGGTGCACACTCAGGCCCTGCAGGCTCTTTTCTCCCAAGGTTTTCTCTACCAGGTACCAATTTGGGTCAAAAGAACCCATCCTCCGAATAGAAGAGGGATCAACTTTGAGGTGGGAGCCCAGTTGGAAGCCCGTGACAGATTAAAAAACTGGTATATTTTTAAAACCATTCATGTTATATTAATTTAAAGTCTTTAATATCGTAAACATTTTGTATTGGTACAATATTTAAAGTCGTAGTCTTTGGTTTGTAGGAAAGTAGATAATTTATAAAAGTTTATATACCAGTGACTGAGATGGGCAATAGATGCTGATATGTTTTGCTGCCCTCCAGAAGTGTACTGGTGGTGTGTTTGGGNAACCATTCATGTTATATTAATTTAAAGTCTTTAATATCGTAAACATTTTGTATTGGTACAATATTTAAAGTCGTAGTCTTTGGTTTGTAGGAAAGTAGATAATTTATAAAAGTTTATATACCAGTGACTGAGATGGGCAATAGATGCTGATATGTTTTGCTGCCCTCCAGAAGTGTACTGGTGGTGTGTTTGGGAATAGGACTGCTCCTAAATCTAGTTGGACTTCAGGCTCTTATTCTCCTGAATTCACCCTTTTAAGTTCTGTGCTGTACTTAATCTTGCAGAGCAGATATTACAGAAGAATAAATTCTTTGCAGTACTGAATATCCTTGCTGCTTCCTTTCTTGGTGCTGTTGTGAATTCATAGGCTCTAAAAGCTGTTTGAATTTGTTAGGCCTGTGCTCATATTAGGGTGGTCAACTTTAGAACTGTGAATAGAAGAACTGTGTGGGGAAACATGTTCCATGCTAACAAGTCTGATCTGGTGCCTGTCTTGCAGCCCTCAGCTGTGAGGTGATGTCTTCATTAACTACTGACTTCACTAATTAGGAACTGCTTTAGGAAGATGAAAGAGCCTACAAATTACTTGGGCTAACTTGGAACTTTCTAACTCTGTATGTTTCAGGTAGTCAGCTCAAAACTTAGCATTTAATAATTCTCAGTGAATGAGAGATAAAATAAAAATTATCAAAGACGTCTTAAATACAGGAATTAATTTGGTTTTGTTAGCTTATGTAGACAACCTCTCTTTCTAGAAATCAACTGTAGTTGATTTTTATTAAGAAGTCTGTATGGATTAGATAATATTGTACTTAAAGCTCTGGAACCTGCCAACAGGTGAAGTGTGCGAAGTCAGTGTTGAAAACCACATGGACATCTCAGGAGGACAGTGTGCCGCCTTAGACACAGGGGATTTATTCCAAAACATCTTGGTCGCATGCACAGCATGTTCTCTCCATGTACAAGGGCACTGGAACTGTGAAAGTGAGAAAACATATCTCTTTCCATAAAGAATGTAAAGTATGAACATTAAATCCTATTCACATGTTAATTTGGCTTACCTGTGTAACCAAGAATTGTGTAGGTAAGCAGGGGTCTGAACCTGCCTGCATTTCTGGTATTCTTGAGTTTTGTTGGTACAGCAAAAAAATTAGTGAGGTTTACAAAAATAAGATCTGTTAGCTTGTCTGTAATGTCGGCTTTTTAAAGATGCAGATTGGTGTAGGTGATGTTTGGGTGAGGCTAATAACTTGTGTCCATGACTGCTATCCTTCTGACATGTTTGGTCAACAACAGTGTCTGAGTATGAATGCACATAACTCTTGCATGATAAAGCTTTATGGGGGGGAGTTCAACAACCTGCTCTACTTTCTGCATATCCTTTGGCTTAGATTTGAATTTTGGGTATGCTGTTTGTTCCATGTTCTTTGGTTTTTGTAAACGCTTGATCTTAAACAACCTGTCATATACACAGTGCTTTGCAACTCTGGTTTCACAACTTGGTTATGAACTCTCCAGTTCTGAAATCTTTTGTTTACTTGCTAAGCTTTGAACCCAATATTGTGTGCTTTTGCATTTTCAGGGTTTCTCAATGAAAATTTTTAAGAGCTGGAGACTTAGCAAATGTATCAGTGCTGACACAACTCATTAGATACGGATTTGTGGAGGACAGCAGACTGGTTTTTTCTCTGCTGCTTTCATCTGCCCCTGTGCAACCAAGACCACTCAGTGGTATGGTTACAGTGCACCCCTGTGGGGGCACAGGATTTTTTGTTTGCTGACACTTGCTTTTTCCAGTGCTAGACCTTTGGAGGTCCAAACTTTACTTGTATGTATTTTTGTTATTGTGTTTGTGCTAAAATATAGTCACAAGTCTCCTGTTTGATTAAAGTGCTGGCTTTGATTTCTGTTCTCAGTACTGAATACATCAGTCAATTCATGGGCCACTATTGCTAGTCTATTGGTAGTGATGCTTTGGAAAGAATTTCATGTCGGAGTGTCATATACTTCTCTTCCATGTCAATGGCTTGTGCCCCAAATTGCTAGTTAAGGACTTCCGGGGTGTTTGGATGTGTTGTCAACCCTGGTGAAGAAAAAACATTGTGTGGAAAACGAAGTTCACTTTCCTGGTAAAGTTTAAAAAGTTTAATAAAAAGACAGTAGGAGACAGAAAGTGAGCAAAGGGTTAATAGGGCCAGGTGTCTTGGCATTTAGCCAAGAACATGCCTACTATCTTGGAGGGATCCTTTAAATACTTTTTCTGTTACATCAGCCTGTTGCATATGCATAGAGTATTATGTATATTCATCTTTTTCCAAGAACAGTTTTGCATGGCCACTCCTTGGGTCCGCCTTTTTAGAGCAGGCCTGTTCCTTGGTTGTGGATTCATTATCCCCTCCAGTTTGGGCTGTGTCCATGCTTTCTTCGGGCAGGAGGTGCTGATAGTTGACAGATGAGCAGCAGGGGTCTTCATCCTGTGTTCACTGGATGTTATCCGAACCAAACAGTTCAGTTGCAGGCATAACTATATATCAGCTATCCTACTCCAAGCAAAAACATAAAGGCTATATTCTTACAGCAGAGCTATTTTAACATTACACATATAACATCTCAATATTTCTGAAAAGCCAATAACATAATATGTATCTATAACAACTGTATGCCAGCAATGTAGTCAGTGTGGAGCCTGCTCCTTGTCAAAGTGCAAAGTGAATTTTTCATCTTTACTGCTTGTCCCAGAGGTTGCTTTGTTGCGTTGGGAATCACAGCACGTTGGCAGTGCACTGCAATTCATGGTGCAGTTGTCTGTCATGTCCTATACTTGAACTCCAGGGAGTACAGTGAGTACGTTTGGTGCTTGACTTACGTTCTTAGGGTTTGGGTTGATGCATCAAAACTGTCATAAAGGATTTGTCTGTTGGCCTCGGGTTGCTATAGGGAGAGAGCCTCTGTGGATGCTGAAAGGTCTCTTGGTACATAGTGCTGGAGTTCAGAGGAAGAAGGGGGACTGCTGCAGTAGGGCAGCTGGAGTGGAGGGGTCCCAGAGGGGTTGCTGTAGCCCTGGATGTGGGCACACTGTCCCAGCTGAATTGACTTTCTGAAACCTTTTGCATTGGATCATTTAAACTGATTGGTGGCTAGTTGCATCCTCTCTTACTGAAAAGAGGATGACTGCACTGGATGCCTACAATAGGCAAATGATGTTACCTTTTGTTACCTTGTAATGACACCTCCAAGTTTTTCTGTCTATTGTCTGAATAAAATGCATGTGAAGGGGCTTTTGATTCTGGTTAGAGCTCTTGAGTAATATTGAGAGTATGATGCTACCCTGTTAAGATTCACATTGTCAGTCCCATGAGTTCAGTTGTTCATGCTGTCAGGAATTGGTCTAAGTACTGTAAAGATGAACCACTAGCTGTTGTCTTTCACAGTGCTGATTCTCCTCGATGCTTCCTTTCCTCTCTGCATTGCTTTGACTGCACTAAGCTTGTCCCTTCCTAGTTCCGAGGGAGTGGGGTGATTATAACAATTCTGTTTTGCTATGTAGGAAAAGAGAAGGGAAACAGACTAGTCCAGGGAATTTCCAGATACTTACCTCTTCCCGGAGGAGAAGAGTTTTACCTTGTCTACCATAAACCCATTTTCATACCGTTTGCTGTGCTTTGGCAGCTGTGTCAAAGTTGCCAGTCATTGCTAACCGTAGTCTATTCAGTTTTTTGAGCTTTTGATTGTCACTTAGGTTCTTAGAAAACTAATGCTGGCAGTTTGGGCATCTTGGAGATTTGCCCTTGCTGTTTAGCCAGTTCATCAGTTCTTGAAAGGTGTGAGCTCTGTGAAAGCGGTCCACGATGGTTAGGTGAGAGATCTCTGGAGACAGGGTTGCTCATGGAACACGTGGCTTATTTGCAAGGGTCGTGGGTGACAGAGTCTGCCATCAGCTGCCAGCCCAGCTGATGGCGTGGTTCCAAGAGTTCCAAAGAGGAAGAATTTCCTGTTACAGTAGGTTTTATCCCATTCTGTGTTGAATATTCTATTTACAGGGACCAACCGGTACTACGAGACGCAAATCCTACAGAATTTACGTATAGCCTGTGAGAACTACTAGATTTAAATAAGGCATTACCTTCTTATGCTAATCTCTATAATCCCTTTTTCCTGCCATCTCTGCAGACCCCCTTCCACATGGTCAGAGGTATTGCCCAGTATCCTGTCCTCTAACCCACTATGCTTCATATCTCAAAGGCTGCTGTCATTTCTATTTCACTTACAGGCTTTGTGTTTTCAGAACCTATTGCTAAACAATCATATTTATAAGATTTCCCTGTATCACCTTCCCCAACAGAGCTCATCATTCCTTTTAAATTGAGCTGGAAAACTACTTGTTTTGCCCCCTGCCTGTATGTTGCAAGATGTCTCTGATTTCACAGATTTAAATCAGTACCATTTGGGAATTTCTTACCCAGGATCATTCAGCTGTCTCAATACCCATTGAGTCAGCTGAATACTTCCTTTGTGGTTTGGGGGAGGATGTGTTTGGCCGGGCTGGACATAACTCGGTTGTACTCTGGGGCCTTAACCAGGTTTCAGCTATTGGCCTTTCACTTTGTGTATCCTCTCATAGTATGTTTTTTTTTTTATAAAAAAGCCTGAATTTCTTTTAAGTTACTTCTACCCTTATGTATGTTCACAGGCTGAGGAAGTGTATGGATAATGCTCTATTACTCTTCTGTATAGATCTGTGAGCACTTACACCTCGTGATGTGGTGTGCTTGCTCAGTTCTATGGAAGATGTGGGAGGAAGGAAGCTTGGCCTGTCAGTCTGTGGTGTTCAGGGCTGTCGAGGACCTGTGAACCTTTCTGTGAACTTCTCTGCTTTGTTTTGTAGCTGCCAGTGCTCTCATCTGAAAGGACGGTGGTGTCGGAGAAAGGGGGCTGTCAGAGTTCATGGATGGGTCAAGCATAGCTTCTAATAGGTTTACTGGTCGAGTCAAGAGCACTGAGTGTATGTTAACTGATGCTTATTGCTTCAAAAAGAGAAGATGTTGAGGCTTTGCAGCAAGTTCTCCAAGAGCTGAGAGTTCTAGCTCAACCATACTTACTCATGTAGACTGAAATTTGATCTCGTTGTCAGATACACTTTTCTTGATGATCTTGACTCCATTAGCTAAGTCGGATAGGTGCAGATGGCACTGATGTGTGATTCTGGGATGACAGTTCTGGTGGAGGAAGTTCCTGGATATGAAGCAGGGAGCAGTCTTGCATCTTTGGGTTAGTTGGCACTTGTAACTTGGACTTGTCTCATCTCAGTGGTAGAAAGTGGACTGTGCTTCCCTGAGGTGGTTATCTGCTTGGACAGGATTATTAGTTGGACACCGTCAGCACTCTGTCCTTTTTATCAGCTTCCCTCTTCATCATGAAAGATCTAAACAAGTCCTAGGCGTACTGCAGTCCCAACAGCAAGAGCACTTTTCTGGCTGCTCTCCTGTTGACAGGATCTGGGATTTCTTACCTGTTTTTGCTGAACTTAGATTGTAGGAAATGGGACACTGATTTTTGTCATTACCTGTACTCAATGATCCAAAAATAATCAGTTTAGTAGAACCAGGTTGTGACTGTGACTACTGCCCCCTCATGAACTTGTGGAGGACAGTACTTGAGTTACCTAAATATAAAGTATTTTGACTGTCACAGGAAGGAAAAAGGAAGGAACACAGGAAGTCTTGGGTTTTTTTCCAAGATGTTGGTAACCGTCCCTGCCATAAGTATCTCCCATTTCATTTGACTTCCCCTCCTCCACAGCCTTTGCTGCATGCATTTTGCTAATACATTGGGATGAGCTAATGGTATAGCTTCATGTGTGTGGCAGTGAGTGTTAAGGAAGTCCTTAGTCTGTGGTTGCAGTGTAAGTCTCTAGCATGGGCTGTTTGTAGCTCTTTGTGAAGGCTTGACTGGGCATGTGTTAGGTCTGCTGGAGGATTTCAGTTGTAGGTAGGTTTGCTTTCCCTTTGTGTAGGGTTGTAGAATGGTAGCCTGGGTTACATTTGGATCTTAATTCTTACATGTCTAGGCCTGATCCTTTTGAGATGCCACTTATTTCTACCACTTGTTCTATCTTTCAAATGTGGTTTACCAGATAAAGAGTAGTTGTGGATTTGCGTTTTGTCTTCAGCCCTTTGTTCAAGAATTCACTGAGGCCTTGCCTTTCTTCCAGAATACTGAAAACGCCGACAAATGGAAATTTTCTCTTGATGTTAAGCTTGTGGAAGGGAAAGCATTGTACTTGGAATGTTACCTTCAGTTGGGATTGTGAAATAGCTGTGGAGTTACAAATTACCAATGCAATTTAAAGAAATACAGAATTTACAAGGTCTTCCTGATCAGAAACATTTGAATTTTACTCATCTGAGATTACTTCTAATGTACTAAGAAATTTATATTTGAAAATCCCAGGATTTTGCAGATGAAATTTAACTTTGAGAATCTAAAACTTAAATTACGTTTTGTGTTCCTGCTGGGTTTTTGCTGTTACGTTGGGTAGATGATTCATGATGCCTGGTGATGGATATCTCAGAGAAGTGAGTGTATTGACCCCCAGGTGTTACTCTTGATAAGAGTGAAGTGACGCTATTGATTTTGTAAAGTGTGACACTTCTAGATGTAGGGAAGGTCTGACTTCTGAATCTGTAGTTAAATTTCTTTTTCCACCCCAGACTAAGAACTCAGTTTTGGATTTTCTTATGTGCTTTGCTCTGTCATTATGTAGCATCTGTATTGCTTATACAAGTGGTACATCAAATTAATAGGATTGGAGGAGCTAAACCAAGGTTTATTTGTATAAAGCGTCTGAGACAGCTTACCTTATTCTTAATTAAAATATTTTAATCTACCTTTGACCAGGTATCCAGCGCACATTGA
>WAAE01006047.1:0-156915 GCA_013400495.1 Nicator chloris | reverse complement strand
TTTTTTTTTTTTTTTAATGGATTCTTTTATATTTTAAAGTCATTTATGCCTATCTCCTCTCCTGTCACTGTATTAACGTATAAATGACCTCAGAAGCGATGACTCTAGTAAGTCAGTTAAAATACTCTTACAGCAGAGAGACTGACAACTACCATACTTTTAAGCTGTCAGACTGCATATGCAAAAAAATACAGCTGTAAACAAGGTCGGCAAAAGTTGGTCTCAGAAACACAGTGGTAGGTTCTTTCATCTTCTTTTGCACTGAAGCTGTAAGTTTCTCTTTAGTTTCTATATGCACACTTCAGTTTCTATATCCACTTTGACACAGAAACTCAAGGTCACAGTTTAGAGAAATTCAAACATTTTTGTTGTAAACTCATGCAATGTCCCAGTAGATTGCCATCTTAACTCCCATGACCATTGAAGTCCTATTTTTCTAGCTGCAAAGAACATTTTGAGCTGTTCCTGAAAGAAACCTACTTCTTGACCCAAAGGTCAAAGAATAATGAAAGACATCATCAAAGTTCTGAAACTCCCCATTTTGCCAGTAACAGAATTTCTAGAAGAGCTCTGCAAAGAAATACAGCTATAGCTCAAGATCACACCTGGAATACTGTCCATGCATCAGGACCAGTAAGATGTCAACATTGGAAAAGAGTTCGCAGAGAAACGGCAAAAACAAAAAAAGACTAAGAAGCTGAGGTTGTGAGCAAAGATTAAAAAACTTGAAACATGTATAGCTTGGCTAAGAGACAGCTGCCATCCTAGAAAGTTTGTTTTCCTGCATCCCAGTCCTCCATCTGACCATTTTCTCAGAGTCCCGAGCTGTCAGCATATGATCAATTACCTCCCTGAGCTTCCCAAAGAATTCCACCATATTCAGAAGTAGCTCAGCAATGTTTTATGTGAAAATGCTTGTTACATGCCAAGTTCTAAGAGCGTGCAAGACTGCTCAACTTATAAGTGAGGGTCCCCCCCACCACAGCAAGCCGTACAATACAAATCCTCAGACTCAGCTGTGTGGCAGGATCATCAGCTTCATTATGCCTGTGGCTGCATGATTTTTTTCTGCTAACTTTTATGAGTAACATCTATAACTTAGCAGGAAGAATTTATTTACTGATGTAGTCTGTTTTCTTTTCTGTGAATCTCTTACAAACGTGTGTGGGAGAAAAAAAAAGTCATACAACTATTAAACCACACAAAATGGCAGTAAAAGTCAAGGCCAAGTACCATTATTTTTAACTATTAAAAAAAGGACTTCAAATTTACTTAATTCATTTTGACTCAGACTTGACAAAAATTAATGAGAAAGTGTTTCCAAGTGGAATAGGACTTTTTTACATTTAAGCATGACCTATAGTTCAGAAAAGCCTAGACTATTTCTTTCTAAATTTGCTGTTTAAAGTAAGCTTGTTTTCAGATCAAGACAATTTTCTTACCCAACATTTAAGTGTTTGTGCTGACAGACAAGAGCAGCTTTGGGATAGCTGCCATGCGCATTTCTCCTGCTCACATAAATGCCGACACATTTAAGTCGTGATGGCAGCCCCTTCATCCCATCCCAAATATCTTCTTGACTTCTAGAATATTCTTGAGTCAGTTTTTAAGTGCTCTTGGAGAACCTCCAGGATAGGGCTTCAAGGTAGTCACTCGAAGCAATGAAAGGCACACCACCTCTCCCAACAGCAATTCCAGCTTCCAGTCTTTGTTCCAGTTCCGGTGTTCCAGTCCCCAACCACCCACGTGCCTCTTTTCTTCATTACACAAAAAAGGAGTTACGATACTCAATCTCTCACGTGGCATTTGATTCCTTGTTTTCCTAGGAACCTACACCAGAACATTTCTCACCACTCACAGAATCCACTCACCTCCCACTAAGCTACTACCTGGCCCAAGGCTGCAGCCAGCTTCCTGTTAACACTGAGAAGGGCCAGGTTCTCTCCTACAGAAGGAGGCATTCAACATTCCAATGTGTGTAAATTAGATGGAGTCTTATAGAAACTTGGGATTCAGACACAGTCTTCAGAGCTGTACTTCCATTACTACAGGCCTAGAGCAGCTGTTAGGCAACGCAACGGGTACTTTACAGGCATCACATTTGTCTTTTGCTTCCTATGTTTCTTAACCAAGACAATAAGAAGCCAGGAAGGAAATACTTGACCACTAACATGGTGTTCTACCCCTTCTGGGATCCCAGAACAGTTGGTTGTTTGCAAGGGCACATAACCTTTTTTATGTCCATGCCTCCCCTCACTAAGTTCAAATCCTGATGCTCCTTCCCACAATTACTTCTCCCCACAGTACTGCTTGCTTTCTGGAGCCCATTTATATGTCTGTTTAACAACACTCTTCTTCACAGACCATACTTCTTACAGCCCTACTCTCCATTTTCTGATCAGACAAATTCATCCCTCCTGTATTCTTTTCTTCCTCCACCTGTGCTTTACATCCCTTGCTTCCCCAAAGAGCTCTTGCATACAGCTCTTGGTATACAGCTCTTACTGTGTATCAAGACAGTAAGAAGGCACAGAGAATGCCATGTTAAGGTTATTACTATTATTACTAATTAGGCTATTACTGCCTTGACTCCAGTGACTTTATGCACAATATGTTTTCTACCTGCACAGTTATAAAAGCTAGGAAACTTTATCATGTGCCAGAAATCCACTATGGACTCACATCAATTAAAATGTTAGGATGACCAAGTTAAAGCATAGTGCAGAAACTTGCACATCTTCCAACTTCAGTCTAATAAAAGACAGCATCACCTGACATGTCTCCTGATGTTACAGCTTCTTTTCCCTGGGACCCTGAAGCTGGTGCTACTTGAGTGTGGGAGCAGCTCTACCCCCTGGGGTAAAAGTGTGTTATACCAGTGTTGGAACCCTGGAGGCTCAAAATTTCAGGTTTTCTGAGCTGAGGGGTGCTGACCCTCAAGCAAGCACCACATTTGACTTGAGGCCTTGGAAAAGGCTCCCAAGATAGGGGGATAGCACAAAAGTTTTAAATGTGTAGTTTAAATGGTTTTGTGTGATCTCAGAGGGTGAAAAACTTAGATTTAAGATTGTAGTATATAGTAGTAAATGGGAGCCAAGATGGAGACTTTTGGGTGTGGGTCAGTTGTCTTTTCACACCTTCTTCTTTCTTCTTCTTCACGGATTTGGGTGGTTTTTTGTGATTGGGTGAAAAAGGTCCACAGTGCAGACCGAAAGTGATGGGTCATTGGGTTAAAAGAATAACCCAATCGTGTTATTAGATAAGTAGCACTTAAAAAACCTTAGCAGGAGTTAGAGAGTAGACATTTTCCTAGATTGTTAGTTAGGACTTACACCTTGTAAGTCTGGAAGTAGATAAGAAATAATAAACAACCAATTAAAAACTCAGAGACTACGCTTCTCATGTGTTATTCATCCTGACCTTAGAGAGAAAACTCCCACAACTAGGGCACAGGAATTTCTGTGCAGTCAGTACAGATCAGCTCATGTGCCAATACCTTGACCCAAAAAGTGCCAACACCCTGAGCCTGTGGAGAACAGTTCTGTTTAGAAACTTTGTTGGTCCCCAAGTCAGGCAGACTTTGTTCTCTTGCAGCTGCAGTCCTTGCTTCGTATGTTTCCCATAACATGTTCATTATCTGCCTTTTCAACTTCTTGGATCACTGTCCAGTCTGTAGATAACGTTACTATGAACATATTGGATGTATTGGCAAAATTGTGTCCCTTATGTGAGTACAACACACTCAATACATAAAAATGCAATAGTGACATTTAAACAAGCAGTTTGAGAATGTCTTTCACCAAGAAAATACAAGACATCAGTGTCTCAGCATAAACTGTACGTTCAAACACTGCAGTAACTCCAAATATTCAAAGGCTAACAATGAGCTAATGAAAGGTAGGTTTGTTGTAATACTACATAAGTTAGCATCTGGACACACTACATGTTGAAAAGAAAACACACAATGTACAATGTCAAATGGTCACAGTTTCACATAAAGAAAGAACCAAGCTCTCTATCCATTAAACAGAATACCTGTGAAGGCAAGCATGGCATCTTTAATGGTGCTTTGTATGTTCAAATGGTAAACAAATACTTACAAAAGGTTTGTTCAGTATAAGGGCAATAAATAGCAAGTGAAACATTAGAAACAAACAGTAGCAGTATTATATTCAGTCTAAGCTCAGCAATTACTTAACCTGAAGTAGAGAATTCACAGAAATAAGTAAATCCAATAATGAAAACTGAGCTAGGCTCAACCTGAGTAAGGCATTAGAAAATCCATTACAAAGAACAAACCATACTGGCTCCCAGCTGAGGGACCAGTTGACTAGAAGTCTTTAATCTTTAACTCCTTTGATTCCATTTAACAACATAAAGCATGAGAAGTTACAGCAAACAGGGTGGCATGAAATATTCCATTGTGTTAGCAGAAGTCTATATTAAAAAAAGCCCACACAAAACACCCTCAAATGAATCTTGGATTTCTTGCACTAAAAATATACAGAGAACATTGCTCCTTTGGAGAGAGTTTATGTTCCCTGTTTGTTCACTCTGTGAGAAGCAGCGGGCAGCATAGCAGCGTGGCAGGGGACTTCTGCCTGGTACCATGAAATCATGGGGCTGGAATGCACTTCAATGGAGCTGTTAGGTCAGGGGATGGGAGCTGTGTGCTCCAAAGTACTGGAGCTGGAAAAGGATGAAAACAAAAGGAGTGAAGACTTCCCAATGGAGCAGAGTGAAAGCCACAAGACATGCAGCTCCAGCCCACAGGCACTCACTCATTCAGACATCTGTAGTAAGCACAGTGTGAGCCTGCTGTTCGCGTGTTTAACTCTGTGTGGTGTGTGCACCTACACCAGTCGTGCTGCACGTTAATCCTCATGCCTGTTAAGAGTGCAGTATCTGACAGATGACTTAGCATCTACTATTTGTTTTCTCTCTAAAAGACCTCTGCATGGCAATTCTAAACACCACAGTGCATTTCTCAGCTGCATTACTGAATGAAGCTTGGCCCCAAACCCATTAAGATTCAGGTGTTCTCTCACCTAACCTCCCTTTGTCATGAGATAAACAACTGTCACTCCTTATACTGAAAAAATACCGACATCCAAATGCTCTCAAATGATCAGGAATAAGCATCACATCCTTATCCCATGGCTAAAGTCTGGTCCTGCCGTCCTGTAGTATGGTCATATCCATTTTCAATGCAAATCAGGAAAGATGACAGCTTCCAGGAATCCAGTTCTGCTCTCTTGGACCAAAGCAGAGCTTTTCTCTGTATGGAAGGAGAGCTACAACTGTCAAGGCCTCAGTTCAGCAGTCAAAACCACAGTCATTCCCTCTCATGAGACAAATGTGCCAGAACTGGAACGCACACCAAAGCTGATAAAGGAAAAGATCCATGCAGATCCAAGCATCCCATGTTAAAGCCAATTCTTGGTATTCTAGTTAGACATTTCATGTTTAGCTTTATGAATTCTGTGACTGCTGAACACAAGAATTTATTTACCTGTTGAATATATGTATTTGCCTGGTACAGTCAAGGAAAAACTGCATCTCAAATATGTAGTAGAATCAGTCATAAAACAGTTCCCCCTTTACAAAGAGTTACAGAAATAAAATCAAGTGAAAGCATTCACAAGACTTAAATTTTCAGAATCTCTCTTCTTTACAACTCCATATAAATATTGCCATCACACACTTGAAATGACAGCAGACAAGCTACAATCATAAGGTAATCTTATGTCTATGTTTTCATCTCTTTTGGGTTTTAAAAACAGAGAAACGTAGCACCCATTCAGGGAGGCAGGAGAAAGCTGCCAGTAGACAAACAATTCTCAGGATTGTTTTCTCCTTTTCTTTTGGTATAGGCATGTTATGAAATTACATAAAAGTATACATAAAAATGTGGCTGGTTAGAGTCCAGTTAAGACCTGTTTAACACAACAAACCATTAAACGATCACGTTAATCCTGCCTGAGAAGTACAGAGGCAGTGCCTGTCAGCTTCTCAATCTACCCAGTCATGGGGGAGACTGACACATCCTCAAAATCAAAATCCAAGGAGGCTTTTGCTATTTATATCCTTGGAGTGACTGAAGGTAAGGACAAAGCTTTGGACTAACTAGTTTCTTTGGACTTCATTCATGACTTTATCCCAGCAGCCTAACAGATGAAAGATAGGCTTATGCCTCCATCTATAATATATCTTATGAATACTTTAATTTAGAAATAATAAAAAGACCGACTCACAAACTCACTCTGGGCTGAAACAAAAGCAAGAGATTGTAGACCCAAACCCCAAAATGTTACAGCAAATTATGACAGTATTACAAGAGTAGCTGCAACAGAAATCATCCCCCAAGCCACAGCAGTGGTTACTATTCACATGCTATAGCATTCAGCTGCTCTGCTTTATTTTAACAGCCATTTACTCGGGGCAGAACAGGTGAAGAGCCAAGTGAGATCCGCAGCATCAGAGCTAATTCTAAACACAGGTGGTGGGCACGACAGAGAGAGCAGGAAGTCGACAGGAGAATCACTGCTGACATGTAGGACAGGGAAGATTGATGGCTTCCCTCTCTAGTTTTCCCCACTGTGTAGGCACGCAGGGGGTGGGGGAAAGGGACGGAGAAGCTGCTGTGCTGGCGACATAACACACCGCAAGCCTCCACAGCACCAGCGCTGATTAATGACACTGGAACGACTCAGGAAACAGCAAAGGATCATTCACAGACTTTGCTCTTCTTGTTATAATTTTATTCCTGGGGATTCATTTTGCCCCAGCTGTCCCAAGCTGAAGCAAGTTCAAATTTGCCAGACGAAAAGAAAAAATGGAAGTCAAAGGGAAGAAAGGGCAGCATAAGCAAACACAGACATGCATAAAACACAAAAATTGGAAAATTTGAAATTTCAAACACGAAGATCCTCTCAACAGGGATCAAAAAGGGAAGAAAAATAAAACCAAAACAACACAACCAAAAACTTGTTCCAACCTCAGAGACAAAAGAAATTCTTTGGCTGACAAAAGTCACCAACTACTGCATCTTTTGCATCTGTCTACAATTTTTTTATTTCCCTTATTAATACTTAGCAACTTCAAAGCTCTGGTTGCTAAAATAATATGCTCGTCTGTTAACGCTGTGTTAGTAAAACCAGTCTTGAGACAGTTATTAAGTAGCAAAATTAAGGGAAGCCAGACTAGTCAGATTTTACTAGCTAAAACATAAATTTTAAAGCCTAATTGGGACAATTTAAGTATCAATGTTGTTACAGAAAGAAAAAAACGAAGGAAAAGGGAAACTTAGGAGCAGTGTATGTATTACATACTTTGTTTCATTTATTGTTTTTAATGCAGTTACTTCTCTGCAAACTTGCTGTAGAAACTTCTAAACATGTTTATTTTGATCTGATAATTCAATACGTCAAATTCATCTGGTACAAATGCTATTTCAACATGCTTAATTCTTAAAATGAGAGACTAAAGATCTAACACTTAGAAAATTAGAAAGAAACATATTTATACCAGGGCAAGTTTTCAGATAAATAGCTTCTGAGAAAAGATGAACCCATTGCCCAGAAGCTGAACTAAGTTAAGATTTAAACAGCACTGCCTAGTATCCCTTTCTTGAATGGCAAATGCACTCAAACTTTGGTAGGACTTTAATATTTATATTTCAAATGAGAAACACATTTAAAGGAGGAACATTTACAGCACATACTAACCCCACCCTATAAATTTAACTCTGCCCTCTAGTGCTAGCAAAAGAACTCAGTGTAACTGCGGCTGGGTTAGGCTGCCCTCTCACGCTGCCTTGGTACAGATGACTCAGCAAATGGCTCCTTTCATGTGGCTCGCTGCATCCCGCAAGTGGATTCTCTCATTTGCTTTATGAGCCCCACGTGCCACTCGGGGTGCTAATGACAGCTGCACTGACAGAGCCGAGCATTATCTACAGCAGGCTGCCACAGCTCCTGCCGCCACACACCACAGGCTTCCTCTGGACCTGAGGCAGCCACGGACCCTTCCCTCCGTGTGGAGCGGGACAGGGGATACGAGCCCTGCTAAGGGACCAGGAGGCAGCCAGCAGCCTCGTGGCCCAGAAGAGCTGGCTCCAGTTCTCTGCAGAGGCCTAGGACAAGAACCTGTGCTAACATTTGTGCAGAGCTGGTGAAGGAACCAAGCACTGGGTCTGCATGCACCTAACAGTCATCACCAGTCTTCCCCTAAACCACAATGCCTTCCTTAGCAAGGACACAGCCTGGTGCTTTTTATTTTTTGTGCTGTGCCCCTTACAGCTCTCCAAATCAACTTGAAGGACAGCATGTTAGAGCTCCTGTTCAAAGCTGAGCCATAACCCAGCTACAGAGCAGGTCCAATGCACACTGAAACACGCACTACTTCTGCACCTCCTGGGTTTCAAAGTGTGCACAGAACTGCAATTAATGGCCTCAGATGCTGCCTGATGAAACCTTAACCCTGATTAATGATTCTCAAATCATTTATTTGCCTTTTAAAAGCGCGGACAATAAAATTTCTCCAGTCAAACTATCTACCCATAGATATTAACTTCAGGTCTTATCAGTCTATTTCACCCAGGGTAGGAGAAAGGCTAAAGGAATTTATAACAATATTTTTAAAGAATTACTACATAAGGAAGGTAATTAGTGCCTCACTGACAGGAAGCTGCAGCAGGAGCTAAGCCTGAACTATCAGCAGAAACATTCTGGCCAGACAGGCAAGGCAGGAAGGTAAGGTCAGACTGGTACACGCTGCTTTCAAAACCATCAGATGATACAGTCAATACACAAAAGCTGAAAATTTGACAGTTCTGGTACTGCAGGCATTGCTTGGAAGAGGTGGCACCAGGGAAAAGCAGAGGGAGAAGCAGGCCAACCTTTGTTACGCTGTGAAGAACACCCCCAAGATACAAATCCATATAAAAATAGTTTACTGTTCATTGAACAATGTGGTTGATTCACCAACAACTAAAGTTTTCAGGCACAGGCGCCTCCTGGAAACAGCTCTCCAAAGCACCCATCAGGTCTGCCTTCTTTCTGATCCATGTGCAGCCCCACAAAGCACACTGGCATGGAAGCACTGGGCCAGGGAGCTCACAGAGAACCTCGTGTTCCACTTGGTGACCTCATGGAGTTACTCTGTATCAGTCAGCTCAACTTCCCAGAAAAATACAGGAGCAAGTAATGAATTTCAAAGAAATTACAGAAATAACAGAAGACAGCAGTATTTCTCAAGAACTAGTGCCTCTCAAAAACTGTGACAGCCTCTAGCCCAAAAGATGCTAGAATGGAGAAGAAATACTAAAGGTTATATCCTGATTTTCATTAAGTTCCAATACAATCTCAGTTTCCAACAAGCTGGAGAAATTGCACCTCGAATACAATATTATATGCTGGGGATGAAACTGGAGAGAAAAAAAATCCTGAAAACAGCACTTATTAATGTTTTACAGTGGTTGGGGAAAGACATATCAAATACAGTTTTTCAGAGTTTTGTGCTGGGTCCACTATTATTTGATATTTTCACATCTCCAAATACGAAATCTAGATGATGAAATGGAGTATTCATTAAATCCGCAGACAGAACAAAGTTGGAAGGATGATAAGGGCTCAAAATAATCTTGACAAAGCAAAGAAATGGTCCGAAAAAACAGAATGCTATTTACCAGGCAAAAGTACACAGATTCATACAGAAAAGTCTACTCAACCACACAAACACAGGAAGGAGAACAGCTGTCCAGGCAACAACTACAGAACAGGGTCTGGGGGGTTTGTAGTGTTTTAAAAGGTGAGCATGAATCAATATCATGCAGCTGCAAAACCATCACATTTATGAGCTACACTAAAAATTGCACAGGAATAGGATGAAAATCCAGTAGACAGAAAACAATTTGCTCATTTTACTCAGGATGAGGATGGCCTCAAGCCGCAGAAGCTGGATAGTTTTAGGTCCTGTATTTCAAAACAGTGACAGAAAGAGGCCATAGAAGTTCAACCAAATTCAATGAGTGACCTGAACAAAAAAGACACAAGAGGAAAGCTCAAAGCATTTTTAGTCCAGTGGAAGGAAGACTGTGAAAGTAAAAGGTATTAAACAATGAGTTTAAGATGAAGTAAGATTCAGATCAGCTGCAAAGAAAAGTTTACAAGAGTAAGAAAAAGAAAGCATTTCAGAAGAATGCTTAGAGAGGTTTTTCATTAGAAATTAATAAATAAATATATATGTGATGTGTTGATAAAGATGTAAGGGCACTTAGTTTTTACTTTGGGCCAGAGGACACACCAGATCACGCTGAACAAGGTCTGTTCTAGTCATCTGAGTCCATAATGTTACATAGGCATGATTGAAGTCTAAGTGAGATGACCAAAGAGGATGGAAAAGGAATCAGGATTCCATTTAGATAGATTAGATCTCATGGCATTTCAAAATTCACGTCCTTCTACCTGCATTCAACAAAAATGTAAGAATTGAGGCCTTTTCACTGATAGCAGCTGAATGCTGACAAGCTTTGAAAAACCATTCTGTGTTGTTGAAAAATGGGAAATACAAGTTAACATTTAACACCTGTAAACTGGTACATGCCCACATTTAGAAATGTGCATTGCTCAACAGAATAAATGGAATAGCAACAAGTGAACAATTAGCATTTATTTGGCTACAAGATACATGTGGAACTGTCAAAATGCAGTGAGAAGTGTAATATATTTCTAAATTATAGACTCTTTGATATATCAAAGGTTGCTGTGATTTTAATATATTACACTATTCTAACTACCAAAATAATAACAATCTTGAAGCAAAACAAAAGGCTAAAGAATGCCCTCACAACTAAATACTTCCTTCACAGAGAAATTAGAGAAGTGTCATGTTTTTGATTGCAGTAGTATCCAAATCTCTTAAAACCATCAGATTGCTCCTGCTCTTTCTCTGACCTCTAGCTGGAAGAGATTTTATTGTATTATTTTATATATTTTCTTCAAGTGAGGAGTCAGCTTGCTACTAAGATTGCCCTATGGGATATAAGCAAAGAATATCAACTTACATCTAGAGAGATGTTTTTTAAAAAATACTTTTTGTTTGGAATTACTATGTTTCTTCAGAATATTGTCCTAAAAAGTAAAAGAGTAGCTCATTTCCTCTCCATTATTTTATTTGGCAACTTCCTGTAGCAAGGAAAAGTTGGCTTCATTTCACATGGGGCCAAAATTAACACAGCTGTTCAAAAACTTTCACCTTGTGGT
Organism: Nicator chloris; assembly: GCA_013400495.1. Lineage (NCBI taxonomy): Eukaryota > Metazoa > Chordata > Aves > Passeriformes > Pycnonotidae > Nicator > Nicator chloris. Next base: position 145,651 of record WAAE01006047.1, on the reverse strand, counting down.
CACAGCATGAAATTCATCTCAGGTGAACAGAAAAGTTCTAAAACCACCTGATAGATGTTGAGAGGCCTTAAATGTGGAAATCCCAGTAAATTCCCTAATGATGCACACATGCACAAAGAAAATGCTACAGCTGGTCCTCCTTGTCTATGCTGGAGAGAATTATATGAATTTAAGTATTTTAGACATAATAATCACACTTGTATAAAGGACTTCTAGAAAATTTAAAGAACTTTTTCTGGAGCTAGACAATACTCACAGACTACATTTAAACTGTTGTTATCAGTGCAGGCTGGTCCTGAAATCACCAGGCTTGGGCTCTTTCCACAGAAAGGACAAACAACAGATGAGCAATGGATGAGGGGGACAAACACAAGTGTTCATTTGTGCTCAGGTCAAGAGCATGTAGCCAAGTGAGATGAGAATGGTGACAGCAAACTGTGGCTTGCTTATTAGACAGCTTGAGCCCAGAAACATCAAATGAAAAGGTCGGTAGTTTATGTGTGACACTCACTGCTTTGCTTGTCCTAAAGAGGAGATGTTCCTTGCTAACTTACCTGTATTATTCAAACTGGACCACAGAAAGCCAGGCAAATCACCAACTCTCAGTTTGGATGTACCCCATGGAGTATATCAATGTAAAAAAAGCCATGTTTTTACTGTTAGTATCCCAGAGAGGTACAATACTCCATTTTCTTTGGATACTGGCAAGTATTCTGAATACTGGAGACTTACAGCGTTGCATGGTCAACTGTGAAAATGTCCCTCTAGAGGGAGTGACAGCACCTCTGGCTGTTGTGACCTGGCTTAATGCTTGATGAACGAGAGTCAGAGCACTGACATTGCTTTAACTCTGCAAAGATCTAAAATGTAGATATGGTAAAAAAATACCCAACAAAACACTCGATTGGAAGTGCACGAAGAGCAGAATGTGAACTCGACTGCAGAAATGACATGGGCTAGTTTGTTGCCAGCAGAGATGCAAAATGAGATTCGGTCAGGAATTCAGAGGGCTGGACCCCTCATTCCCTCTACATAAGCAACAAAGAGGCTTTGAAATGTTTGAAACTGTTTTGTTCTTCCATGCAAACGGAAAGCACCCTATGGATGCCTATTAAGTAAAGTCTTTCCACAACTTGGCAAGTATGTGATTTCAAGAAAAATATTTTCAAATGGATAACCCAATTCAAGAAGAAGTCAAAGACCACCTTTGAAAGACGCTTTGCTGTGGCTATAAAAAGATTATATTTAGGAAGGATAGCATAACGTGGTTCTGTTGTTAAAAGTTTGTACCTCCCCACATTTCTTTGCCATTTTTTATGTAAAAAGCAATGCTGGTAAGCAGAGAAGTGAATGCCCATGCGACATAGGATTAAGGCAGAATCCCTGAAAATAACTGCTTCTGATTGTTGGATAAAGACAAAACAAGCCATTTAGCAATCTCACTGCCAAAGGACAGGGATATTGGAGCATCCACAAGAGTGAAAGCAAGTGACAAAAACAGTTGCTATGTGAATCTTAGGTGAGATCATCAGGAAGCCTGGAGTCTTTTATTAACATGGAAACGCTGCTGTATCTTTCCCAAAGTACAGCTATCACAGATTTCAAAGTCAGAACTATGCACCTGGCAAAAAAGGAAAAGATGATGCTGAGACTAGGAAGTTGTGAAGACATTTGCAAGTCACTTTCTTTTTTAATGCTGTCCAACAACCTTCAAATGAGAATAGCAGGTCAGCTAGACTCTGAGGACGACACTATGCAGGCCAATATCCAGTAATTGATTGTCATTGAGTGTATGTGACCAGAAACAACAATGATGGGATTCAGAACAACACATGTTCCACCTGTCAGAATGGAGAATGTATAGAATTTCATCTCCTTTCAGGATTTGAATACTTCTGGAAACTGGAAGAATCTTACAGAAGCTCTGAGCTTCAAAAATGGAAATATAGCACTATCTAACTCTAGGATCTTTCTGCATAGGAATGTAACTATTGGCACCCACCTACATAAGTGAATGAGATGGGCTTACCACACTTTGAAATACAAATAATAAGCATTTAATTCACCTTCTAATCTGCACTGTAAGGCTCCAAACCACTTATCCATGAACAATACAGGTAGTCTAAACAAAAAAAAATTCCTAGTCTGAACAGTTATGAAAGTGTCATCTAAATACAAATGAAGCATAGAAGGGTTTTATCTGCCTGTTACAAAGAGAACATCCATGTGCAACACCATGAAAACTGAGGAAACCCCTATTTTTAAACTTCACACAACACTTATTCTTCATTTAGTTGTGCAGACATCACTGAAGCAACTGGGTCAACTTCATCACTCTGTTGCTTTGGCCAGCTCCAAGGAGTAGATGCATGCCCTAGCATAATTCAAAGAACTTGAAGCTAAAAGTAAAAGCAGATATTTCATTTCTGGTAGCAATCATCACATTTCAGCACAAGAATGAGGGAAATGAAAAAGTATATCGCTTTCATTGTCTATTTTTGTGTGCATACATATTTACAAATATGTATCTATTGCCTCTCCCGTGCAGCAAGAACATCAGTGCACACTTAAGGTGGATATCTATCTCAGGGGGCAAAAATATATTTAATCCAGTCCAGTGGATATATAGATTTGCCTGACACAGCAGAAAATTATAAAATCTGCTATGTGATTTGTCTGAGTCGGGGACTCCAAGAATGATACTGTTAGTCAAGGGCTCAAACAATTCAAGGGAAAACAATTTCAATTCACTGATTACAAACACAGCAAAACTCAAAAAATATATGATCTAAGGTGATTTAACTGACTTTGCGTTTTTCTTCACTTCAACTTCTGATCCTGCTGTAATTTGACTCAACTCCACAAAATGTTTGTTCATCTAGCCCTAGAGTCACATCATAAACCACAACTTGTGTCATGGAAAAAGTAATTGTTAAGTGTCTAGAATAGCACTTGCTGTATTCGTAAATGGAAACTCTATCTGCCAGTGAACCAGCATTAAAATGGGACCCCAGTCTGCTGTCTAGAGACAGAGGTGATCTGCTACAGACCGACCCACAGTGCTTGTTCAGCATATGCACTGGAGAAATTCACACAAAACTTCAACATCCACAATGGCCAGAGTAGCATCTTTCATTAAACTCACTATACAAAAACACATTAATAAAACCAGAAGTCCCTCAAGAGAGAAAACAGGCTTAGTCAAGACACTGAAAGCAAGGGCCAGAGGGGGAAAAGAATGGTGGGACTCTACCCAAGCCCTGCCAAGATGCCAGAATAAAGAGCTGCTTCCTGCTAAAACAATCTATGTTTGCCAGATTTTATTGTTAGAACTCCATTATGGAAGTGAATAGGACCCGTTCACGCCTCAAAGATCCTTCATTTCTGTCTACAGTGGGGGCTCTCTGTGCAGCTACAACAGTGGTCAAAACCCACCAGAGTCAAGGCACTAAGCAAGGCAGATGACAAGAAGTCTCTCTACAACTGGAAGTCTAATAAATCTGTGTGGAAACCTGAGATCTCTCAAATCCAATGAAAAGCCAAGGAATATATAGTCTCACTGTATACTAACTTGCCTTCTGCTCTGAAAATGATACAAAAGTTAATGATTTCATTCTTGCATAAAGAACTATTCCACTGCTTTATCTGAAAGATAAGCCAGTTTCCCTAGAGGATTAAATATATTATTTAGTTATTATTTGCCTATTTATTTATTTAGCTGTTTAGTGATTAGAATAAAAACAAGTGACTGATTAGGAAAAACTTCCATTCCAACCTGAACAGAAGACACCAGAGGTTTAATCCAAAGGCTGGAATATGTTGCTAAATCTAGTTGATTTCATATGGATCTGGGTAACTAAATACCTTTCAGTATCTGTGCCAAATAACAATAGTAAAAAACGTTAAAATTCAGCAAAATAGGATTTTTTTTTTAAAAAGGGCATAAATTTCTACATATGAATTCATATAGATGCTACCTTAATTGGAAAGAATTTCTCAAACCACTTGTATTTTTCCTAAAGGTCCTGTATATCACAATATATTGAACCAGCCCATACTGGACACCAGAAACATCGAGGTCTTGGCTGCCTAAGAGGTATTGCATTTCCAGCCTTTTTTCCTCAGTCAAAAGCACTTTGCTACTTCCAATCTTCATGCTCTCTAGAAGAAAGGGATGCAACTCAGGGGACTGTCACAATCATAAAACCAGGGCAAGCAGTTTCAAAACTGCCTGTTCATCCATCAATTTCAGCACACAAGTGTCTGGACAGGCATTCTGAAGTTGACCTGCTGCAGTAACCTGTGTATGTGTGCAGCTTGTTACATGCACCTGGGGACTCATTTCATTAATGGTTAACAAAGTGACCCCTATGTGACAGCAACAAATTCAAGATGGGAACATGGATGCTTTTAAATCGTTTGCATTTCATTCATAACACATCTGAATGATACTGAAAATTGAGCTCTCTCTGCCATAGTAGTTTTAACTACAGTCTTTGAAATCCTTAAGGACTAGGGTCTGGTAATTTCAGTTACTTCCTTTCTCTGAAGCCCATATGGTAACTATAGCTAAAAATTTTGAAGATTTTATTTGCAATCTGGGAAGAAGCATTTTAATGGTCTTCTGCAAAATAACCCTTCAATTTTATGTAACTGCCTTTTTCACAGCCATCTTTGTTAAAAAATTATGAAAAATGACCAGTCATTAACATGACTAGCACTGTAACAATAGAGTGATCAGGTAACCTGAATGCAGAAGGAACAATACTTCCTCAGAAAAAGTAAATCAGATTTCATCAGACCCAAAAAATCTGAAGATCTCTTCTTAAAGTACTGACAATACTGGCCAGAATCACTGAGGTTCGAAGAGGCCCAGCAAAGTATCAGAAAACCAAAAAAGGAAAAATGGCATTCCCATCTTCAAAAATACAGGAAAAGAGGAGCAGTCTGGGAGGTAGTCTGCTTAGCATCAACACTCGGTGAACAAAACCCATCTTTTGCAATTCCCTAGAAGATAACTAGAGGAAAACAACAGCAAATGTGGATTTGAAAGCAAAGCATGCCAGATTAGTCTAACTGGCCTTGGGACTCATGCTGCCACAGCAGGGGAAGATGCAGTAAATGCCTCTTGATTTGACCACCTTTGGTAACGAACTGTAAAGCACACCAGAGGAACTACATTCAGGATCTATACTGTGGTATTTTTTAAAGATATTGACTCAGGTAAAGAAACAGATATATTACTAAATGAGCTAAAATTATCACTATATTGGCTAAGATTCCTTGGATTTGAAGATCCTGTACTTGCAGTGATCCTGACTAAACATTCACCAGAGATATTTTCTGTGCAACACTCACCAAAAGGTAGAGAAAACATCCTTGGAACAGTGGGACTCGAACCAATCTTCTCTATGTGTGACCTGAACAGCATGTGCTAGAGTCAGTGTCCCAAGTTTCATTACAGCAAATCTAACTTGGAGTGCCAGGAAAAAAAAAAAAAGAAAAGAAAAAAAAGAAAAAGAAAAAGAAAAAGACAAAGACAAAGAAAAAGCCTGAATTCTAGCACCAAAGAAGAAAGGATTTTGTGTAAAAAAACATGAACCCTTATGGCCAGAAGATACAGTTCTGTACCACCTAAAGCTAAAAGATAATCTACTTTCTGATGCATCACTCCTGTGAAAGTTGACAAGAGATGAAGATTGTAGGACATCAAAATGTACAGCTTAGCAACAACAATACAGCCACTGTAATAGATCACGTATGAAGGCCAGGCAAGGCTTTCCGACAAAAGAGGAAGACTAGGGCAGGAGAAAAGGTAGCAAAAAGAGAAGTTCTTGTTTTCTTTAAAAGATATCCTCAGGAAGAAAAGGAATACAGGTATTGGAGCATCCTTATAGCAATTGTAATAGTGATAGCTACTTTGATACTAGAAAACAAAATGATGCCAAAGACTTCTGACTGCTTGAAGGCAAATGTATTTTTCCAGTTGAGTGTCTGGAAAGCCATCTAACGATGCATCAGACCATTAAAAGCAAGACCTTGCCACTCTTCTACTTCCCTTTGCAGCCAGGACTAAACCTAATCCATGTTTTGTCAGGACATACACCAACAACTACCGACTCAGATTAAATTTTCCTACTGACAGGTTATGCCACAGTTGAATTTCTCATGATTTTATCAGTAATTCCCTAGCTGCCATTTTTAAGAGTGTCTCATCAAAGAAACAGACTTGATGAAATGACTTTCTATAAGCCTGGCTTAGAGAGCACTGAAGAACAGTAAATCAGGGAATCTGAAAATAAGCACTTAAAAGTCAAGATACCCCAAACGTAATGAATCTCTCCAACAAAACATTACTTTCTTCTTAACCACATTTATTATGCCTACAAATTTTAGCTGTGTGCTAGAAATATATACAATGAAATTGCTGAGCAACTTTTCCACATCATGATAAATCCAGCATAGTGATGAACTGTGCACTACAGTGAAACAAAGCTGAAACCACATAAATTATGTCTTCTAGTGACTATGACTGCATTATCAAACACTTAAACATCAAAACTAAAAGGGTGCCAGTAGACACACTGCTCAAACTTGAAAGCAAACACTTTTCCAGCTGGAAATTTGAATATTCCTCATCAGCAGGCAGCAAACACATAATCTGTTCCAAACTGTCTACCGTAGTAGCTGAACCACTCCTGAGTCCAGTCTGGCAACAGGAACAACATAAATTAGGAAGCCATTTTTTTCCCCTCAATTCTTTTGAAGATGCAGTGTAAGTACCACTTCAATTTCAATGCAATTCTTTCCAGATAGACGTAAGAGGGTAAAGTGAGAGAGAAGAGTTACAAAATCCCACAACATATCAGACTCGCAAATTTAAAACCAGAGGAACACCTTCAATCACTGCTGTTACGTGGGGGTGGGTGATCTGAAGCTACGCAAAGTTGGTCAGACCAGGGTTGTGGGTTCAATCCCCAGAGAGGGATTTACTTAAGAGTTGAACAGGATGATCCTTGTGGGTCCCTTCCAACTCAGAATATTCTGTGAACCAACACTAACTTTGTGTTTCTTTTTTTTTTTTTTTTTTTTAGTATTTGAAGAATAACCAGAAGGAAGCAAACTCTCAGACCTATCACACCTTTAAGACATCATGGCAATAGCAACCAAGTGATAAAGCACCTGGTAAGTAATCTTGACCTGACAGGTGACTCAGAGGTGGCAAAGAAATGCACATCAGAGTAAATATTAAAATACAACATGAGCCATGTTCACTCAGAGCAGATTTTTATTACGCAAGAGAAACCAGATTTCTTTGCTGGAGGAACAAAAGCAGGGGAGGGCATCTGTTGTGATACTGAACAGAGCCAAAACCCTCACCATGTGCATCAGGGAAGATAAGCATATTCAAATCCTTTCAACATTTTTCAATGAACTTTTGGGTGCTAAAAATCATGAGTGGTTTGAGGTATGTTTGTAAGACCTGCTTTGGCAACATAACACAAGGACGGTGTAACTGTTCAAATTTTAATTGTTAGAAACCTAGGAAGATTTAGGCACAGGTAAATGAAATTAAATCAAAGAACCTCAAGACATGGAAACATCCCACAAGCTTACTGAGTATGCCATGTTGAGATTCTTTAGCTCTTCTCTATTGTTACAATTCAAGGCAGTCATAAATAAATGAATTCTGAAACAAAAAATATAAGCAGAAACCTTACTTCTGCCTCACACTAGCAACTAGTAGGACGAACACAGTTATGAGGTAAAATACCAGTTATCAAAGCTTCATATGGCATAACAGGTTCTTCCTCTTTTGCTTTCACTCTACCTCCTCAATAGAAAGAGCAAAATCAAAGTCATCAGCATGGTATTAGCTGTTTTAGAACGCAATGAAATATGACTTGAGTTCTTAATTTTAAGAATCCTGGTTCTGAAATAGTCCTGCAATGTGTCATTTACTCAGATTCACCACCATATACACCAACATTTTGTGCATTACTGCGTCCTACAGCTTGATGTGCTCAAAATATCAGCTCCATGGCTGAGGATAACAGAACTCACTGCAAAATCATAGACAATGCAGATTACACCAGGAAACTGAAAGGAATCTTTGGTCTTCTACTTACCCTATTTCTTCTCACAAGTAAGATGAGACGTATCTTCCTGCCAACCATTCTGAATAATGTGTTCCATTATTAAAACATACCATACCATTCAGGATGTGGATGAGATGCAAAAAGCAAGATTTTCATTAAAAAGACAAATGTTCAACTAGGGGAAACATTCTCTATAATGATGCAATGTTAGTATTACTGTCATCAAATTCTTCCACTCATTTTAAAAACAAGGCTACAAGCTACAGAAAAACTTAGATTTCTAAGGCAAGTCATTTACAGATGAAACTGTAAAACTATGAAGGAGGCTGCCTACCAACACAAGGTCACTGAATATATACCTACCTGACTTGGCTGATTGCTTAGGGTTATCTTCCAAAATACAATCAAAACAATTAGTTGTTCCATTATTTTAATTTTCTAATAGAATGAGGGGAAATGAGAGGGGGGAGAAGGCTCCTGATGTTTACAATGAAAATCCCAAATGTATTAAAGTAATTTAAACACTACACCCCATTGTGGTCGTGTAAGTACCAAGGGGAGAGGCTGACATACATCCATTCAGACACTTATAAGGTTTATTTTTTTTCCTTCCTGCTGGAGAAGACAGGAGTTTGTAGCCAGCAGGTGCACTTAAAATCGAAAGGGAAGACGCAAAGACCAACGCTGAAACCCCGCACAACCGCAGCGGTACTCAGCGCTTGAACGACCGCCAGGCCGCCGGCACTTGCCGGCTCAGGCCTCCCTCTTTCCCACTCCCCGAGCGCCCCGCGGAGTCAAAGCCCCTGCGGCTGAGTGGAGGTGGCGAGCACCAGCCGGGAAGCGGGAGGGATGAGCCGGGAAGCGGGAAGGATGAGCCGGGAAGCGGGAAACACTGGAGGAGCAGCGGGAGGCACGGGCTGGGGGCGCCGCTCCCTGAGGGGCGGCAGGAGCCGGCCCAGCCCCGCCCCACCCTGCGCCCACAGCTCCGCGCATGCGCGGAGCCGGCCCGCGGCACGGAGCGCGATGGCGGCCGGGCCGGCAGCGGCCGGAGCGCGGGGCTTGTCCCAGACTGGGCACACCGGGAAGCGACGGGGGAGATACCCCAGGCCGGTTACCTGGCCGAGGGTCCCGCGGTGTAGGGCCCGGATCAGGCCACTCGGTGTCGCCATGGCAAAGGCGGGAAGGAAGACGCGGGGGGGCGGGAAACAGGGCAAGAGCCCGGCAGGGTCTGCGCATGTCCCGCAGGCGCGGTGCCGGAGCGGCCGCTGGTGGGGCGCGGTTACCGGGAAGGGGCGGCGCTGGCGTCGGCCTTGGCACAGGCCCTTGTCGGGGTGGAGGGGATCGCTTCCCGTTTTCCGTGGCGCCTGTCTCACCTGCGGGTGCCCTTGAAAGGGCGCTTCTCAGCAGCGCTTCCCATCCAAGGCCTCCTCCATCCCTGCATCCTTCCGGCCGCCAGGCCTTGCCCACGGCAGCTCTTCCACGAAGAGATTGGCAGCGTGGTCGCTGCTGGAAGATGCGCACGTCTGCCCGTCCTCTCAAACTAACTAAAGTCAGCCCCCGCAGAAACGGTCAAAAAGCTGCTTTCTGCCCTCAGACTGCTCTGCCCAAAAGCCGAGGCAGAAGCAGTTCTCATTGTCCAGCACCTCAGACACAGCGTGTCCCCAAATCTGGTCTTTGTGGCCATGTCTCTTTCATTGCACCAGGTAACAGAACCAAAGCAAGAAACACCGAAGTTACTAATGAGGTTTGACAAGCTCCTGAAGAAGTTGTACATCAACCCCTCCTGTAAACTCGGCTGCAAAAGGTGCCTGGTTTCTCCTCAGTTCATTTCCCCCCAGTTCAATCCCCGGGCTGGGAAGCCACAAAAACGCTTGTTAGCAGTGTTCAGTGATGTGAACCCAAGCTCATCTGCAGGTCTGCAAACGTGGGACAGTGACTGTGGTTATCTGCTGTTGCAGGCTCCAGGAAAACAAAACAGTGGCACTGTGCATTATTTCCAGTAGCCCACTCCAACACGGTCACAGGATATTATTATGGAATGTTCCCAGCTCTAAAATCTGGGTTTTGTAGTTAAATCCACTGTAAATGTACATAAGTGTTTATTTATTTTCACTTTGATGCATTGGTTAGTGACATTTTTTATATTTTAAAACCATGTCTGAAGAGTGCTTAGTATAGGAGCATAATCTTCATTTATTTTCCCAGGCACTGCTCTGATACAAATTGTAAAAAATTGATTTTTTAAGAACTTTAACTTGAACCCAGAAATCATACATACAAATTTTTTTCTCATCGTTTGCATCATCACTGTAAATGTTTTTCATAATTCGAGCTGAGAACTTCTATATGTGATGTTCATCTTTGATGTTTTTATTCAGTGTTTCAGCAAATATGTGTCAGCCATTTTTGAGAACATAACTAGGCCAAAATGATGTGAAGTTTGATGTGGGAAACATCAGGGAAGAAGCTGAAAATTTGAATATGTTTTGAGATTTTCTAGTGCTAAGACCAAAAAATGATTGGACAAAAGCCTGTGGCTGCTCCACCAATGTGAGACTGAAGATAGGATCTGAGTGGAGCATCAGGCAATACCCCTGATGGTGGGAGGGATGGGCAGCTGCCCTACCCCCCTGCCTCCCAACTAGAACTGTTCTCTTTTGGACACTAAATGACGCAGGTAGAGCTGTCTTAAATTAATGTCACGAAGAGTGGGATGCTGGAGACAAATGGAATATAAACTTATCTTCAAAAAGTTGCAAAGGAGATTGATATAATGTGATAAGAAAACGTTAAGAAAATTTTTCTGTTGCAAATAATTTAAACCAAAAAATCTTTTCCGGTATGTTTATCAGGGAGAAAGGTTTCAGCATCTAATAAATATTAATATTACAATGTGGTTATAAATCAGTAAGTTAAACATTGGTTTGAGTCAAATTGAAGAAAAAAGCCATGTAGAATTCAGCAATGAAAACTAAAGAATGAAGATGAAGTTAATACTACTGAAAAAGCATTAGTGCTCATTTTCAAGGTTATTAGAATTTGAGTTAATAAATGGAACAGTAAAACGTGATACTTTTTAGACTTTTGTAATACCTTTGACTTAATATCACAGAGAATTCTGATAAACATACATGAAATGGCTAAGGGCTGATCAGATGACAGGTCTTCAAAAAACCTGTTATAGTAGAGTTGTATGGTGACTTGTGCTTTTTCCTGCTCAATACTGCTGCTGGTAATCTGGAATAGACTGAATAATTTATGGTGAAAAGTGCTGTTGACACAAATATTGGCAGTCTTGTAAATAACACTAAAAACATGATCATACAGATAATAGGAATCTATTAAAGCAAAGTGTTTTAAAATCAAATTGAAACTGAAGTAATAAGTTGAATTAAAGTTGGATTTTTTTCTTCAAGCAGGACTGAGCCTGTGTTACTACTTCTAAGTCTTTAGTTAACCCAAATTTAAGCTGAACAAAAAATAAATCAATACAATATTTACAACAGCTCTTTAACACAAGAAGAGCCCACTGCTATGGCAGAAATCTAGCAGGGGCAGAAGAATAAGCATGGGATGTTCTTGGTGCAGGCAGAGAGGGAGAGTGGTGTGAATGGGTAAGGCAGGTGAGATGAGGAAGGGGTTGGCTTGAGAATCCCAGAGAAGATGACACAGCTTGCATCCTGAGAGATAACCAAGTTAGGAGAGGAGAAGGATTCACTGCTAATATTGTTCTCTGAAATCTCCTGCTGCTGCCAAAACACCTCCGACCTCTCTCGTGTTATTCCTAGCCACTTTCCCCCTACCCTTGTTATTCCAATGCGTATTATGAATCCATTCACAACTGTTTGAGATGTGAGGAATTTGCTACGGAGTCCAAATTAGGAAAATTTGATGAACCAGAACTCAGTCAAAATATCACCAGTGGGATTTGCTGTTTTAATACCACCAAACTGACTGTGGACTTAGAAACAAGAGTTTTAAACCAAATCTTTCAGATCAGCGTGTGTCCCGTGGGACATGGTGATTTTACAAGAGATTTAGAGATCGTGTTGGACAAGTAAATCTATTTGCTAATGCTGTCCTGTAGCTCATATGGTCAAGTTTTTAGTACTGGGGTACCAGTCAAAAATTGCTAAGCCCACTTCGGGTTTCCATGCTTAAAAAGAGATATTGCAAAATCAGGGAAATTACACAAGATAGCTGTAAGATTATTTAAGAAAAAACTAGGCACATGCACAGTTAAGTAATTAGTGAAGATGCAGGAAGTCCTAGAAGCACAAAAGAAAGCCTGTGATTATTTTTCTCCAGGTAGGAAGACCTCTGTATCTGGGCTACAGCCCACAAAACTTTTATTTTCATGAAGCCTTCAAGAGACAGTGCTTTACATAGGAGCATGTAACATTCTATGATGTGAACCAGGTTCTGGGGATCAGTTAGGGATGTGTAGAAAGTTTTTATGCACAGCCTTCTTGTCTTACCTAGCATAGAAATTACGAGTTTGGGTTTTGGCAGCAGAATGTAAAATGGAAGAATTTTCTGTTCAAGAAGCTGAATAAATTTTGAAAACCTGGCTTTATTCCTTGCCACTGTGAAAAATCATGTGCGCTAAAATATTTTTTTATTCTCACCTGAAAAAATATCAGAAATTCTGTGCACTCCTAGCAAAAAGCTATATTTTTTGTTAATGTGCTTCCAATGTACCATATGGTAAAAACATGAAACGGGGTAAAATATTAGAACCTGTCTGTTAATTTAACATGTAAGATTTATGTTTTATGCTTAATCTATTTATGCTTTATCTCTTGTCTTTAAGATAGAGTAACAGCTATTCAAATCAGCATTGTCAAAATAATTTGACTAATACTCTTGAATCATTCACATCCTCTGATAAAAGTAACAAAAAAATGTAGAAGGAAATTAGTAACTTTCTGCTCAATGAAGGGAATATGATAGAAAGTCCTACAGTAAGAAAGATTTGGATACCATTTTGGATAAAAAAAGTGTTTAAAAAAATGAACAATACTCAATGAAGGAAGACCTTTGCAGAAAAAAGTAGTATACTATGATATAGCTAGAGACAGTATAATTATATTTATACAGAAGAAGAGAGGGAAATTAATTACATCACAGGATTGATTCTGTGATTTCTCAGTTTCTGAGTGATCATGTATTTTAATGTAGCTTGTGGGAGGGGTAATTATAATTGTTTTTATTGTTTGCTACAGCATTGCTCAGATACTGTCTAAAATAGGATGCATTTGTGCTGTGCATTACTCAAGCACACACCAGATGACAGCTTCTGCTCCAAATAGCTCACAGTTAAAAAAAAAAAGTGAACACAGATCAAAGAGTGCATGACACACAAAGTGGTAAATGAATTTGCAGAAATCAATATGCAAATATTGTTTTTCAAGTGAAGGTTGTCATTATCAAGGTACTACTTGAATGAAAGAGCAACGAAAGGGGATTTAGGCAAACTGGAGAAGGCAGAGAAGGGAGACCAGGGAGGTTGTGATGTGAAGAAGAGTAAGAGGAGAAGTTTGAACAGGCAACCAAACAGCACAGGAAAGAGCCCAGTCAAACCCTTCACAGTGTCATACATAAAGAACTTCACTTGAGATGTGTAGGTTGATGTAGTTTAAAAAGCACATCTTCAAAATTCTTGAGAGCCTATAGGTTAGCAGCAAAACTGGCTGAAGAGAATGAATCAATTACTCTTACCTGTTTCATTTTGTATTTTACACATGCTATGGAAGAATCTTTTGGCCGTTTTTATACATCTATCTGTTCAGTGAAGCTTTAGCAGGGTAGTCACTTGGAAGTGCTGAAGATATGGCACAGAGCAGGAAGAAGAGTTGTGCTCTTCTTGTCTCTTGTGTGCTGAAACTGTTGGTGATATCAAAGCATTGCTGAGAACTATGTCCTCTGAAGTTACTGGAAAAACACTGCATTGGTAGCCACTGAGAAATAAAAACACCTAGAATCTTCTGATATCTGTAAACCTTTTCTCCCTGTAATATGTTGGGAAAAAGAAATCTTTCCTACGTGTTCTTTTGTATTATCATCAGTTATGGTGAATGTGTTCTTTACATTCATTTTGAATCTGTGTTTCCTGTCATGAGCAGATTAAAAACAGAAGAGAGCGGAGTGAAAGTTTTCTATTGCAAACATCTGTTTCTGAAAAAGGATTGTATTTCCATGTCCTGGAACATCAAGGGGAAAAGCTTGCCCTCCCCAGACACACACCTTTGGTTTGCAGCAATAAGGAGTTTATAGACAAGGTTGCTTTACCACAGTAAATAGAAAACCCATTTCTGCTATTATTTCCAGTGAGTAATACAGCCTGGATGTCTGAGGAGACCTTCAATTCTTCCCAGCAGAGAGCTATCTTATTCTATATCTTTAAAATGCTTAACAAATTTTTGGGCGTAGCATAAGCAATGCTTTTAATAACTCCTGTCTTTTGTATCTGAAACTGCATTTTATATGCAAATCTTACTGTCCAGCCAGATAAGTGTTCTTAGGGAGTGTCATTAGAAATGGTGAATGGACATACTTACCCCATGTAAGTGAAATGAAATCCACAAAAAAAATCCTAAAACTACAGTGTCAACAGACTTCCCAAAGAAAGAAATTGATGCTGATGTATTGTCCTTATCTACCTCCTTTAAAATGACACAAGGCTGGAAAAGGAGAGAAAAGATGTAAGAAGCACTTGGGGCCAGATATACAGAACTTTCTCATAACTTTTGGTATTCTTACAGGAATTTAGCCCTTGAAAGGAGGAAATATATTTGTTTGGAAGCTGCCATGAGACCTTCCTATCTCCTACATAAATGCCCTCCTTTTAAAACTTCAATATACTAATATGCAGCAGTGCAAACATCACCCAAAATATATTACACTGGATTCATGTACTCCCTCATGCCATTGAACCCAGAGATCTGTTGTTTGCAAAACTGGAACAAATTTGGGAAACAGTTTGATAGAATCATCATCTGGGCTGGTTCTTCATTTGTAATTGTCCCGGGCACTGAGGAGGCTTTTGCTGGTATGCAGCAGTGATTTTTCCTTTCCAAAGTGGAAGCACATCTTCAAGTAACAGTTGTACTCTGGGCAACATTCTCAGTGAGGATGGTCTTCTGTCTCCTAATAATTTCCCTCATCTGCCAAATCTCCTTCATGTATGCACAACTGATGTTGATACTTCCATATCTGTGAACATATTAAAAACTCAAGGCTTCAAATATTAGTACTAGAATTAATAGAAAAAAGATGAAGAAAATGTAAAGCTTTAAAGCTTCAAAACAAGCTTGGCAAAATTAAGAACTTGCTTGTTAGAAAATTCTTGTAAGCAAATGGATTTGGAAAATTCAGGAATAGGTAGGAATTCACAGTCTGAACCTGTGCTTTGTAACTCTGGTTGTTCAGTTTAGTAAGGGAACTCACAGTTGGCTGTTTAGAGTGGCAATTAATATAACATCTCTCTCACTTTCTCTAGAGGATATATTACAGTGTGAACAGCTGCATTTGACCTACATACATGGCTGTCCAAGATACTCAGAAGACAATCTAGAAAGAATAAGGAAGCAAATCCTTCATCCTGCTTCTTGGAATAAGGATCCTGAAGAAGTAAGAGTAGGGTACAGAGAGATCTGCTCGTCTAATTTGCATTTAAATTGGGGGTCATTAGGCACCAGACACTTATGTAAAGACATTGATGTAAACCTTATTATTTATTTTCATAAATAGTTCCAGTTTCTATTAAGTATACCCTATCTCCAATATAAATTAGTCTAATTTTACTTTCCAGTTTTTGATTGTGTAACCTTATTGCCTTTTAAGCTAAAAAGCATTTTAGTTTAAGAAATCTTCTCCCCTTATAATCAAAGAATAGTTTTATTTTTGTTTCTGAAAGAAACAGCATGGACTTCTTTTCCCCCCAACACCGTTGTAAAATAGGCTTTCCACATTTTAAATTACAATTGTGACTCCTTTATCTTTTCAGCTTTTCAATCTCTTCTGTTCAGGGTAAGCACCAAAATGCGCTGCAATACTATTGCTATTCTCATTATCATTCATCTGCTTCTACTCAACCATTTGCTAAAAAAAAAAAAAGGAAACTTTACTGAGAAAATTTGCAAATTATGCACAGATTGATAGAACAATAAATAGCATTTATGTATTTGAGAATAGGGTTAGCTGCTGCACCAAACTGAGCTCAATTTTTTTAATCTAATCTCTATCAATTTCACTGTCAGTGTTTTCCACAGTCCCACAGTTTGAAAGAGTGACAGATATTTTAGTTTCCAAGTGTGTGACCTTGCCCATTTATGTGTGTTCAGATTCATTGCTTGAATGAGTTCCCCTTCCTACCAAACAACCCAGCTGTGTATAACTAGCTCAATGCAGTCTATCATTCCACTAAGCTGTATCATCTGCAAACTTTATTAGCAGCACTTTCCTATTTTCTTCCTTGTGGTTAATAAAAATGCTAATTGCTAAAATGAGTTCAGGGGCTTAACACCCGTTGAACTGGTAATGATTTAACATCCAATTAATGTACAATTCAATATACACTTTATTATTTTATATTAATCTAAAAATAAGACTATCATGAAGTACCAAAATAAGCTCCTTTCAAAGAAATGTAGCTATGGCACAGCCAAGTGTATTTCTAGAAAGAATGAAGTACATAAAATGCAGAGTTGTTATAATTATCTCTAAAAAGATCACTCGCACATGATTATTTAATAACATTCTTAGACAAAGTTTTTCGAAGTTGTTTTGTTTTTATTTTACCTTTTATATGCACTTTCATGGGTATGCTCTGACTATTGTGTTCCCCTGTGGGGAATGCAAACCACCTATGGTTTATGGGACACTTTGACTGGGTATGCAGCTGCTTTGTTTCATCAGAGCAATGAAAGGCTGCTGAAACAGATTCTAGCACCCTTTGCTTTCTGCACTTCAAATTCCTCCTGATTTGTCACCCCCTCACCATCAATTATTCTTCGTACCTCCTTGTTTGCATTCTCTTATCTTGGTTTTATCCTGTAAATATGAGGAATTCCCCTGGCTCACACGATTCTTCTCCGCTTGTATGCCAAACTGGTACTTAATTCTGGTGGAGTGATCAGCTGCTGAGAGCAGCAGGTTTGTTGGGGGTGACAGCAAAACCTCCCTGCTCTGCCACCTTCTTATCTTGTGCCCTAGACTCAGAGTGCACATGTCCACTTTCCTCTTCACCACTCCTCCATGGAGAGAACTCCTGGTTTCCCCTTTGGTGCAGAAGACAAGCATGGTGCCTCCCACCTTCCTCTCAGCTTACCTGAAAAGAGGGCCTGGCACAATAGGTCATTTCCTCCTAGAGGCTTCATGTGAATGACCATGCTTGCTGTTGGTTTTTGGAACTAAAAGTTGTTTTGTTGTTGTTGTTGTTGTTTTTCCCCCCATGCAGAGTTGTTCCCTTTTGGACTGGCCACCATCATCCATTGTTCTCCATGAAACAGAAACTGCCATTGCCCTCGGGGGAGATAGTGGCTGCCTATACTGTGAGGCATCATAAAACACAGGCCCCGTTGGGAACAATGGAGAAAAGCCTTCTCAACGTGGCCACCAGCTGAGGCCCACACCAAGCACTGGGGAGCAGCAGCCGTGCTGAGGGGAGGCCCTGGTCCACCAAGGAGCCTCGTGGTCCTGCCTGAGGGAAAATGAGATTACATGCAACAGGAAAAATATCCAAACCAAACCAGCTTAATTACAAGAAGCATAAAGTGAAATGAAGTGAAATAAAGTGAAATAAAGTCTTTGTGCAAGGTTACAAAGAGTTCTACTTCTGTGGGAGCTAGCAGAGCTCTTAGGCCATTTTGAAGGGGAGGTTGAAGGGGAGGTTGAAGTTCTTTTTGCTGCTTTCTCTTTTGGTTGCCTTGACTCCCCTTTAAAAGCTAAGTGAACAAAAAATTCTTATTAGGCAACAATTTTTGTCAGAGAATAATAAGCATTTTGTCTATGAAAAGATGATATTTTTCCACCCTTCCTCCCTTTTTACTGGGCAGCCTTCTTCCTCATAAACTCTTGGCTCTTTGCAGTACGTATTATTTTTTAACAAGAGCAGAGATAAAGAAAGGTCTAATAATGGGTGGTTCATTTTCAATCTCTAAGTAAATCAATATATTCAAATTTGTCTTTCAAGTTACTGTAAAATTTGTAACCAAACAGTATGCATTGTGCTGCTAAGGAGAGAACACTGTATGTTTTTCATGGAGAGTAAGGAATCAACAAAGCATGCCTGAGTCTGAAAATTCTACCTAATTCTAGCGTATTTTATTGTCTCTGAAACATGCATTTAGTGAGAGAAAATGTTTTAAAAGATGAAAAAATTGAGGGCAAGCATCCTAAACAATTTTGCACAAGCCGTATTGTAGGAATATTGTGATTATTCTTGAAAAGAAGCATTGTGAGTCAGGGAAATAAATTGGCAAGACCTCTCTTTACAGGAATTCAAACTGTTCAGGTAATTAAAATCACAGTTAGCATACTCAACCAAGTTAAACTGTAATCTGTTAAAATCTCTTGTACATAAGCCTCCATATCTCCATTCATGTACATTTTCAGTTCCATAGGACGAACAGTCATTTGCTGCTATTATTCTTCATAGAAGAAAATTTCCTCGAGCAGAAGTCTTAACCCTGCCACAGAGTGGCACTTTATGATTATGCCTATGACATTTCAGTGTCCTTGTAATTCAATTGATAAAGATATGTAAAGATTTAGCATATGCTCTCTCCTCTGCAGAGTAGGGACAGTAATTACTTTAAAAGTAGGGATTGATGTAGAATGAAGAAGCTGCATTCTCAACAGAGACAGTAAGTTACTGGTATTGTACACTTATTAAAGTCACTTTGGGAGGTGAAAGGCAGGTTTTTGGTTTTAAATCACCATAAATCCCACTCAGGGTTCTAGGTGTGCTGGTTGCCTTCCACTCTAAAGGAATGTTTAGGAATAGCTTAAACAATGGAGTCCAGTGCCCCAATATAAGCATTGAATGCAGGGTCAGAGGATCGATTAGAGTGATTGAAACAATGGAAAGCAGGAGGAAGCAGGAAGGGAGCAAACCCAAAAATCATGATACAAAAAATGAAATGAATACACAATGGTCATGAAAGAAAGCCAAGGAAGGGAGTTTTTTGAGCAGAGCACTGACAGCAAGCAGATCTGGGATCATGAGCAAAGCAACACATTCTTGTTCAATCCTACTGTTATTTCAAGAAGTGGGACTTTTTTTGTAGTAAAACAAGATTGCTTCAAAGAAATACCTGGCTCTTGTAACCAATTTCTCATTCTAATGGAAACAGCCTGTGATATCGTGCATACAGGCTAACTGCTCAGGCCATGGTGGAGTTAGACACTAAAACCAGAGAGGGCAAACAATGAAGAAAAACAGGGAAAGAGACAGAGGGAGATTTTAGAAAAAGACATGGCAAAGTGGGAGAAAAATGAAAACTTGCAGGAAATTAACCTAAGGCACAGAGATATAAAAGAATGTAGTCAGGATGTAATCTTCAGCGTGATAGTCAGTCAACCAAGAGATGCTAATGTCTGGGGGAAAGAGTGAACCCTAAAGTGTACCCATGTTCAAATTTCTGATAAAAAAGAGCCTGTCCCTCCCACCCCTTTGCCATTTCAGAAAAGCAACCCTCTCTGACAGGCAGCCAGGCATCATGATGAAGGGCTAAAACACATGAAGCTGCTGCCCATTTGGAACACACTCTGTCTCCTTTCACATCTGCAGAGCATTTAGCTGCTTGCATCTGGTTGTGTTTGCGCAAATATAATTCCATATTCACTAATAATTCCCGAGGCTAAAGGCCCCTCTCCTGTAACCTTGTTAATATTCTCACAAGGCCTGGTGTGAACGCCTCACAGCATTTGGATTAGAATTCAGTCTGGTGGGTTTCCCCCCCCCGTCTTTTACTCTTTCTCTCGCTCGTACTTTTCTGGCCTCCAGTTTCCTGGCCACCCACATGACGAGACACTCTCCCTCCCGCTCTCTCCCCATTCTCAGTTTCAAGGAATTTCCTTTTGTCAAAGGCGAAGTGTGATTGACATATTTTCCCCCTCTTAAGTGCAGTCTTCTTAATACTTGATTTAACTATGTCCTTATGGGGCTCGTATAATCATTACCTAGGTGAGAAAGAGACCCCCTGCTCCCTCACTAGCATCCAATCTTGGCCTTCAAGCGCCAGACAACTGGCTACTTAGTGCTTTTTACATGGTTCTTATTCGCTTTTAAAAGACATTTTTATTAATTTGGTGGTGATTAGGTGTTCCAGATTGACAGCATTGGAAACTGAAGTAATTTGTGCACAGAACAGGTACCACTGAAGCAGCAGAACTGCTGGTTCTCCTACTAGTGGTCATGGGGATCCCCTTTCAAAGCACCGCACCAAGGCCAGAAAAATTGCCTTCTCCACTGGCCTCTGTGGAGAGAAGGCAATTCAATTTTATAATCAGTACTCAACCCTGATGCTAACTCTGATAACAAACTGAGCTGGAGCTCACCCTGACCACAGCGTCACAGGAATGAGGGATGTAAGCATTTTGCTGGTCTGCTTACGGTTTCTGTGCGCTTTAGCACGAGAAATGGTTTCCTGTTGTTCTCCAGAGTATTTTCCATGTGACCTGCATGGCACGGGCCATGAACAAATGTCCACCCCAAGCGGAGTCCAAGGTGTGTTAGGGTGGGGACAAAGGGCTGAAGGAGAATGGCTGTGGGATTTGGGAATGTAGGTGGGCTGCTGGCAAAAAAAGAGGAAGGCGAGTCCCCAGGCTGGTAGTTTGGAGTCCTTAATGATTCCCTGGTTAATCTGTGTTGGGCACCCTGCTGCAATGCTCTGTTTTCATCCACGTCTTGTATACAGGAAAGTAAAATCTGCATTATGATGTCTGTGAGTTGGCTGTGGGAATGGAGTTGAAGAGGTTGCTCAAACTGAACCAAAAAAGTTCAATACAATGTAGGAAGGGTTACTAACGAGTTTTTGAATTAAGATTTGCAAGAACTTAGCACTTCTTTAATCCATATAAGAGCCAATCAGAGTTTTGTATTGAATTTAACAGTAATAGTCCTGAAAACTGATTGTTATAACCAACATATAAGGAACTGTTTGTAATAATGTATGTTGAAAACTTATGCCACATCATTGTAACACCTTGTTTTCTGTTTTGTATGGACTTTGCTACATTTGAAATAACTAGAGTGAAATTTCCTGTGTCAGGGATTACTCTCTGTATCTTGCATCCTTCTTTTCCCCCTTCTGTGAAAAATGGAGGAAAAATAAATGAATTTTCAGAAAAGGTTTTGGGAGTCTATTCTCACAAATGCTAAAAAAACCTGCAAGGGATTCCAGTAACAGCTAATAATCCCTACCTAATTTGGATGAAAGAGTTGTCTTTTGATCAGCAGATGGTGTGGAAGTTCCCTCTGATGTCAGGAATGTATTCTTGCCCATTTCCACAAAAATTTCCTCACATTTAGTCAAGTTGTGAGCCTCAGGAAGTCCCACTTCACACAAAGACATTAGAAATGCATGTTCTGTTAAGGATTTCTGCCCATTCTCAACCCCAGAAGTGTATGGCAACCTTTTCTCCCAGTGGAGCAGTGGGGTACGTGTTGTGCCAATGCTGTCTCAAGGCAGGGGAGATGAACAGTGCTGCTCCCTCCACTGTGGTTTCAGTGTTTGTCTGACAGACCATAGGAGGGGAGAAGGAACCTTTCTGACAAGACTGCAAAAGGTAGGGACCTGGGACTGAAGTACTGTGAATGAAGGCATTGGGACAAAAAGCTGCTGAGCTCAATATCTTGATGTTCTGAGAAAAAGGTGGGGGGCTTACAGGCAGGACTGCAAGCATGATGAGGGAGAGGCATGGACCTCAGATACTTGTCTCCAGAAACAGAATGGGAAATTCTGCATATTGGAATTTCATAAATTAAATACAAAAGAGAAAAAATACGCAAAACTAGAGCTAGAAAAGTAATGATTCAGGCTTCAGAGCAGTTTTTGGATGATATGCAGTGTAAGACATGAGGCACCTATTGAACAATGAGTACAAAAAAAGAACTTGAATACACAGAATCTTCAACAGACATCCAATGGAAAATTGTTGTGTGGTCATGTAGCCGAATGTGGTAAGGAAGTTCACAGATAGAGCTGAAATAAGGTCAGGCTTATTACTGATGATCCTTGACACCTGAGTGTTTGAATTTGCAACACTAATAGTTTTTCAACATATTATTATTCACACAGTACATTGACCTAGTATAGCCTATAGGCCAGGAACTCACTGCTGCAAAGTGAGTTAGGTTCTTTATCTCGTTAACAGCTTAAATTAAATTAATTAACAACCGTTTACGTTAGCTCTGGCTTCAAGCCATGAGGATTCAAAAGAACACATCCTTTGCAAAGCCAGATTCTGTGTATTCTGCAATGAGATGAGACCAAATGGGAATGATATAAAAAAATCCTTTCATTCCTGTCTTCCTTTCTTCACACAAACATGTGCAGCTGTGGCCCATATCTGCTGAAAATAGTCATCACCACAATATGGCAATGAATATTTTCAACCATTCTTTTAAGAAAGCTTTTATCTTTTCTTGGCCTCACAATGTCTCCAGGCAATCTATCTCCATTGTCAGGGCCTTGTTTTGTGAAGTATTGTTTCCAAGAAGCATAGCCCAGGACTTTTTTTTTTCTGGTATGTGCCTGGGAAGGAGTTAATTTGTAGATGGCTTTAGCAGTGTATCAGATCACAGTCCTCAGCCTTGCTGCTGCCATGTGCCATCTGCTTGCTTTGCCACAAAAACCTGTGACCTGTTTTGCCCTGGCTTTGCATGCATTTGGTTTGCAAACTGGGCAGAAACTCACGTTGGACACCTAACTACAGATATTGGTAAAATACTGTGTTTATGAGTTAGGGGAATGTGCCAGATTCCATTGCTGTGGAATAAATGTGTCAATGCTTCCAGAAGGTGATGTGAGAGCTGTTGTTTCCAGCTCCAAGGCAGCTCTGGATTCCTGCAATGGTTTGCCCCTGGTTCAGGTTCTCACAGTTATTTACATAACCGCAATATCCAGAAGTGTTTTTAAAATCAAAGCTACAGTTTCTCGAGCATGGTTTACGGTGAGTTGTCCCTGGGCTGCAGAGCTTGGGAAGCAGTGTCTGAGTGTGCAGCAGGGCAGGCTGTGCCCCCAGACCAGCTCACACCACACAGGATTGCTCTTCTGCCTTTTCCTCTGAGACGTTTCTGTTGAACACCTTATGCCGCACGTTGTTGTGTGCGTCACCTGTGAGATGAATTCTCCACCCTTATGTCCTGTTGGGCCAGTCTTTTGTCCAACATTAGGGGAAGCATGGCTCACCTTCCTACCCACTTAGCCTCAAGGCTGTGGTGTGGTGTTTGGAGGGGTTCTCAGTCTTACATGCTTTGCATCATTAACAACAGTGCTCGAGGTGAAAAAACAGAAAGCAACTTCTGCAAACTGTCAACCAGCTTTGGCTTTCAGAATGACCCGAATAACTCAGGATACAAGTGACCTGAAACCTGCAAGAATATTTACATACTCTGGTTTTGCTGGAGGACATCCCCTCTGTTCTCTGTTGTAAAAAATTGACAGTAATAATATTTCTTCTTTTTAATTCTAAGTAACAAATAATCCTGCATCTTCCTTGCCAGATTAAATATCTTTAAATCTTTTTCTTTTTTGACTGTTTGAATTGCTGATGGAGTGTCTTGATGTGTCAGGTGTTTTGCAGGTATATGTACAAGAGTATATGTTACAGCTATATGTAAAATAGTGCTCTTACAGTGTCAAAGAAAGGGTACAGCAATTCTGGAACTGGAAATTGGGAATGGGATGAGGCTAGTGGCAAGTAGCATCATGGTCCTGGAGAATAGGCCTGGAGTGACCTATCAGCACCAGGGTTCAGTTTGGAGTATGGGGAACGTAATGCAGAAAGCATTTGAATCACTCCATTGTCATCAGGTAACTGTGAAGTCCACAGGTGAAGTACACTCACTTCCTTTAGTGGCCAGGCCAAATATGAAATGGCAGGCTGCTGCTTCTGCTTTGCAAATTGAGACACCAAGACACTTCTGTCCCATCATTCCTCCTCAAACAAAGAGCAAACATGAGGGACACTGGACCTTCTGGTTTTCAATCAGTAGTTTGACAACTACACTGTGAACACTGACTAATAGCAAGGACAGTTAAGATGTGGAATAAGAGAGCAAGAGAATCCCAAACTCACGATATCCCCTAGGAAGAGGGAAAACTGGGATATGGCAACTGCTTTTCTGTGGAGACATGAGTGATCAGGAGCTCCCTTCTGCATCCAATTTGGAGCTGCCTGCAGACATGTAAGGTGCTGCTGTGGGCTGAGGTGTGGGACAGGGTGCCTCCTCTAGGCTTTCCCGTGGCAGCCCCTGTTCCCGTGGATGTTTTGGACAGTGAACGGCATTGTTCTGGGGGCTGCAGCTTGCACTGAGAGGATTTACACAACGTGTCAAATCCCTCCTGTCTTGACCCCTCCTGACTCCTGGACATCTGTAAGGGAACACCCCTGAGAGGGTATCTGTAAAGAACTGTTTATTTTGCAGTGAAGGGTAATCTCATAATAACCAGGGAGTTCCTCCAAGTTCCTGGGAGTACCAAGTGAACCTTGCCCAGTGTTGCTGGCTGAAATGTTGCAAACACAAGTACAATGGAGGCTCTGAAGAAAACAGAGGAGCTCAGCACCCAGAGCCCATGTTTATTTTCTCCAGAGATGAAGGGAGGACTGCAGGTCAGCCAGAATTGTGCATTTTGACTGGTATTTATTGACTCAGAAGTCCTTGCTGACAGACAGACAGACAGTCATGCAGGGAAGGGTTCCATTACAGTGACGTTGTTTCTTTCCCTCTTCTCCCCTGAGGCTCTCACTGCTGGCACTCTTTACACATTGCTGTGGCTTCTCCAGCTGGTGCTGGGACGAATGGCAGCTGCCTTTCACCTCGCTGGTGCTGGAAGCCTGGCTGCTCCCGGAGAACATGACTGCTGGGCTCTCAACAACACTCGGTAACACATCTATCAGAGATGTGGCAGCAGCCCAGAGATGGGTGTTCAGCCTTCCCTCTGAGACCTGGGTGAAGGCTGGAGGTCTGGGTCAGGTGCTGAAGGTGATCCCTGGGTGGCCACAGGGCGTCAGTGTACAGGGTCTGTCTGAAAGAGAAATATATCCCTGAGCTGTGTCCAGCCCTATTGCCATCTTCCATTCCCCGATGCCATCACTGCTAATTAGGTCTCTGATTGCCCATCTCTAATACTGTGCTTTAGGAGAGATTTGAGTCCTTGCTGTGAGCGACAGTAGGGCTGATCTACTGACAGCTATGTGCAGGGATGCTGCGGCACTGAGCAGCCTCTGTTCATGCTGAGGGTCATGGCTTTAACACCTTTGATTCCTCTTATGGATCCTCTAGCGTGTCCCTTTGGATTTAAGACTGTGCTGGAGACTCGTATCTATTGCAAGCAGTACCGTTACCTGTGCTGTTAGCCACCGAGAGCAACTTTTATTGATGAGTCCTCACTGGAAGTGTAAAATACTGTATTCTTCATCCTTTGTCAGAATTGAGAGGCAAAATGTGCATAATTAAATAGCATGAATTGTTTCTCTTGTCCCCACACTCTCCATGGGTTTTTTTAAGATGAGTTATCTCATTTTGAGTCCATTAAACCAAAGGGTGCAGCAGGCTGGGACAGGAATGGTTTGGGTTGGAAGGGACCTTTAAGATCATGTAATTTCAACCTCCCTGCCATGAGCAGGGACACTTCCCACTAGACCAGGTTGGTCAGAGCCCCATCCAACCTGGCCTTGAACACTTCCAGGGATGGGATGTCAACAGTTTCTCTGGGCATCCTGCTCCAGTGTTTCGTCAGCCTCACAGTACAGAATGTTTTTGCAGTATCTAATCTAAACCAACTCTCTTGCAGTTTGAAGCTGCTTCCCCTTGTCCTGTCACTCCATGCCTTTCTAAAAAGTCCTTCTTCAGCTCTCTGATAGCCCCTTCAAGTACTGGAAGGTGCTATAAGATCTTTCTGGAGCCTTCTGTTCTCCAGGCGGAACAACACCAACTCCATCAGGAGTGTTTGCAGCAAAGCAGTGCCAGATAGATCTGGTCAGAAGTTTTTTATTTGCTTCATCAGCAGCACGGACAAACGAATGACACTGATCTCTTGGTTAGTGAAACTTACAGTAGGGATGCCACAAAGTGACAATGAGGGTGCTCTTTCAGATTCAATCTCTATGAATATGCTGTGTCTGCAAATACAGATGCATATGAATGAGAACCCAAGCATCAGATATTTCAGTCCACTTTTTGATTGCCAATGCAAAATTATGTGCAATAGTACAAGTTTTGTTTTAACAGTTTTTAATGATGAGGTATCTTCCGTGTTTGCATTCTGGATGTTTTTCCTGTAATTTGATTCATGCAGTGAGGCATGGTTGCAACACTTTCTGTTCTGTGACAGAATGCTTCTTACATCACCTAACATATATGGAATTCTTTCCAGGCTCTGCCTCATTAAAACCCGATGCTTAGATCTCCTGCCTCTCTAATGTACAGGGGCAGATCTAGGCATATTTTCACTTTGAAAAGATTTCCTCTCCTTTTCATTAATGACAGCTGTACAGCTGTCTAAAGACTGTGGAGATTTCCCTCTACACTGCTGTGTTTACTGTCTTTGCAATCTGTTTTGGAGAGCCACAAGCTTTTGTTCCCCCAGTAAAGCTCCTTTAAGTAGAACCTGTTCTCCCTAGTGTGGCCTTCCCTAATGTGGCCCTCCCAGTAAACAAGAATAAAGAGGGTGAGGGGTTCAATATGTGTGTGGTGGATGCCAGTGATGGGATGGTACTGCAAGGAAAAGGCTTCCTGGCTATGTCTTAGCTGCTGAGAATGTCTCATGTCAAGGGGCTGAAAAAGTGCATCTCTCTGTGAGGGTGCGTACGAAACACCTTCAGGGTGATTGTAGGTGCACACCAACCTACAGGGCTAAGTATAGGAAGACCAAACCAGCCCCCAAGCATTTTATCATCTAGTCTTGCTGAGCTTTGTGTCTAGCAGAGCGAAATATATTACAAGCACTTGGCAGGGTTGTCAGCACTCTAATGGCCTTCCGTGCCTGAAGAGGGAGTAGCTTGACCACGGAGTTTCACCTGTGGGCTGACTTACACAGCTGGGATGTCCCAAGCTGATTCCTGTTTGAATAAGAGCACATACAGAGAAACAAAGCTTGATTTAAAAGCAAATCAGGTGATTACCAGTCTATTACAGGACTATCATACTGCAACTTTTTTATTTTCTTTATGTTTAATCCACTGCTTTTCTCAACTTTCCCCATGAGGTCTTTATGACAGTGGCTTTCAATTTGTGACCATAGAATTCTGGAAGTCAGAGGACTGCTTCTAAAGGGTGTGAGAAATAAAAGCAATGTACATGTGCTGTGCTGTAATTTAGGTATGTCAAATACCTACAGTAGGTATCTCTGTGCCCATTGGGATGGTCAGGAAAGTAACATGAAAGGTTTTCCTCATGGGAAGAGGCAGGGTATTTGAATGCCGAGTTTATGGCAGTTTTGTAATCTTTAGATTCCTTTAGTTCTGCTTTGTTTCAGGAGAGGCATGGTACTTGGTACTTGATACTTTGTAGATTGATGGCACCTCCCAGGAGTGTTCCATTCATGCAGAAAGAAAGGATACACAGTGCAGGGGGTGCTCACATGTGATTGGAATGGGTTCCATGCCACAGAGTTATACTGTGTCTGGCCCAAAATTCGTTGTGAGGAAATCTTGGACATGACATCCATGCACAGGGAAGAAGCTGACATCAAAGAGTGAAAGTAATCTCTTTAATAAATGCAGGCACAAATGCAAACCTGTCCTGGACTTGGAGGCGAAAATTTTTTGATCCTGTGCAAATGCCTATAAGTCAGTTATGTTTGATCTCTAACTCAGATCCTTTTTAGTCCCTTTCAAGGACACTCCCTTGTGTTCTACTCCATTTCTTCTACCCTTGCTCGAAGTACTACCATGGCCTGTTTGGCCACCGTGTTAACTTTTGATCCTGGTTTTGCTCAGCACCTCGGAGCCCCTTTGCTTCAGACCCTGTGGCTGCATCTGTTTGTGTCAGCTGTATTCTAGGAACAGAATTTTTTTGCTCTTTAGGTTTTCCCTCCAAAGCAACTGATGGTCCGGCACAATGGGTGCAGCAAAAGCTTGCATCCATCGTTACTTGTAGTTAGCCCTTAGCTTTTCATTGCAAACCTCAGAGAACTCCACTTAGCTTGGTTGTCTTTGTCGCTGCAGAAGGGGAAATAGACTTTGCTGTTTTGCCTTCTACCTGTGAACCCTCAGCAAAGAATGGTACTTACAGTATAGCAAATCTACCCACATAGTGCAGATCTGCAGTCTTACTGTCATTGATCCGTGGCTCAGGCCTAGGAAAAATTAATTTTGGCAGTGTGGCTAGAGGCAGATTAAAGCATTTTTAAAAAATAGCAAATCTCTGGGTTCTTTGCAGATCTCCTTTTGGTTTTGTTTTCTTTCTCAAAACATCTTGTGTTTTCCTGCAGACAAACAGAATGACGTGAGGTATTATGTATACCTAATTTATACATAACTTCTGTACAGTGCCAAGCACATAACTGATTCTCCACAGAAATATATACTCACAATTCTGTAGGTTTATAA
The DNA here is from genome assembly GCA_013400495.1 of Nicator chloris. Lineage (NCBI taxonomy): Eukaryota > Metazoa > Chordata > Aves > Passeriformes > Pycnonotidae > Nicator > Nicator chloris. Next base: position 116,768 of record WAAE01006047.1, on the reverse strand, counting down.
GTTTAGATACCTTATCCTCATGTGCTGAATGTCCACAGGTGCTGGATGTTGTGTATGCACAAAATGAAACTCAAGTTTCATTAGCTGGAAGCTAATGAAATTTTGTTGAACACTAGGGCATTTTGACATATATGAGGATAGAGGAAAAATGCTTAATTAGGCATTATATTGTTTAAAATAAGCAAGGGTGCACTTACCTAATCCTGGGTAGAAATGAAATTTTTCTCATTGGCTCTTGAAGACAGATATTTAAATAGGAAAACCTTAGCTTTTGGGTTCTGTTTTTGCCGCATGGATCAGTTGTATTATGAACTGGGATTTATGAAATATGAAGTGGGAAATGGTGCTTTTCTTTAAAGGCTTGACTGCTTCCACTTTTGTCAAGTTTTTGTTCTGTGTTTATGCTATGTCCCTCTACTTTATTTCCATGTCTCTCAACTGCACCCAGAATGCCTGTTATTAACATGCACTGTTAATACTGCAAACTAAATTTTCAGAAGCACAGCACGAAACTAAAAGCAGTTGCCTTTGGCCTCAGCTGGAATCCAGCACCTCTGAAAATCAGACACTCCTGTTTGTCAGTTGGAAGAACTGATTCTCATCTTTAAAATGCTTTGAATTTGCAATTTAAAGAACTTTGAATCTATGTAGGTTTTAAAACACTGTGTACATGCTATGTTTGTACAGGAATCTGGCAGCAAATTCTAGGGAGCATTAAGCAACAAGATCTTGTAGTGAACAGCAGAATTATTTTTCATTTAGAGATTACATAACTCTGACGAAATGGAAACCAGTCCCTGTGCTTCACTGTAGACCAGAACTTTCTCTTCCCAGATGGAGGGTGACCTTTAATTGTGTCAGTTCCACCCCACATCCTCAGAAAACAAGGGCAGCTGCTTCACACATGAAGGGAAGCAGAGACTGAAGCAACCACGTTGATCAAGGATAGATCAAGACTGAGGTAACCTTACAATAGCTACACAAATCCGACTCCATCCATCAGTCAGGTCTCCAAGAGCGTCCAGGTAAAAGTAACTGGTCTTAAGTGTCTCAAAATGAGTTAGCCCCCACCTACTGTGTCCCTTTAGCAGCCAGTGCTCTGGCAGTACTGATGCAGCCAGCAAAGCTGCCTGTCACCGCTAATCCATGTGGGATGGATCAAGCAGTGTTTGATGCTAGCAGTACAAAGAGTGACACTGAGCTGGAGAGGGAGAACTGGGCAGACGGGGAGCTGATGGTGCCCTCGGGCTCAGTCTGCTGGAGGAGGAGTTCCCTTGTGGACTTCATGTAACTGGGACTCATAGCAGAGAGAGAGAAACTAGAAACACACCGGGTGTTCTGTCCTGAGTTAATCAATAGGTACTCTTATACCCCTTATAAATAATTGTCCTAAAAGATCAACCACCAGCTATGCTCCCCTATCTTTCATTCCTTTTGTTCTAGACACTCTCCTAAACATTCAGGGTTTTGATTGTCTTTCCCTGTTCCTTTAATGTCTTCATGGTGCGGAGGGGGTGGGTAGGCAGGAGGTGCTGGGACCCCCTCTGTGGAGCAGCTGTGATTGCTTCCCGAGGATGTGTGAGAGTCGGGAGAGATTGGGAGGTATGAGTTTTTACTGTACTGAAAGAAAGCTGAAAGGCTTTCTCCATCACCCCGAAGAAGGACCTGAGGAGTGGTGAAAAGGTATAGAGTTGTCAGCCCTGAAACAAAAGCATTTGCACAGTTGGGAAGTAACTGGACAGTGTCTGAGTCCTCTGATGAGCTGAGACAATTCCATTACTCACAGCTTTCCATAAATCAGCGAGTTCCCCTCCCTGAAACAGGTATTCAGTGTGGGCTCTGCTATTCCTTAAGTTTGGGGCTCTTGGTCAGAGATATGACCAGAGCCGTGGTGGCCTGGAGTCACAGCAGTAAAGACTTTATCATTTCTTTTGACAAAGTTGCTGCTGAAGGCGGTCGCTTGCTAAAACACAATTTTAAAATAGGAATTCACTCTGACTCTGTTTATGTTAACTTTCTGTGAACAGTCAAGCAATTTACTTTTATTGACAAGAAAATCTGTAAAAAGTCAATGTCAAAGATACATATGTGTGCATTTAAGTAAACTAGTTTAAAGTTCTCATGCATAAGCATTCAGTTTTGAAGTGCTTACACATTCCCTGAGCCAAAGGAATGGAAACAATACAATGTGATTTATCTGACCAATCAAACCCAACCCAACCCAGACAGCTGCAGCGCAGGCTCGCCTGCTGGCTGCTATTTTCATGCCGGCAGAAGAAGAGGGTAGATGCCTCACATGACTGTGTTTTTGTTGTGATCTTGGCACTCTGCTCTTCTTGCTGATGACCCAGAAGCTAGGAAAAGGACAACCTGCCTTGGAGGGTCAAATGGGAAAAGCCTAGGAAACCTGGTGCTCACCAAGCATGCCTACCCATGGTTTTCACTACGTTTGACCTTTCATTTCTACATTTGAATATGGATATGTTGATAGGGAGCAGTTTTCTGGCTGTGCTGGATATGAAATCTCAGCCTCCCCTAACTGATCCAAAATCATTAAAGGAACTGTGGACAAATTCTATGCACCAGGTAGCATATTAGGACAAAATGCACTGACATTTTGTGTCACAATGCTGTTCTCATTTAATAAGGGGGTGCATGAGACCGGCACTGAAGTAACAACTTCAAGCTATACCTTGTATCGCTCCTATGTGTACATCCCTGTGAACAACTCAGAAATAAAAGTCCTCATTAAAAAGAAAAGAAAAAAACCCAAAACCAAACCAAACCAAACCAAACCAAAACAAACAAACAAAAAACAACAAAAAAAAACCAACAAAAAAAACCCCACTAGCACCAAGAACCAACATCTAGACTGCTCAGGGGCATGCCAAAACACCAGCAAAGCTGCTGCCAAACCTGAAGATGTCTAAATTCCTTGCAGGGCTATTACATTGCCAGCAAAACTCCTTGTGATCTTGAAAGCGCTGCTGAGCAGTTAAATCTTGACTGCATTAGGTAGCACAGCATGTAACCTGCAAGATCATGAAAAGAAAACCAGAGAGGTGTGGGCAGGATTTCCCTGCACACCCCTCAGGTCTCTGTGACACCACAGGAATCCGTGCCTGGGATTCAGGCAGGTCGTGTGCATGCTTGTGATGTGCTGGTGATCTCACCTGGCAGCATGGATTAGTTTGTAGCTCCCTGTCCGTGCCAGTTTTTGGCATCTCTCTTACTTGTCTTTCCTCTGTCTTAATCCATTACAGGGAGTCTTTGCAAAGAACTTGGGAGGAAAGGTAATGTGAGGACGGGTCTGTATTTTCAAGGGGCACATTTTGATTGGGGTGTGCACTTGGAACAAAATGACTCTCAGAACGCAGTGCTCCTCAAATCAAATACTTAATTAGCTGTAGTAGCATGCCCTGCTTGCTGTCTAAAGTCAATTGTCAAACAGAAATCTCCTTATAAAAACATTATTTTGAAATCAGAAAAATTGAGCGTTTTTCCTTTTCAAACCAGAAGTCACAGATGGATATAATGTGTGAATGCTACCATTGTTGGTTTGTTGCTGATCCCTCCCATGCTTTCAGGTGAAACCCCTGTGGCTTCCAAGGTGTCTATGGCTGTGAAAGAACCATTTTCCGAGGTTCTGGTAGGAACCCAGTGGGAGCTTTTGGTGGCCTCCACGAAGGCAGGAGCAGCAGACATCTGCTGCACACGTTTTGTGTAGCTCTTGTTTGCAGCAGCCGTGCGGGCAGCGCGGTGCATCTCACACGTTTTCTCAATCTGTATCCCAACCAGGTAGGATTGACAGCTGGAGAAAACCATATATTCTGGGTGCTAAATAGGTTATCCACCATCCATAAGAAAGAAAAGCAGTGAGCTTTGCAGCCGTGCCTCCCAGCCCTGCCCTTGGTTGTGACTTTGCCACTGGCAAGGCTGAGTGCCTGACCCCTGCTAACGTGCGGTGCCTTTAATAAGGAGAAGGAGGGAAGTAATTTTATACTCAGCATGCGAGTGATTCATGTTCTCAAAGGGGATAAAAATGTTATTAGAAAATTCTCCTGCCAAATGTGTGGCAAATGAAACCAATTTATTAATGCTGCGAAGCCAACGTGTGAAATTGGGATAAAAGGTGAGGTGCGGTCTCCCCCCTGTGCTTCCTGCAGCAGAATGTGTGCAAGACAAAGGGCTCTTGTCCTCGGAAAGGGGATGCTGCTGTTGTGACCACACACATTAGCAGCAAACAAACAGCAAGTTTTCTTCAGCACAGATGCACCTCAAAGTGTTGGGGTGAGAGATGCCAAGACATAAGGAGCAGACCTTGATCATGGGCGATCGAGCTGCTGTTTGAAACCTGTAAAACATTCTCAGGACACCTTTGAAAATGCTTTTATTAATTTCATAGTTCAGGGCTTCCCATTCATTTAGGGTTATTATTTATTCTATTACGTGTTAAGCAGTCTCAGTGCTCTCTGTGTCTCCAAAGACACAAAACAAAATCAGTCCCAGGCCCCAGAATACTGCTGACCTGAAATGAAGTCCACAAGGCATGGGTTTGGAGCCAAGAGGCCCCAGACATGGCCCATGCTTTCATAGTAATGTACTTTACATGGGACGATGATGAAGGTGACCATATGTTCATGAAGTATCTATAAAGCAGGTGCTGTGCTATTGACAAAAGCAAGGTGAAAGAGGTTTATAAAGTGACCCTTGAGAGGTCTAGAGTTCTTGGTGCCCTTAAGATGAAAAGGTCTGCGACTCTTCCTGCATCCCCCTAGTTTTTGCTCTCTCTCACCATGATTGATGTGACTGAACAAGACTGAAACAGTACGGATGGAGCTAGAAGCAGGATGAGCAAGTCTTAGCTTCACTTCTTTTTACCTCATATGCAAATAAAATCATCTGCCTGTTTTCAGTGCCTGGAAAACATCAACATCTGAACAAAGAACAATCAGCCAGAACCTGTCCAGACAAAGGAAATCTGTGGAGGAATTTCTGCCTTGGAAAGCTTATCTTCAGAACAGTATCTGACTTCAAATTATCATGTAAGTAGTCATACACAGTTCTTCTGGGTTCCCTTCTCTTCCTGAGCAGCCCCAAAGCACAGATTCTAGTAACTCCATTTATTCAGCTGCAGGTATCTAAAAATCTGGACCTTGTTTAATCAAATTCCGATTTCACTGGAGCAGTCATCATCTCCAAGGTGATTTGTTGCATGATTTCATAGTCAGAAACGAGGCTGAGGATTGTTCTGATCAATTTCTAGAGAGTTTTAACCCAGGCATTGGCTCACTTAGCCCATCCAAGACCAATCTTTCTGGTCATATTTCATTCAAGAAAGCACTTGCCATATTATCCCCATGCTCTGGCAGTGGGGCAGAAGGGTCAAGCTTTGAACAAAGAAGGGAAATGGATTCTGAATGTTCCTGGACAAGAAATGTGAAATCTTCCTGGTGTTCTTTTATGTTAAAGAGGAACACTTAAAATTTGCTATAAGACTATAAGGCATAAAATTTAGCTGCTCTAGTCAAGCACGTATCGAGTGTGAGTGGCTGCTTATCTTTTTGTCATTTACTTTATGGATTTGACCTAGAAATAAAATTGCGCAGATTTAACTATTCTCAAAACGATTAGATTTGTTTTATTCCCCCCTCTCCCACCCTCCCTCCCCGCCTACCCCCAGTCTAGCTTCTATTAATGAATCTTGTACTGGTAAATTTATTCAGATTTGGGATTTCTTCAAGCTTTTCTCAGCTTCCATTTTATACTTTCCCGCCTGCCATCAAACCGGCAAACTTATTCCACAAGATCTTAACATTATTGGTATTTTGTCTAAAGAAGGGATAAATCAGTTAGTTTCTGGCATAATATTAATATTTTATTAGCATAAGTCACAAAGCCAAGTGATCCAGAATCCAAATTAATTGTTGGGATTAGTATAAATACCGACAGTCATCTGTCAGGTAAGTATCCATCTGTCTGTGTTTATGGCTGGATATTAAAGGTGAAGTTTGCAGACTCAGTAGCTCAGTCCCTCACCTTCATATCATCAGCTAACAGCACTCAGCTTTTTAGCCACGAGACAAGTGTCCTTCCAAGAGTGAGGTAACCACAGCTGACGCTCAGGACACAACATTCTCAAGCGGACTCCAAGAGCTCTAACACATAAAAAGCCATAAATAAATAAAACCTACCACTGACTGGCAGAAAAGAAATATTGAAGCTCCATATATGCTTCAGAGTTCCCAGATTCATGAGAGGGTCCAGTATCACACTCCTAATCTAAACACCACAGTGTTTTCTCCTTCACAAGCTGCATATTGATGTTGCAAGTTCCTAGTTCCCATGTCTCAACTTTGTGAGTGAACTTCTACATACTCCACGTTTCAAGAACACCTTTGAGACTCGAAGCTTATTCCAGCATTTGTCCACCCTCTCTATGGAAGTGACCTCAGAAATACCTGGCTGTGGGCTCACTCAGTTGTTAAAGCCAAGGAAAATCTTACGCGTGTATTGCACTTTGAAATAAATTCAAGTATATGCTTGTCCGGAGTATGGATGTACTTAGAATGTTCTGTCTGATGAGCTGATTCCATGTGTTCTTTGGGCTCTTCAACAACACTGAAAACCCAGTACATTCAGTTCAGGAACTTTCCTAGAAGAACCTCCAGGACTGATAGAACCTGTAGACAACTTAGACAAAGGATATCTGTTCCTAGATTAAGGCAAGAGGAACACCTGAAGCTGCATCTCAGAAGGTGAAGCCTGAGATGAATAGGCTGTTCAAACCATTCTTCAACAATCTGCTAATTGTATTCCCACCATTTTTTTCTTCTTCTCTTTCATTAACATGAAAATATTACTACAATCCCTTGAACTACCAAGAAAGCCAGGAAATTGTCCCTCCCTGAAGAAGTCTTCTCTATGGGATCCCTGGAGACCAATGTACTGCATTTCAGGAGATCTAAGAGTTTAGTCTGGAGCTAATTTTGGAAATGCATTCCCTAAATAAAGACTATTATTTGCACAGTTCTAGTTTGCAGACCTGTTATTTGAATTAGCTAATCCCTTGCTAAAATCTATCATGGGTCAGTGATTACAGAAGATTATAGTCTGACTATCACTAAGCAAAACAGAAGACAAATAACTCCATTAATTATGGAACTAAGGGAACATGGATGGCAACTTGTGGTATTCATGTGGCATCCACCAAAATTTTGATGCCTAATAATGACATCAAAGAACTGAACCTCTTTCTCTAATTGCCTTCAAGAGATCCATTCAGTCCATGCCTGAATGGATTCTCTGGCATCAGTGAAGAGCTAATCTTGCCTTGCCATCTCCCCATCAGCAGGGAAGCACTTGTGAGGGCTTTCCTCTACAGGTAGTGACTGTTGTGTTGACTATCTGGAGTCAATAACTGTGAAATATTGTCAGTTGTGTCAGAGATAGTTGAAACTGGTTAACCTGTTCAAGCAACATTGTGAGAAGAGAGAGAATGGAAAGGAAACTGTAAGCAAATGAACATCCCAGTCTTCCATTTTCCCCTTTGACAGCCCACTTGTCTTTATAAGCCTTGCTTCCTCAAGAAGAATTTTAATTTACTCTCTGAGCAGCAAAAGCACCCAACAGACTTTTCTGCCACAGTTTGATAATTTTGTGTCCTGAACAGAGACTTAACAGTCAAAATGATGGAAAGGACAATTAACCAGTCTCTGACATCTGTGCTGGTGTGTCTATCCTTTGGAGCTCCATTGAAGTCACTGGGATTGCTCTGTATTTCCACTGATGTGAGCAGATTAAAGCATGGCCTCATTTGTGCTGTAACTAACTTTTTTTAGGGAAACATAGGATTTTCCATTTTGTGTTACAATATCTAATTGGCAGTTGTTTGTTTTTGTAGCATTATTGTCACGTGGCCTAAGTGTTAGTGGGCAGAGTCATTTGTCAATGTAATTTTTTATTTCCTGAAATTCCAGATCCTTGGATGTCTCAGACACACAGTGCTCCAGCCAGTAGCAGCATAGATGTGACTGAGCTGTAAGAAGCTCTTGGTATTTCCTTGCCACATAAACTGTAATTTATAGCTGTGTATCTTATAGTTTGTATTTGTTGTTGTTTGCAGCTATATGGCAGCAGTGGTCTTCACATTGTGCCAGAACTGTATTTGCTCTTGGATGTCAGCATTTCCACAGCAGGGCTGTGTGATTTTGGCTGGGCCTAGTTGGCATTCATATGTATATGGATATATTCATATACATACCCTCTTGTGCCTGCTCCACTGTTCTGTGAATCCGTTTGATGCTGATCTTAGAATCATAGAACAGCGTGGGTTGGAAGGGACCTCTAGAAGTCATCTAGTTCCAAACTCCCTGCAAAGAGCAGGGACACCTCCCACTAGATCAGGCTGCTCAGAGTCCTGTCTGACTTGATCATGAATGTTTCCAGGGATGGGGCACCCACCACCACTCTAGGCAACTATTTCCAGTGTTTCATCACCTTCATTCTAAATGTTTTCTTAGGTGTAGGTAGTCTAAATTGAATCTCTTTCAGCTTAAACCCATTACCCCTTGTCCTAATCCACAGGCCCTAGTAAAAAATTCAGCCCCATCTTTTTTATAAACTCCCTTTAGGTTCTGGAAGGTGTTATAAGGTCACTCACAGCCTTCTCTTCTTGAGGCTGAACAACCCCAACTCTCTCAGCCTTTCTCCACAGTAAAGGTGTTCCAACTTTTTGACTATCTTTGTGGCCCTCCTTTGGACCTGCTACAAGGTCTGATGTGTGTAATATTTAAGCATTACAACGTTCATCATCACAGAGAAAGAATGTCCTGACAAAGAGCTACACTGGCATTTCCCATCTCTTAGACTGCGAGACCCTGGCTGAGAGCTGAAGGTCGAAATGGAACGTAGTAAATGTGTGCTTTTACAATGGAGGGTCTTTCAGCAGTCTGTGTAGTCACAGTTGGATTAATTTACATAAAAATTGGAAAGCACATTCTTGAAGTGTTCTCTTCTTAGTAACTCAGTGTTGTCAGAGGACAGTGAGGGCATGGTGGTTTTGGCTGGGGCAGAGTTAATTTCCTTCACAGTGACTGGTATGGAGCTGTGTTTTGGTTTTGTGATGAACAAAGGGTTGATAATATAGAAATGGTGTTGGTATTGCTGAGCAGGGCTTGCACAGTGCCAAGGCCCTTTCTGCTTTCCATACTGCCACTCTGGCAAGGAAGTTGGGGGTGCATGGCAAATTGTGAGGAAACACAGCCAGGACAAGTGACCCCAACTGACCAAAGGGATATTCCAGACCATATGACATCATGGTCAGTATGTAAATTAGGGGGAGGAAGGAGAAAGGGGGGATATTTGGAGTGATGACATTTGTCTTCCCAAGTCACCATTATGTGTGATGGGCTCTCCTGGAGATGGCTGAACAGCTGCCTGCTGTCCCCATGGGGGACAGTGAATCAGTTCCATGTTTTGTTCTGTTTGTGTGTGCACCTTTTGCTTTCCCCATTTAACTGCGTTTATCTCAACCCATGGATTTTCTCACTTTTACCCTTCTGATTCTCTCCCCAGTCCTGCTGGGGGCGTGAGCAAGTGGCTCTGTGGGGCTTGGCTCCTGGTTGGAGTTAAACCAGCACAGAGGGCCAGCTGCTTGCTCCCTGAGGGTTGGGAACCTGGAAGCCAACAACAGTGACATGCCTGGCAGGGCAGCAGGTTTACCAGGCTAGGTTTACTTCCACCATGCCTAAGTGATGTACGCAGAGTAGACCAGGGTCAGCTGCAACCAAGAGTCCAGACCATCGGGCAGTCTTGTGATGATGAAGCAAGTGCAAGGTCAAGACAGGAAATCAATTCATGGGACAGAGTCCAGTGATTGTGGGGAAGGTCTGCAGTGACAAGACAGGTCCATAGCCAACACCCAAAACGAGAGGTGCAAGATTAGGCACAGGCGAGGCTGTGGCTTCTCTGGAGACCAGTAGCCCTACAACAAAGGTCAAGCAAGGGCTGTAGTCAGCTCAGGGCTGAACCCATAGGCATGTCCTGGGCCCGTGGTCAGGCCATATGGGAGAGTTCCAGGTGTAAGGCTGGTCAGAGAAAGTAAAGCCAGTTAGTGCAGTCAGGCCACTGATAGCTTTAAAGTGAAAATACTGTAGAAATAGTTAGAAATATGGCCCATTATTTGGATGAAATTTTCCTCAGTACAAAATGCACTGTAAGTATCCTTTCCGTGTGCCTGAATTCTGCTTGAAGTATCCCATATGAAAAAACATTTTCTATCTAAATTGATTATGGTCTAGAGCTAATGTGAGCTCTAGAGCTTGCAGGAGCTCACAGAGGAGCTTTAACTGCAAGATTCAATGCTTTTCCAGGAAACATGGCTAGTGTGTGTTCATCGAGTTTTTTCTTCGTCTATTAGTCTCATTTGGTGTGAAAGGGAGTCAAGGGCATGATCTCTTAATGGAAAACAGATGCTGTGCTTGCAGTTTGCGGCAGTATTATATTATATTAACAGAAGTACTCAGCTGAGAACAGGTCTCCAAAAGAGACTTATTCTGCAAAGGAGGGAATTGTGTCTTCAACTTCTCCAAAAGTCCTGTAGACCAAGTGATTTAGCTGCATTGTGGGAAATTGCCTAAAGTCCCCACAGTACTTGATCCACATTTGCAGTCCTTATCTCACGTATTCCTAGGAAGAACTTGGTCCAAAGATCTGTTGAGTCTTTTCTGGAAATCCAGCAGTTCCTGTGGCAAATGCCACTTTTTATGATTATGAATTGGAGCAGGGACTTAAATCTTGTTTTCACCTGCACTGAACAAGTACCATATATGCTAAATGTGCAGAACCAGTCACGTGGAGTCAGTAGGAGAAACGTTGACTTGCATTTTAGCCCACCAAATGTCTGATTGTTTATCTGAAGTGGAATCCTGTCAATAGGAGAAATCAAAATGGAGAAAGCTCATCTCAAGTTATTGGTCTTTACATAGGTAAAACTGAAATCCATGGTTCTGGTCAGGAAAATGTGCCTTCAGCAAAGAGTCCTACTATAAAATTGATATAATTGCAACTCTTAGTGATTGCCATCTTTCCTAGCACCAGACTACATGGTGTTGGAATCAATACTCCACAACTGAGTGGAAGGAAAGAATGCAAGATAATAAGAATAACATGTTTCTGTCTTGATAGGATGCTGAGCACTGTAAATCAGTGTGGACTTCAGCCAGAAAGAGTCTTCAGCTCCTGCTGAGAGTGTCAGCAGCAGAGACTTCCCCAAGTTTATATCCCTTTGCACAAAATTTGTGCAAATTCGAGCTCCTTCTCTCTGGTCCAATAAATTCTGAAATAGATCTTCATTCTCTGTTCCTGGAACTTGTGAATTCAGTCTCTAGGGATTTGGCTTTTCTGTGTATTTTCCCCTTGAAATATCTCTGGTTGAACGATATAAAGTTGTTTTTTTCTACAGTGTATTGGCAGAAGTAATAGAAATTCAGTCATAGAATTCCAATATATTTTCGGCCAGTGGCTGAAGGCCTGTTCAGATATGCTGAGAATGGACAGTCAAACCCAATGCTGGCCTTAACCAGCCTAATTAGCTAGTAGCACATTGTGTTCACATGAATTGCATCACCTTACCCTAAGGTTAAAGAGAGTATTTGGAGGGCAGTTTCTTTATGCTTTTGCTCTTGTTTTGACAGAGCAAGCCCTTTGTGGTGAGCTCTTTGAGTGAAATTCCACAGTCCCAGATGGAATGTAAATACAAGTGGAAATCCTTAGGTGGTGAAAAGTGTTGTATCTCTAGTTGGCCAAAAGTCAGGTGAATAAATACAATTTCCGTGGCAAACATAGCCCATAGTAAATGAACAGCATGGCTGTGTGGTATGGGGTCAATTTGTTTTTCTCTACGTGTAGCTGAGCTCTCAAGTATGATTCTCTCATCTACAAATAACTCACACTGCGATCCTTCCTAGACTCCTCATAGTTAGGTTTCTTCCTTTTAGTTTCATGTCCTATTTCTCTCCCTCTCAGGATGTAAATGGTGCATCCTGAAGAATTCTTGTTGAGCTGTCACACAAAGGATATTCCTTAGGTAGCAGGAAATGCAACTCAGACACACGGTTTGAAAAGGAACTGGTTGCTTCTGTTACACCCCACAGTTAGTGCTGTGCTGTGGGGGTGAGTTGTCTCACTGTGAAATTCTGTGTGAGGCTGACACAGAGTGCCCCACCCTGCTGGAAGAAAGGAAAATTTTTTTCCTGCCTTTTTGAAGTGAATGGAATGCTATACACCAGCAGGAAAAAGGAAGTAGGTATTGCTGCTGCTGAAGCCTATCAGCTGGGAGGCAGTAACTCTGGAAGTCCAGCTTGTGGCAAATGACTGAATATGACCTTTTGGTGCAGGGCTATGGCTGAGTGAGCCCAGTGAGTGATGGCTGGGTAATCACTGGGTATATAAACAGACAACACTGAATAAAGGCATCAGATGTCCTCTGCAAACAGCACTGGTCATATGTATCTGACACAAGATCTGTGCCTGGTTCTGCTGTCCACACTTCAAAAAGGTGATGAAAAAATAATGAGACTTTAGAAACTACTGCAGATAGTAGGACCTGCAAAGGGAGTCTTAGCAATGTGAAAGCAACTCAACGATGGCCTGTAGGTAACTGTACAGACAGGAGATTTTGATTGAACAGCTCAGGCAAAGGCAGAAATCACCAGGAATTTACACATTGTGAGATAGACAAAATCAAACAGAAAATCAAGTTTGGACACATGGTGAGGCCAAAGAGTTGCTGGAAAAAAACCATCAGCAAATACAGTGTATTTCTCTTTCCTTGAAGTGACCAAGTAAATTTACATTATGGCTGGCAGTTTGCCTGTGAAATATTCTCCAGCTCAGAGAAGTTTTACGTAGCATTTCTGTGCCTTGTATTTCACTGGAAATGAAAATAACCTCCTATTTTTCTCCTTTAGCCTATAAAATCTATGTCTACCTTCTCAGCTGCTTCTTTGGCCTGTGGGATTGCTTATTCTCATTTGTGGTGGGCTTTGAGCACAATTCTGAAAGCTGAGATAGTTTATGTTCCTAACCTTCAGGAAGGGTGGATAAAATTCACTGGGATAATTTTTCAAATTCTCATCATAAACAAAGAAGCTTGCCTATGCTTATTTCAGTTGTGTTATTGTATGAAAATGCCACATTTAGCAAATAAATGGGGTCTTGCTGCTGCTGCTGCTTGTGTCTTCACCTCACTCCTCAGCTTCTTTGGGCCAACTGCAGCTGTTGTGTTGGTGCTGAGTGGCTAGGAGAATAATGATCTGGAACTCAGCAGCATATTGTGTGCAAGCAATGAACTTATTGCCAAGAGTATGTATAAAATAAATTACTGCCACAATTCTTTTAGAAATCCTCGTTTCCTTAGCTCTATGGCATCTCCTTGGACAGTGCTGCTGGGCTGGAGGTCTGGCAGGGACTCTGTGTACCTGGGCAGGAGGTTGTGATTTGGCACATGGCAGTGGGAGGGTGGGAGAGGGAATCAGAAGGAGCTGGTGGAAAGGCTGTTTTGCTCCTTTATGCTGTGGGACCAAGGTAATTTTTCTGAGATAGGCAGCTGGATGAGGAGAGCAGGACCAAGGTGAGAGAGAAGCAGGACAGAGACACACAGTAGGATCGGTTCAAAGGACCACATTGGGAGGAAAAAGAAGGGCCATCGTTCCTTTCCACACTCTGGATGGAAAACTGATAATTATTAATTTTATTTTTTTATTCATTTACCTATGAACAAAACTGTGAGGGGGCTGAATCTTTATAGGTAGGATTAAAGAGGTTGACAATCAAATATTTCTCTCTATTTGATAAAACAACGTAGATCTGTGTTATTTGAAAAAATTCTGTGTCCTGTTGTCTGCCATATATTGCCACTAGTGTGCCATATTTTTGTGTTTCTGATTTTTCAGGAAGCCTTTAAAGAAAATGTGTCATATTGTTGTGTATTTAAGGGTTGAACCATAGTATGCATCCACAGGAGAGTCTCATTAATGTAGGCAGCATAAAAACCCAAGCACATTAGATCATTTCTGATTTGCAATTATCTGTCATTGTAATGGCTAGCAGTGTTTTCACAATTTTGTTTTCTGTTTGTTGAATCAAATGGTTCAACCCTGTAGGGAACTCCCTAATCTAGTAGGCACTGACTGCTTTTTGCAAGACTCATACTCGTGCACAATGGTGTTGCAACCCAGCCTCTGCTGAAATCCCTGGTCTGCCTTCATTTTCTCATACTCTTATCATTCCATTTCTATGGCTTCCCTGAGTCCCAGCTGTCCAAACCAGCACATACCAAATTCTGCTGCCCATCTGTTCATCTACACAGAGAAGCGTGACCACATCCCCACAGCCTCAACCAATTTCTTTCACTTCCTGCTGTCTTTGGATTCCAGATAAAGCTTTTTTTTTAAAGAAACCTTCCCCTAATCTGTCCACTGACTGATGTTAGTGTGCACGCTTTCATTTAGAAGGAGGCTTTATCATAATATTTGTATTGTTTTCCTAACAATGCCTGCCTAAGTTTGTGAGTTGAGATCATGGGAAGAGCAGGCATTTCTTTGTTTTTGTTCCCATTAGGCTATTTTGTGCCAGGTGGCTCCACACTTCAACTATCACCCGGTTTCCCTAGGAAGTTCTTGTATCAAAAATTTGTTGTGTTAGCACTAGTGTCAAAAGCCCCAGTCACTAAGATGGCCCTGCCATGTGTGGTGTTACATGAACACATGAAAACACAGCCTCTTCCCCCAGTTGCTTACAATGTGCCAGCGCCGTGCCACGCGTACCCCTGAGCAAGCACTTCTCGTGTTGTTCCCTGGTATGGATGCCTGCAAAATGAACTTCATCTGGAAGCAATGGATCATTTTACCTAGGCCACCAAACATGTGTTTGTTGCTAATAACTTTGGTTCACTATTCAAGCATGTCCAAGCAAAATGAATGGCCTGGATTCAGAAGCTTTTGTATCCCTCTTTTCCTCACACATTATTCTATAAGTCCCTGATCTATGGACTTTTTTTTTATAGCCCTATGTAAAGTACCATGTGTTTTAGAGAACAGAACAATAGTGACAGCCACATTTCCAGTCAATGTGGTTTGGGATTTGGATGTCTTTCCTCTGCCTCTCTCCCTGCTTTGGGTCACTGTATTATTTTCAGAACTGGCATATCTCAGCAATCAGCAAGTTACATATGACTGGGCTCTGCATTTCCTTGGGCCTTCTTGAGTCTTGTGCTGTGAGTTTGTCCCAAATTTAAACATGCCCTTTCTAGAAAAGATAATCCCAGCAAAGTGGTAATACTTAGCTTCTTTTTTGCTGCCATGACATCCAAGCAATGAGTCAGCCCACCAGAATACCTGTCTGGCAGTGCACAGGCCTGTTGTGCTGCTCTGTAAGCCAAAGCACTTCAAGTGATGACCAGTGAAAGCAGGACACCATTGCCTGGGAAACCAAATAAATAGAAGCACACAGCCATCCATCACTGCCATCTGGAAAAGATTGGGCTGAACGTCTTCCTGTCAGGATCTGCTACAGTATTTATTTGTGTAGCTGAGCTTTGACTTCGGGGATTTCAGCAAAATATTCCTTTCAGCAACAACTCAAAGAGAAGATTTGGGTCTGATTATCAGGCTAGTGCTAATTCCTCCGTTCAGTTTTGCAAAATTACAACTGTAACCAATAGTTGTGTTTCTTATTTTTTTCACAGGTAGGGACTTCACCTGTAAGGAAAGAACATGCAAGAGATGATCTCAATTTGAGATTGTGTACATGTGTTACCAAAGCAGAGGGAATGATCATGAGCTGGTGACAAGTACAGGTGTAAATGATTCATGATGGATGAGTTTGCTTCTCCGGTGCCTGATAAAAAGAACAAGGTTCTGCTTAACACAAATAGTCTGGTGGGTTCTCCTAACACAGCTGAAAGATGGAGCTATTTTAAACATTCAAAATAGAAACATCTGAATTTACCTAGTGTACAAGGAGCTTGTGGGTCAGATAAGTAGTTCAGAGGATAAGGCTGTACTAAGGAATGTATGTTGCAATGCAGTAAAACAAACCTTGAAATGTACTAAAGGCATACTTAGCACTGGAAGGACAGCATGAGGTGTACAAGCTATATAGAACAGAAGAGGGCAAGGAGGAGTTGTACACATTCATTTCTCTAAGTGAGGACACAAGAAAAGGAAATAAACCACTTTAAATGCACATTTTTTTCCCTACTCATAAGCCAGAAGGAGAATATGAACAAAATCTTCTCAAACCAGAATATCATAAGAGTGATAGAATCATAAAATCTTTAAAGTTGGAAAAGACCTCCAAGACCACTGAGTCCAGCCTTTGACCAATTACCACTTTGTCAACTAAATCACAGCACTGAGTGCCATGCCCAGTCTTTTCTGGAATACCTCCAGGCGTGGTGCTGGGTACAGGAGGACAGTACCCTGGTCCTGCTGGCCACGCTGTTGCTGATCCAGGCCAGGATGCCATTGGCCTTCTCGGCCACCTGGGCACAGCTGGCTCATGTTCAGCTGCTGTCACCAGCCCCCCCAGGTCCTTTTCCTCTGGGCAGCTTCCCAGCCACTCTGCCCCCAGCCTGTGGTGCTGCTGGGGTTGTTCTGACTGGAAAGCAGGACCTGGCACTTGACCTTATTGAACCTCACACAGCTGACCTCAGCCCATGGATCCAGCCTGTCCAGATCCCTCTGCAGAGCCCTCCTGCCCTCCAGCAAACCAACACTCCCACCCAGCTTGGTGTCTCCTGCAAACTGACTGAGGGTGCCCTCCATCCCCTCATCCAGATCATTGATGAAGTTCTTAAACAGGACTGGCCCCGGTACTGAGCCCTGGGGAGCCCCACTGGTGGCCAGGTGGATGTAAGTCCACGCAGCACCGTGCTCTGGGCCCAGCCAAGCTGGGTTTTTAACCCAGCAAAGAATGCACCTGTTCGGGCCATGGGCTGCCGGCTTCTCCAGGAGAATGCTGTGGGAAGTGGTGTCAAAGGCTTTACTGAAGTCCAGGTAGACAACGTGCACAGCCTTTCCCTCATCCACTATTAGGGTCACATAGTCATAAAAAAAGGTCAATTGGACAAGCAGAATATCACAAAATGTCAAATTTAGGGAAGAACATAAGCTTTATGTATGCTGATACCTGCCAGAAATTCTCTTTAGTCAAAGAAGGGCAAAATAATTCCCTAACTGAATAGAAAAAATGATATTATTGTTCAGAAGAGAGGGAGTGTAGCCAGGGAAGGCACTATGTGGTATCTGCTTAGGCATCTGAGAGGGCTGGAGGACATGTGAAAGGCACAGAATAGTCTGGCACCAGGACTCGGGGTTCTGCCAACAGGGGACATGGACTGAATTACTGAATTCACAAATACACTGAAGAAGTAGAAGAATGAAAAGGAAAAAGTTAATTAAAAATAGAGAAGACAAAAGAAGAGGGAATTGCAGTGGGCTCATTCTGTGGGAAAACAGGCAGACATTTAATTAACACATTCAGAGAAAGATCGAATTGTTAAGAAAACTCTAATAGTCAAGGTTAATAGTCAAGAGCAGAATGTTTCTGTTGGAGCCCAACACTCTGTTCTGCAAAGCTGAAGTGAATGTATCTGAGAGTAAGAGCTACTGTTAAGGGAGAGATTATGGTGCAGAAGATTTTGGTCTAGCCAAAACCAAGTGCTGCTGATTTGCAGGAAATTTATTCAGAATAGTTTTGGTCCAGAGAAACCAGACCTCAGAGCATGTGCAGACAAGGATCTTCTTATCTTTCAGCTCTTTGCTTTAAGTGCCGTTCTTCCCAGTTGAGTGAAATATGTTTTGCCAAATAGTTTGCAAGAGCAGTAATACATAGATGAAGAAATAAGCACTAAGCAAAGGCGAAATTATCTACTTTCATGGATCAAGCAATATGGTGTGTAGTTTCTGTGCTGTTTTACAGGAAGTCTTAGGAAACTGTCAGACTTGAAAGCAATGACCTGAGAGCAAAAGAGGAAAATTTCTTAGTGACTAGCTTGTTTTCCAGTGAAGATGAGACTTTGGCATTCTGTAAATAAAATACATAAACTCCTGTGTTCAGTGAAGTTAACATCAACACCGCCACCACCACCACCAACAAATAGGAGAGTGAACAATGAGGAGAAGAAACAAAATCAAAAATTCCCTCAGCTGCTGGACTGTGGCTTTATGCTGTTGGAACAGTAACTCTGGGACTTCTATGTATCATGGTGATGTAAGTTCTACCAATGCTTAGCTATTTAGATGGACAGATGTTGCAGAGATGCTACAATAATCACACCTGCTTTCTATATCCAGCTTCTTGCTTACTTAGCACTCACTCTGGAGACGTCAAACAGCATTGCTTCTGTGCTCCTTGCATCTGCTCCTTGGAGGAGGCAGCGGTTTTATTTTCTGCCTCGCTCTCTGGAGAAATCGTGACGCACAGCTGTATGGGGATGGTTGCTCTGCGAGCGTGTCCCCAGGGAGTTCAGCTCGCCTCTCCTCCTGCACACTGGTGCCGCCTTTGGCTGCCCTACTGGCATGCAGCAGCGAGCTCACAGTGTCCTGCCGACAGGGAAAGCAGGATCCAGTATTCCGAGAGCAGATGTCTTTTTAGTTTTGATACCTTATAATCTGTAACAGAACTTGGGAAAAAGGGAACATCGGTGTTTTCCTAAAACGGGAATGAACTTGTTCTGTGCCCTTTCACCTTGTTTCATGGTACTAATTCACACTATTTACCTGTGTGTCCTGTGACAGGTAATATTTTGGTTTGTTTCTTTTGCTAAAGGGATTGTGTATCTCATCCTTTGTCCATGAAAATAGCATGTTTGTATATTAAGAGGCCCAACTGTGAAGACTGAAAATATAGAAAGACATAAAAAACATAACAATTTATTATTATAAAATATATTTAATGACTTTTAAGTAAGCCTAACAATCTTCTTGCATTTGAGTTGTGGTTTCTGAACTCTCTGATGGGCAAAGCAGTAGCCTGAAGCTAAAGGGGAATTTTTTCTGTTGGCCTTTATAGGTACAAGACTATACCACTATGTGTTACTCCTAATAAACTCAATTTTATTTTGTTTATATAAGCTGCCTCCAAATATGCTGTGTGCTGATAAGGGAGGGATTTATGTCATTTTAAAAAAGACACAAAGGAAGCCTCAGGTGAAAAACAAGGAAGGAAGGAAGGAAGGAAGGAAGGAAGGAAGGAAGGAAGGAAGGAAGGAAGGAAGGAAGGAAGGAAGGAAGGAAGGGAAGGAAAAATTGCCTACTTGAACAGAGGCTAGATTTTGCTTTGATTAAGGTGCAAAGAATGTGAGCACATATGAAGAACGTCTTATGAAAGTTTTTAGAACCCAAATAAGACATACTTCACTTCTCAAAGCATTGCCACAGAGCAGTCCCTCATGTCCCATTTAGTACATCAGCCACAGTGCATCAAGCACCTTCAATTTATCGCTCTGGCATCTCTCAAGTACCTTCTGTTCAATCCTCTCCTTCAACCTAGGTAGTTGTCTTTATTCTAGCATGTCTTTAAATGCAGAAAGACTAGGAAGGCAGAAAGAGGACAAAAAACACTGCAGCTTTTATCATGCTACTGACAATTATTTTAAAGTGATAGAAAATGAAGGATGAAGCAGGAGACTGAGTGAAAGCAAATGTAGAGCCCGTCATCAAAAAAAGGAGCAAGACTGATGCTAGTGGATGCTGTGGCTGTCTCAGATAGCATGCAGGCTACCAGCTGGACTGTTAGCTGTGATATAAATACTTTGTTGAGGTTTTTTTAAAATATTCATGGTAACTTTTTGAAAACATTTTTCTCATTTCTGGAGTCACACTCTATGAACTGTAAAGTCACAGTAATGCGCTCGTAGGCCAGGAATTGTTTAGAGTCGGGAGTAGAGCTGGTAGATATTTTTCACTTGAAAACAATTTTTTGATGAAAAATGGCCTCTTTTGTGAAACCTTCTGTATTTAATGAAAAACAGAAAGCAAATATGTTCTTTGACTCTAAGTTAAGAGTAAATATCATCCCAAGGCAGTGTGATCTCCACATGAAGGGGGAAATCAAAGAGTGGGAAAGTGCACACACTCCCTAGAGCTTCTTGCTCTCAGAACCTGTCATTTCCTCCATGGGGGTGCTTAATTGCAACTGGTGCAGGATACGAATGTTGAATACAGAGGAAAATAGCAGTTTCAGGAGGAGGACTACAGCTGTATGCCTTACCAGAGAATATCAGCTAAGGGCTGATATTACTGTCCTCAGATTCAGACTCCATGATCTACCTGTTTGAAAGATTTAGCCATGCAATGATACTTTCTGGTCACTTTTCATCTTGGTGTTATTCGTAGTCTTCCAGTGATTCTGGAATATTTATAGTCTTATGTGGGTTCACAGAGTGAGCCACGGCTGAGGCATTTTTCACTCTAAACATAATTACCTTCAAGTTGTCATCATTTCCTAATGTGCTTAGTCTCTGTTCAGAGCTATTAATAGGCTGGATTTGTCTCCATCATTTAAGTATTTAAGCAGTAAATAGTTTTGGAGTCATATGTCATTGAACATCTCTGTACTTAAGCATATGTGGACTCTCAAGGACTAAATTTAAGCCCCGGCCCCTTGCTTTGCAAGGGAGTGTCAGCCTTGTGTGGCACCAGGGAGCTCCTTTATTGGTTAACTTGGTGCTTCGTTCGTCAAGCACATGGCACAGGACAGACTGATGTTGTGACTGGTGGCATTTTAGTGATGTACTTCTATAAGCTGGTGTCTTAATTACATTTCTTGTCGAGGTGAAGGGTTACAGACAGTCCCCAGAGACAGATACTTTTAACAGGACCTCTGTGACTTGGACTTTTCTTCTGAGAAGCTTATCCCAGAGAGAGGTCCCTCTTTGGAGGAGCAATGAACAGAGGCCATGGATCACCTAGGAATTCAGCTGGCAGCTCTGACAGCTGTGAAATTGTCCTACCAGCAGTGTCATTGAAGGGAGTGCCACACAGATCTTGAAACACAGCTAAATGACTAGGGAATCACCTGTAATTTCCTCATGGTGCTTCACATTGGAATAAACTTTGCAGTTTTCCCTTACATCTGACCTGGTCAGAGAGCACTGAGAACCCTCTGTGTGAAGAAGTGAACATAGGGAGGGTGTGGTCCCTCAGGAGCCATCCTGTGCCCACTGTAGAAGGTCCTCACTGCTCTGCAGGACTGTGTCCCCCTGAAAAGCAAGGAGGCAGACACACCATGTCTGGGAAGGGAAATCTTCCTTGGTGAGTGATATTCACAGCTCGTGGGCAAGCAAAAATCCCAGAAAAGAGGTAGCAACTTGCCATTGTCTTAATTTTTTTTATTGATTCCTAAATTAGTAGCACTTTTGATGTCCCAGGTTGTTTCTTCTGCACCAAGGTGAGTGTTAGATAGCCAGGGGAGGCATTGAGCCTTGTAACAGATGTGCCATGACACACCTGTGCTCGTGCTCCATGATGATTTTGGTTCAACTTGGCTTGAAGGTCATGTTATTTATTTTTTATATCCTTTTATTTATGCTGATATTTGAAAGGAAAAAAACCATGTTGTTTACTTCTAAAGAGGGAACAGTTGCAATAAATGAGAAAGCTTATCCATCGAGTGGGAATGATGCTGAACGTGCAGAATTTTTTTTTAGTTCAAAGGCTCTCTTCAATTTGTTCATGACCATCTGTAGTTTTCACCTCTGAGACTCACATTTTCAAGTCTGACCACTGGTCACATTTTTAAAACAAGTGTGAGAAAGTGATTTAGTAATTCCTAAGTATGATGCAAAGTGCAAACCCCATGCTTTCTGAGTAAAAAGGGATGGAAATGTTCTTGTGAAAATGTAGGTGCAGACAAATACTTCAAAATAGGCAAAAAAATGTGTCTTCACTGAAGACAGAAGCTTGTGGATGTCCTGGTGAAAACTGATTTGCTTTTTCCTGAATAACTAGTGCTCGGGGATCACACTCAGCCCAGGCTCAGTTTGTTTTAAAGTGCTCTTGTGGTACTCTTAGCAACAAGTGCCCACTGGAGCCTTTACTGTGTCCGTTGTGTTTCCTGTATATAAATTATTTTCGTGAATGGTTTGCCTGGCACGTGCAGTAGTGCAGGGTGCTGTGCATGTGTGTTTGAAGTAGAGAAAATGGTATGGCAGAAGAGGGCAGATTTCATTGGTGCTGTAGCATTTTGATCGCTGCTTTGATAATTGCCCTGGCATTCTGAAGGATCAAAACGGTACAGAATTACAAGTTATAATGTAGTTATATAAAATTAGAGCGGCAGTAAAAGTGAGAGTGGGCTAGAGCCAAGAGAGGATACATGACAAAAGAGTTCCTAAAGTGAAACATGGATTAAAGGTTCATTTAAACAGGTTGCTGTGTAGCTCTGGACTGACCACAAGCATGTTAAGGCAGCATTCAGCTCCTCTATAAAACATTTGCTGGTCCACAGGAAGAGTTTGTTGCATTAAGTAATTTATGGGGTGCTAAGAAGTTCCTTAAGCTATTATTAAAAACATACAAAATCTTCCCTGGTTAGGACTCTAGTAACTCAAACTTCTAACTAAGCAGAACTGATAGGGCAGGCCTTTTGATGTTTAATGAGTTCTGAAGCAGATGTGAGATGTGATAGACAGGGGAGCCAGGGTGATTTAGTGCTCATGGAACAAAATGATGAGATCCCCTCCTGAAAAAGAAAATGTAGCTAAAAAGGACAGGTTTTCTGGGTTTTTTTTTGGGGGGGGGGGGGTTTTTTTCCTTCTTCCCCCCTTCTTCCTTCTTGGTGCATGTGTTTTTGATTTCCTCACCCCGTGCCTCTCAGTGCTGGCTTGTTTCCATTCAAACACACACAGAACACTGAAAACTAATTAGCCCTGGATGCAGCCACAGGAAGTTAGCCTGCCAAGTCCCCTTTCCCCCACAATTCCTCAACTTTCTCAGCTTGCCTCAGGCCAAGGGCCTTGCACTGGGCCTCTCTGTGTAGGTTGCCAGGTCTAATTTTACAATTTGCCTTCACCTTATCAAGTGTGCCCCAGGCCCAAGAAAGGGGAAAGGATCACAGCCAATGTTGTGTTGTGGGCCTTTCTCCCCCACACCCAGTCCCCACCCACCTCTTTTCTTTTTTGCATCAGTTTTGGGAATCTTGGTCGTATCTAGTTTCGGTGTTGACTTGTTAATCTGACCTTTGCTAATGCTTTTTAAAGGAACTAAAGAGAACTTCACCATCTTGTAAAACTTGAAAGTCCCTCCTCTCCAAGAACTTTTCTTGGAGGTTAACAAATTTTCCCGAGAGCCAGAGGAGTACAGGTGTCAACCATTTTCAGGCATCTCATTTCAAAGCAGAGCCCACCACAATCCCAATGCGAGAAGCCAGAGTCTGATTAGAGGAAGGCAGCAGGCTGGATGCCAGCCAACGGTGGGCAGAGTCGTGACATGTGCAACTCAACTAGAAATTATCAGCTTGGCTGCAAAGTTATCATGGGCTGGAAGCATGTTGGGGTTCTCTTCTTGATTCTTATGCTTGGTTGCTGTAGGACATTTAGCAAAAGTCACTTCAGCAGTTTTGGCATTCCTTTCTAAGCTGGTTATACCAGGACGTAACCCCTACAGAGAGTACTTTGAGCTTTGTGGATGAAAGGCGCTGAAATACAGTACCTATTATCAAATCGCAGTGGAAAGAGTTGGAGAAGGAAAGGCATCGGGCAACTGAAGCCCCCCTTCCTTCTTCTGCGGTATAGAGGAGTGGAAACTCCTGGCCCTGTTGGACTGTTGCCCATCCAGTCCAGTGTCCAGAACCCAAAAGTCTTCAGAGGAAGATTTGAGGATCCTGTGATACAATAGCTGAGTAAAGAGAAGAGGATAGTTTGACCTTGTGTCCCAGTGCCATTCAGATCTCCAGGAGGCAGGAAGTAGCAGAAGCCCTCAAGTACACAATGTTTGCTGTTGCTGCCTGTGTCAGCTGTGGATGCTCTTGATCCTTTTTAATTGTTGTTAGGTTTTGAGCTGTGCCCGTTTCCTGAAGCAATGGGTTCCACAGCGTAATTGTGTGTTGTGTTAACATCCTCTTTCCATTGATGGGCTCTGTGAATACATGGAGAAATGCATGCAGCATCTGCTGGTGCTGCACCTGCTCTGTAGACAGAGAACTCCAGCAGGCCTGGCTGAGAGAGAGGGGGCTTCTGGGAACCAGCTCTAAATCAACTCAGAGTTTAAAAATAACCTGAAGAAAAATATTAAGTACAGTAGTAGGAATGGCTACTGTAGGAAAGGAAGAATATCCTATTCTTATTTCATTTTTCCCTGATGCAAGACTTGAGAAGAGCTTTGTAGTTGTTACATTTTAAACACATTTACCGTCTTGCCTTTGATGTCCGTGAATGTTCTTCCTGTAGAGCAGGTGGTGGCATCTGATGTGGAACAATGTGTGGGGAAACATGCCTGCTGCCAGCCTCTTTTCACAGCCTGCAAAATGCCTGTTACACTGTTTTATTTAACGTTTCATACATTTTGTAAATGTTAGAGACAACCCAGTTACAGAGGTGGCTTCACTGTACTTGGAATGTACAAGTATTCTTGTACTGGAAGTGGAGACCAAAAATATGATGTTCTAGAGTCCAGTTTGGAGCATTCTTAAATGTGTGGTGTGTAACATGTGAGTAGTCCATTAAAATGAAAGGGACTACTCTAGTGACTGCTGTAATGCTAAGTTCAAATAGCTTACTGAGCTCAGGCAACCTAGATAATTTTTAGGGAAAAAAACAACTGTCTTCTTTGGGTACAGACAATCCTGCTCATCTGATGTCAGAGATAGCAGGGTAGCATAAGTTCTGTTGGAAAGTCTTTTTTTTCCTCTGCATCTGAACCTGGCACAAGTGACTCCCAGTGTGTTTGGGCTGTCCCTGTTACAACACTGACAAATGTAAATTTGGCAGGGTAGTAGAACTAGCAGCTCACCAGCTGACCTGCATGCTCTCCCTCTTGCTCCAAGTTTTAACACTTCTTGCAAGAAAACAGCCCCTTAGTTTTTTGATCTCTGCCTGAGTGTCAGGACTCTTGGCCAAGATTATCACATCACTATTGGTTGCTCTGAAAGGATCTCTAAACCCCAGTGAGAACTAAACAGCAGGACCACGTGTGTCTTAAAAGAACAAAACAAAGACCAAAGCACTTTTTATGCAAACATCCGTATTTCTTTCAGCAGGAGCAGAGCAGTGCAGAAATGGGGCACTTGATAAAGATTATTTCTGATTCTTGCTTTGAAGTTTTCTGAGAGCTATTGCTGGTTATAGTGACCTGCAATCCTGGAACGACAGCACACCTGTGTTGTGTCTATTTTCTGAGACTGGATGCCTCTAGTTCAGCTCCTTTTTCAGAATTCTTCACTGTTCCTGAAGAGCAAAAGGAAGAAAACAAAAGTCCAATGTAAGAATTTTTTCTTCCTTTTGTATCTGTGACTTCAAAGAAGAGCTTATATTTTGCTAGAGTCCTAGCAAAATGAGCCCATGTGGCTAGTCCAAGAGCTGTGACATTTACTTGATTGCAAGTAGAACAAGCTGAAAAAAATGTATCTAAACTTCATTTTGTAAAACTAAAAAAACTTTTCTAATGAAAATGGAAGATTCCTCAAAATAATCCTTATTTTTTTAAGTTGTTCACTTATTCTTCTTAAAACCTAGACAAAAAAGTTCAGAGGACCATTTCTGAGTTCTTTGTGGCTAGGATTGATAACTTTTTTTAGTTGTTAACAAATGTGTGCCTTGCCTTGCCTTGCCTTGCCTTGCCTTGCCTTGCCTTGCCTTGCCTTGCCTTGCCTTGCCTTGCCTTGCCTCTCTAGTTCGTCCTTTTTCTCAGTGACAGGCTTTTAAAAAGAATATGTTTAACATTTTCCTGTCAAATTTCTCCTTCAGAAATCTTTGCATTTCTAAAGGTATTATTGCAAAATTTGCAGTGTGTTCACTTGTGATAATTCTGTGAAGGAGAAATAAAAGTGTAGCCATTGGTGATGACTGAGCATGGTGAACAGCTTCAACAGAGTCCACATGGTTGGGTTTGGGGAGATGAAATTGCCAGGTTTGAATGTCTTAACACAAGAATCAAAATTTAAAACATGTAAGAAGCTGATCTCTCACCTCTGAGTTTGTGATCAATTATAGTCTCTCTCCAGTTAAGGACGCCGGAATATACAAGATCTTAATTATCTTTCTGTGTGGTCTTGCAAATTAGTCCAGGTTCCTTCAAGATTCCTCTTATCTAATACAGAAGATGGTGATCTCGGAAGCCTTTCTCTGGAAACTGCATTTGTGAATGTGTTGAGAGAGACTCACCAGAATAAAATTTCTGCTACATTCTGCCATTAAAATCAGTGTGTATGAGTGGTCTAGATCAGGACTCCAAGCTGATGAACACCTTCACTGGCTGCTACTGTGTCTTGGAAGATAAAAGGAACAAGAAGAAAGACAGACAAGTTTGCTGTCCTCCATGCTCTCCCCGTCGCCTTTGGTGATATCTCCAGGCTGGGATGCTCAGAGTTTAGTTTCTGGATGTTGTTTGGGCATTAAGAACTAGCAGAATTCTCAATTCCTCTACCTTCTTTATCCTGTTCCTTTCCTCCATTTCTGTGCCATCTTTCCTTCATGTGTCCTCAGGCTTTGACCCCCATGTCCCTTATACACCCTGCTGTTTAACACAGGGAAGGACAAAATTCATATTCCCCAAACTTATCAAGCCCCTCCTCCCCAAATCAAGAAAATTAGATAATAATGATCATAATCCACTTTCAAATTGCTGTACTTGGATGTAATTTCTTTTTTCTCACCCTCTCATTTTGGTTGTATACTAGAGCTGCTTGAGTGTTGAATTTTATTTGATTTGGGTACTTTCCCAAGGAACCTGGATTCTGTCAGTAAAAAACCAACATGTGCACAGAAAGTAAGACTTGCAATGCAAAAATTCTAGTTTACATAGTTTGCTTGATGCCTCTCTTCGCCTTAATTTTCAGATTTTTGTCTCTTACAGCATCTCTCTCACCACCAGCCCTTTCCTGGTGCGTGGTTGTGCCAGAGCTTTAAGATGTTATCTAGGACTCCACAATAGAGAGGGACAGGGGCCAGAGCGACCCAATGCAGGTAAAAGCCAACACTGGTCAATAGAATTGTCATTAGTGATGATTCTGATATCTAATATCCCATGGGTATTTACACAGATGAATACATTATATTTCTGGTACTTAATCAGTCACAAAAGAACAATTGCGTGGTGTACAATGTGGCAGATAGGAAGCAGCGAAAGAAAAATATTTAAGCTGGTATATGAAAAGCAAATAAATAAAAATAGTATCTCTCAAGAAAGTGAAACAAAAAGATTAATTACTAGTACTTCCTCAGTGGAAAATAGAGACCTCTCTAGTGCAGCTGACATCCTGAGAAAGTCTTTGATGTAGTGGTCATCTTGGGTTCCCGTTTCTGAGAACCTGTCTCATTCTCAAATATTTCCATGCATATAAACATGGCCTTTTATTTTTGAATCACATGAAATAATTTAGTATAAACTAGAAAATAAATTCCAAATGCCCTTTATTGCCTGCACTCTTCTGAGAGCATGTGGGGAAGATAGTACATACTTTTCTTACAAAGAAAATGAAAATGTCATTGTTTTCCCCAAATGAATTTGAAAAATTGGTTTTGAAAAAATGCATCTTCGAGATCAATCCCTCCCATATCAATACATCAGAGGAGTAACCAACCACCTCTGCAGAAACATTTATTAGTTTCCATCATGTTGCATTGTTTAAAGATGAGACAGCGCACTCTGCAGAGGGCAGAACTTCCTCTCCTCTCCACTTTAATTGCATTTCTGTTCTCAGTATTACATAACTTTAAAGGCATGTTATAAATATTTTTCTGCATCATAGATCATGTCTATAATTTATACAGCAGTTTCACATAGACATAGTCTTCTAAAAAACAAGTTAAACATGGGAAATGAAAATAAAAGTGGCCAATGTGCCCATTTGAAAGACATTTGGTGCCTTTTTTCCCCCCAGAAGCTAATTTGATGTATTTTGCATTGCATGTTAATTGTTCAAAGTCAGATTAGAAAGGTTTGATAATTTTGTTGGAGTGAGAAAAAGATTTTAAATGGAGTTTTCCCCCATGTCCATAATTTCATGTAATTATTTTTGTTGTATTATTTTAAATTCAAGATGAAATCATGTCTGATTCCCACCTACAGTGAGGTAACCACATTAACGATAGCGGGAACACCACACTAAAAACAAGGCAGATGTGTGAGAACAACCAACTTCATTCCTCGAGTTTTACATAGTGGAGCAAGAAAGAGGGATGCTACAGGTACAGACATTTGCTCTTTTCACAGTTTGCTCCAGCAAGGTAAAAGTTAAACTCCTACGGCAGAGAATAGGGTCATAATCCAAGGATATCTTACTCCTTTTTACAAATTCTGCTCATTGGCGACCTTGCAATCCAGCCCACATTTTCCCACTTATTTATTAAATTATAGCAATGCAAACTGTCACTTTTATCATTCAGTGTATGAACATATTACCATTTCTCTTCTAGTTGAATCTTTTTAAGTCTACTGTGGATGATTCATTGTAATTTTGAACTTTAGTAAAGAATGGAAATATCTATTTAAGTAACAAATTCTTTTTCTAAAAATAACTCTACCATTAACATATCAAGTGCTCAGACCATCCATTTTCCTGCAGAGTGGAAGTTTTGAAAACCTTTATCCAGGAAGATAATTTTTTTGACATCTTCATTTCTATAACACATTGCAATATTTTTGAATTATGTTTTATTTGGGTGGGTTTTTTTTGTTTTCATTTCAATATATTTCATTAATAAAATAAGTTAGTGAACTGCATTACAAGCTATGTAGTTCAAGTTCCTGTTCTCTCTTAGAGGTTGGGTTCCCTGGCTGGACAACATCTTTCCATGATGTGATCAAAATCTAGTGATTCCCAGGACAAACTTCCTCAGGAAAGGAGGAGAATGGGAGGTGCATGTGGAGATGGGATGGATCTCATCTAATGGTTTCAGTAATGTACAAAACATAGGAAAGGAATGATGGCTTTGTTGATGGCACAGACCTGGGGACATCTTGAGCACAAAAAAGGTCGTGTTTTACACTGGAAAAAGCAAAAGGCCATAAATATTGGTGCATGGAAAGGGGAAGACAAGGTTGTTTCAGAGCAGGACAAAAACTGATGGTTTACTTGATTGCAGGTTGGCTGTGAGTTGCCGGTGGGATATGAATGTGGAGAAAACATATGTCATCCTATAGTGCACTGAAGCATTTCTACCAGATGTTGGCTTTTAATATCATGATACAAGAGTTCAGTGAGAACACAGTTCATGCCTGGGAAAGCCTACACTGGAAGTAAAATTGCAGAGGATGCCTTGCTGGCATGGCTGTGAGTAGAAAGCCTGTCTTATGTGTGGACACCAGGATAATTTGTCTTTTTTAAGTGAGTTTTCAAAAGACCAGGAAGAAAACACTAATAATCCAGGGCTGAGCAGCCAGGGTACAGAAGAGCTCTATAAGCAGAGTGACCATCCTGGCACAAGAACAAATGGCTCTGAGCAAACATGTGCTGTGAATCAGAAGAGTGAGGAAAAGCATCAGTAGGACTAATGGAAACTGGAAGCTGAACAAGCTCGAAGAGGGAGCTGGTAGATATTTTAAAAGGATTACATTATGTGATTGCCTGCTTTGGTGACGGGAGAGGTTCATTATGGTTCTGCTTTTTGCTTCCTTTCAGCCTGTGTAGCCCTTTCCTAGACACCAGCCCTTGGAAACAAAGGCTGAGAGAGAGTTCATGGGATAAGATGTCTGCCCCCCCACCACTCTCATGGGCTGTGCCACAGGTCCCTTTGCACATCTGAAAGGATGGAGATCATCCCGTTGTGTCTCGTGGACTGCTTCAGGTGGTCACGCAGCATCCGCCACAGGTTTGCCAGGAGCTGGGTAGAAAACTTCCATTTCATGTTCTCCATATGGCCACTGTCCAGCAGATGACATCACCTAAATGCCCATAGTCCTGGCTCTCCCCTCGAAAGGCAGAGTGATTAGGGAAAAAATAAACCAAACCTCCTCCCTAGTCCCCCTCATCCCTAAAAAAAGTGCCAAAGTCAAAAGTCTTAATGAATTTTGTCAACTGCAGAGCAGCAACCCATCCTCAGACTTCCTCATTTGTTACGGATACTTAATTGCAGGGTTGGTTTGGTGTGTTTTTGTTTGGGTGGGAAGCCTGCAATTCCTCTTAAGGCTCTGTAACATACTTTGTGACATGTGGTAACGTTGGGGAGAATAAAGACCAGGAAACATATGTGGCTAGACAGGCAGGGCCAGTCGTCCTCCTGCTGCCAAAGTAGGCTGCCTTCATATGTGTTTCTGGCAGGGAGCTGCATGACACCTCTGGTTCCCTCCCATGTCTTTCCAAGAGTAACAGAGATTTTCTTCTTTGCAAAGGAAAAATGAAATCATGACAAAAAGTAATAAAAGCCATCGTCCCAAGGCACTCAAAGGAGTTTAAGACAAGAGTTGGTGGGTTTCTAGCACAGAATTATTTCTTTGCAGATTATTACTTGTTACTGTATTTTATCATTTTGTATTTTATTTTGAAGTGTTTCATTTCTTTAAGGTGGTGACCTTCAGCATGCTGAAAGCGTAAGTGGATGGTCTTACCCTGTTTTGTATGGTCCAGTCATCCTTAATGCATGTTTGAAACACTATCAGCTGCTCCTAAGGTATTTTGAGACCATAGTTTACTAATTAAATTTTTGACTAATTAAATGTTGACTTTTCCCTTCAGCAGTGCTTGCCTGGGTGCGCTCAGAGGAGCAATGGCAGTTTCCCTGCAGTGCAGAAGGAGCTGGCAGCAAGGGGAGTGGTGGTGTACTGGAGCTTTCCTGCAGTTCAAATCCTGGGAAGATGGGTGTCCCAAGCCCTCAAAAGTGATTAGCCCATTCACTTTTAAATATTTATGGATGTATGATTCTTGCAATGGCATAAACTGTCTTTCCCTTCACTATGTTTTGTGATGTCTGTAGTCATTAAATCCTCTCTGAGAAAATTACTTTTTATTTCTTTCTGTTTCCTCAGGAGGGTCTTCACCTCCCCAGCCTCTCAACATCTCTTTGTTCTTTCTCTTCTGACCTTTACAGTCCCCTATGGTCCTTAAAATCCTACTACACCACAGTGTCCCCTGAGATCCCTGTCAGCCCTTCCTTGCACACAGCAGGCACACAAGTTTTTGTAACTACTTCCTCTTTATTCTCTGTGGTCTCCCCACACATCCCTATTTTCCTTATGTCTCATCCTCCTCCTACATGTTTTATGATCTCTTTGCCAGTGCAAAGTAGTCCCCAGTAACATATTTACCACTCTTTTAATAATTTCTAATGATTAACATGTCATGAGAGGGAGGACTTGCCTAAATAAATGATAATTCAAAGATGAGACCTTAATTCTCTCTTTAAAAGTACAATCCAATTTGTCTTCCTCCCCAGCTTTGCCAAAACTACAAACCAGTCTGTCTTACATTTCATATATATGATCTCATGTCAGAGCAGAAGTTTTCTGGAAAATTTGAGACAAATTGGATGAGGCATTTTGGACTTGTACAGAAACTGAAGCATTCTTTCAAGCAGATTTTTTTTTTTACACAATTTTTTTGGCATGTCATGACTCAAAAGCACACGGGCTGGAAAATTCCAGATCTGCCAAAATCATGGGGTTTCTCCCCACAGTCTAGGTTTTCAGGTTCTTCTTGGGCCCCAGGGAGTAAAATCAACCCTTTTTGATTGGTTGTCTTTGTCTCTTCCCTGGCTGAGCTGTGGTGTGCACCAAGGGACAGCCTTCCACTTAATTACCCATCACCACTCAATTCCAGAAACTGAGGGTTAGGGAAAGACCTGGGCCCAACTGAGCCAAGCCCACGGGTATTCATTGTCAACCAACACGAATGCTGGTTTTTGAATGGTTTATCAATAGGTGGTTTTTTAATCTTGAATTCTGAGTCAATAGCATTGATTTTTTTTCTTTTTCTAATACAAATTTATTTTTTTCTCCCAGAAAAATAAAACATTTTTTTCAAGATGCCTTTTTTTTTTATTCTTCAATACTAAAACAGAGAATTCATTTAGATGTTGTGAATTGTTTTTTAGTCTTAAGATTATTACCTGTAGGCAAATTTCAAACCAAAAATACCTTGTGGAAAAATCAAAATGTTTATCAAGAAAATGTCAAAATTGTTATTTTCCTGTCCCCACCCCCTCACTCCCCACCATACACTTTCTTGCTAAATTCAGTGTGGATTTATAAATAGTTTTTGATGAACCCCAAATGATATTTTTCTGGGCAAATACATCAATTATCTGCACCAATGTATTTTGTAGCTCCATTTTAGTTTCTAATCTTTTTCTCTGATGATCTTATCACTGACTGTTGCCTGTGACTAGTTTGGTTAAAGTTTGAAGTTGAAATTAACCTATGGATGCCTTTAGGAACTTTGCTTGCTGATTTTTATGAGCCTGAAGAAGCCCACCCCAGCCAGCTATGACGTATTTAGATTTTTTTTGTAGCTTCCCTTTTTGGATACAGCAAAGGTTGAATTCTCAGTGGATATTGAGGAATTTACCCTAGCAGTTTTAAACACAGAGAAGGTGACTGGGAGCTCTGTATTTCCTCCATGATGGTGCCATCAATCCAAAGATTCAGAGGGCTTTGTCTGCTGTAATTGGGGATCTCAGGTGCTCTCTCCCTGTGCAAGCAGACAGCTATTAGTATGGTTTTTATTCTTGCCAAGATCAGTTCCTATCAGAAGAACAGGAAATGTTGCATAGAATGCTAAAAAATAAAACAGAAAATACTATAAAATGTGCATTGTTTTATCTTGGGAGTGAGAACAGTGGAAACTCTCCATCTTTTCTTTCTCCCTTTTTCCTCCCCCTCTCTTGTACGAACCCTGGGATAACTCATGAGTGGCATGGGTATGGTCTGCCATGAGGGCCAGAGTTTTGTGAGGATTAAAGCTGGAAGTGAGGTTTGCATGAATTTTTTGTTACACACAAGTTGGCAATGATGGGCAGTGTGGTGCAGTGCTGCCAGAACAGTGTGACTGTCAGGGCAGAACATGATCACAGCTGCCAACACAGATTTCATGTCTTGCCCTGGTATATAAATCAGGTCTTGCACTGGCCTTTTGCATAAGATTAATTTTAATCTAGAAAGGAGTGACATTTCTTCCACAGAAAAATGAGCACTCCAGCAGTCTAAATTAAATTAAAATTAAGAAAATACCATTCATGTCTGAAGAATGAAAAATAATGGTGAAAGACTAGAGTTTAAAGTAAGTAGGCTTAATGGAAATTCAGTGAGGTAACGTACAAATCTAAAACCTCAGCAAGTTCAAGGTCTCAACAATCTGTAGCCTGTTTTCCTCTTGTTGCACGTCTTCCATTTGCAGTAATGAAAACAACCCACACAGATCTGCAATCCCTGTGTACATTGACAAGATGAGCCATCAATGTGTATTGTATATGATTTAGGAACAACTTAAGCTCCCACCCAGGACATGTGAACATCTACACAACCAGAAACTCTCTTCCAACTCTTGTATCTATGGTGAAATCCTGACCTTTACAGCTCACAAAAGGAGCAAAGATTCCCAGATTCCCATTTAAGTTCCCCCTTCCGTGTAGTGAAAATATTAAAACAATTTAATCTCCTTACAATTCCCAGTAGTGCCCTTTAAATCAGCTTTTCGTTGGGAATTGAATACATACTTTCTGTAACATAAACTGAAATCTGGGAATTGTAAGCTGCCAGCAAAATATGAAGGTATGCTACATTTGCTCAGATATATAAGATATGACAATATTTAATATGTATTAAATTTAACAGGTGCTACGATCTCCTGCGTAGATACACAATATTCAAAGGTGTACTCCAGAGAACTCTACATTCCCTGCTGGTTCTGCATTTCTGTCCTTTCCAGCATATTCTTATCTCTAATCTTACCTCCCATTTCTTACAATCCAGATTCATTTTACTCAAGCAACATTATCCATATTTTTATCAAGTTCCTAAATTACAGGCAACATATGCAACCTTAGCTCTGGCTTCCCAGAGGTGTTGGTTGGGGTAATTGCAGACTGTTTAGCTAAGCTTTGAGAGAAACAGAATGAAACTTGGATGTCACATTTCTCACCCTGTGAGAAAAGCTGTTTTTCTCACATGCTTACTATTTGAAACTTATGTGGAGAAATTATTAGGGAAAAGGTGGATGGGAAGAAAGGATATTTTTGTTTTTGTGAAAGCTCCTTAGGCAATGAAGAGTCATCCGTTGCTACCTCGATCAGGGATGTAAAGCATGTCAATGTGTCCACGTTCTAAAATTTACACAATCTAAAAATTACAGGTCTTTCTGGGAAGATGAGCTTCTTGATTGCCAGTGACAGCACCCACACGTTGATTTCACTGGTGCTGCAGGCTCTGTGTCCCAAACAGCGACCTCTGGTTTGTTTAATGTCTCCCCCACTCAGGCATTAATAGAGACGTCATCCCCACCCGCACACACGCCGTCACGTTCCGTGTTTTCTGAACGTGCCGTACACACCCTCCTTCACTCAGCACTCCCACATCCACCAGCCCTTCTGCAGCTCAAGGAGGTCACAGTGAGCTTTCCAGGCCAGTTTTCAGTGGGGATCTGCCAGCTGGTGAGAAGCAAGGCCTCTGAAAGTTTGTTTTCTCTTTTCTGTCAAAGGAGGATGTTGAAACATCACTTACTGGGAAAGCTATGTGAGAGGAAAATGTCATCATCTCCGTGAGCTAAAAAGAACCATATTTTGCTCTCTGCCTGGTTCAGTATTTTTAAAAAGGAGCAAAATTTTCCATTGATGATGCACTGTACACAGAAGGAAGGGGGCTGCTCAACACAAAAAGAGAGACACTTTTAGGCATAAAGAAGCTGCATGAGGTTAAAAAGTGGAAATCAGCCTATTAAAAACAGAAGAGGTAAAATAAAAACTAGACCCCTGTAAACACAGGACACTGATGATGTTCCCAGAGATCTTAAAGCCTAGAGTAACCACTACAATATTGGTAGTGTAGGCTTCTCCACTAGACAGGCCAAGGAATTGCACTTGGTGGTTCCATCAATAGAATAGTATCTTCTGCTTTATTTCTAAATTAGCTGTTAGAAATACATTCCAATTTTTTATTTGAAAGTGTCAGCTCATGAAGTGTTGCTTAAGTGTCTTCAATGGCTATTTTCATGGACAAGAGTATAATGTAATTTATACTCTGAGATGATCTTCCTTCAGTTTCCAGTCACTCAGTTTCCTTTTGCTTTTACCTGTCTTTCACTGGGTATCTTTTCCCCATCAACATACTTCCAAGAATTGCATGATGCTTAACTTCCACTTGTATAAATTAACCAGAATGATGTGTTCTTGCTTCAGAGAAGACCATGTCACCAAAGTTTGTATGAAACACGACGGAAATCGTTGAGTTTCCTTTCCAAACCTGACTTCCTATGATTCTGTGGTGAACAGTACTTCAGCTGAAATCTTTCTATCAAGATGTGTAGTAATGTATCTGCATGATTTACGCCATTCTGTACCAGCCAAACTCTCTGTAAGTATCTTAACAAGCCACCTGCAGTTTTTGTTATCAGAGCTCTCAGGAAACCAACAAGGTCACGGAGACAACAATGGGATTGGAAGTGAGAACGGGGGCCTGGGAACCTAGCGAAGAGCCTAAGAATCTAACTGCCAGGAATGTAAACAATGGATGAGGGAAGCACAGCGCGATGATGGATGCTTGACCAATCGGGCGTTCGGGAGCAGATGTGCCCGCCTCGTGGACAGGCACCCTAGCCAATCTGAAGTTATGTGCCCCACGTGGGCTGTAGACTCAGAATTTACATCTAGTGTGTAAATTTAAACAATAAAGGACTTCTGTGCAAATCATATTCGTTTCTATTATTAAATCATATTCGCTTCTATTATTCCAGGGGTCCGTTTTCCCTGCAAAGATGGAGTCTCATTTTAAAACATTGAAGGGTCATTGTAAGAGGCATCTTGAGCACCAGAGAGAACCTGTTTCTAAACCTACAAGCAAACAGGAATTAAGCACTTTTGAAATGTGTTAGGTCATGCTCCATGATCAGAATGATACCTCGAAAAGAGTTACTCCCATCCCACGCAGTTGTCCAGCAGAGGGCCTGGGTACAGATATCACTGGTTGCCTTGAGAGGAGAAGAACGTTGATCTGAGAATGCACATAATATGGGAAGTGTGGAGGTGTATAAATTCTGTATGTTGGATGCATCAGTTGCATCCTTTGTATGGGAACCTGGTGCTTTTGTGGATTTCATTGGTTCATGGATAGTGTGAACTGGTGAATCCATTTACTGCTGCAACAGGCTGGCTTCAGGCCTCTGCAATCCTGCTGGGAAAGGTGTCACATGTATTAGCTACCAAAAAAGAAAAAACAAAAGAGGTTCAAGACTCCTTAATGCTGGATCTAGCCAAGATAATTTCAGAATCAGCAATAATATTGCCAGCCATCTATGGAATATACACACCTCTGACAGCCAGAGGTGCACTGGTCCAATCACGTTCATTCCAAATTTATGAAACTTTCCTCTAGACATATGAGTGTTCCATAAAAAAATCTGTTAGCATTTTGCAAGAAGACATCAACCTCCATATATACAGCAGGAGTGCTAAACCTTCCAAGGGATTAGCTTGAGTAGAGCCACAGTAATACCGTTTAGATTTCAAAAATCAGTATGGCATGTATTTTAAGGAATGCATGTTGTATGATAGATTGCAACTCTGGTGTTTGAAAGCCAAATCTGGTCCAGCTGAGATTGGGTATGAAGCATGTGCATGGCTGTGGAGTCAGTTAACTACTGAAGCGACTTATTTAGGCACATGGTGGAATTTCCAGTAGTTGGAGACTTTAAATCAAGCCTTTGAGCACATGGAAAGGTTGAGTGTCAGGACTGGTGTAGAGAGAAATGTTTTAGATAATTTGTCTTGTCTTTACATTCTAGTAAAACCTACAAGAGAAAAGCATGACAGGAAATCAAGCTAGCCTCATTTGTTGGGAAAACACAGTTCACCCAGAATAAATAAACATCCTGTGGTTATGAAGTGGAAGAAGGAGAGAGAGTGAGGATAAAATGTGGAGCAAAATCTTGCTTTTTCTTTTATTATTTTGGTGGGGTATGCCCAGGCAGCATAGTGTGCCTACTGTATAAAAAAAATAAAATGAAAGAAAGCATGGTGTAAACAGCTGTGTCCAGTGTGATGGATATCCCTGCGGTGTGGAGAAATGAAATTTTTATTCTGTGACATAACTTGCTTCTGTCAGGTGGTTGCACTGGTTTTGGAGCTTGAGGAGATGTGTGGACACAACACCCAAACCTCCAATGCCTCACAATTCCCTACAGGTTCTCACAGACCTCCCACCTGGGCATTATTTTGTGGCAGGATTTCCAGCCATTGTAAATACACCTCTGAATGGTGCCTTTACACCTCCCAGCCCATCACTCACACACTGCAGATTTGTGATGGTTCCATTATGGACAACCAGAAGGCAAAATGGGAACACAACAGAATGTAATCATCTGTAACACCCCCAATGCTATTTTCTGTTGCAAACCACTGATAATCAAAAGAGCAAAACACAGATAATCACAGAGGAAACCAGAAGGAATATACAGGGTGTATATGGTTAGCCCTGAAATCTGATTCTCACTGTCATGGCATATTCACGTTGTGATGCTGCCCTGTCAAATATCTTGCCTCTAAATTTTACACGTTTTGCCAAAGTGAATTTTTTATGCTGCAAATTATGCATGTTTCCATCCCAGAACTTGTTAGTTGATTGAAAAACAATTAGAATACCATGGAGCTACACAGAAAATGGTAACAAAATTGAGTGAGAAGCTGAGATTACTGGAAAAATGAATATATATGGATTGAAAGCCTTCCTGAGACTCACAGTGAATATATTACTTGTCATCTTGAATGACATATGGCACTTCAAGACCTACCAGTAATTGCCTGAACAAAGAATGGGAATGCTGCATGCAGGGAACTCAAGAACATGGCCAGAACATTGCTGGGGGAAAGGCAGATATTAGACTAAAGTGAGTACTTCAGGAAAACCTTCCTGAGGCAGAAGAAAATGTTACATGAGAGGCTTATTAATTAAGCAATTTGACCTCTCCAGAACAGGAAATGTAATGGAAATGACTAGACCACTTCTTAATTAAAAGTAAATAAACAAATACATCTACAAGAAACTCATATGAGGGGAAGGTTTTTTGGTTGGTATTCTGTTACACCTATCAGGACCTACAGAAGGCATAGACGTAACAAGTCACAATGTAAATCTAGTGACAAATTCCCTGTCTGAGGAGTGTGGGTATCCAATTAAGAAACTTTACTGTGTTGCCATTAATTATGAAAGACTTGATGGCTGTTTTCTGGACTCACTTTCAACAGGGATATGCCGAAGAAACGTTTGTTAGCCAGTTTTTCAGGTGTTCCCATTGTCTGCCTGACAACATATGTTAAAGTAGGAGTAAAAATTACAGAATCATCTTTGGTTGACGTTGAATATTACCTAGCACAGAGACTGCCAACAAGCTAAGAGGTTATTGGCAGAGTTACAAAAAACTGTAGGCCTCTACAGGATTTAAGATCAAAGTTGTAAACCTAAAGGGTTTAGAATTTTTTTTCAGTGACTTTAGTAGCCTGTGGTTGAGTTATAGCATATCCTTTGCAAATCTTTTCAGTTTTGATGTAAGGCATTTTTGTAATGGAAAATCCCTCATGTCTCCCAGTAGGTGATTTCATTGTTTAATTAGAAATCCTTTCCAATCCAAATTTGTAACTCTCTTAGTATTTTCTTGCTAAACTAAAGAGCTCTTTTTATCAGATGCCTCTTCCCCACATACATATTTGTAGTTATGGTTCAAATCTTACCTCAAAACACCTATTGGACAAGGTAGGTTTGCATTTCTTCCTTTCTCACTATACAGCAGCTATTCCTGACTTCATATTAGTCATTATATTATTTTCTAGAAATTTTTTGGAATCCGTTCCAATTTTGACCATTCTGTCATGGGCGTGGACACCAGCACCTGAACCATTGCTCCAATCACAACACTTTAGCTGTGGGTATAAACTGTTCAGCTGCCCATTTCCGTGCAGAAATTAGAAAGATGAGAGACACACTGTTGTGTAGGCAGCTCCAGGAAGCAATGCAGAAGTGCCTAATCTCCAGTCCTCCAAGGTGTCTCTGGGAAAAGCCATCCTCTTTGTCAAAGGTGGTAGAGGGAGCCTAGGGGGATCAGCTTCCCTAAGCTGAGTTTAGCCTTAGTAAAAAGCCTCGGAGCTAAAAAGTGCTTTGCCCATATTGTCACTACATGATTATCTAGCAGTGTGTAGACAGATTTTCTCAGGCAGCTGATTCAGACAGAACCAGATTTACTCTTTGGCCATGAACCAGGTTCCTGGTTCAAGAACTTTCCTGACAGTTTTCCATGTGGGATGTTACTCTGATTCATGTTTGGTCTGCAGCAATAATTCAGTCCCTCCATACAGTAATTTTATGCTTTTCTAGCTTGTTTTCTTGGAAGATCTCAAAAATGCTATAAATATTCATTGATTTACATTGAGGATGATCCAAGGAAGAAAGTAAATATGACTGCCTTAATAAGATTCTTCTGAGCCTTGTTTTAATGTTACATGTGAGGTCAGTTTCTGAGAGGAAAATAGAGCCAATTTCTCTTGCAAACCACTGAGTCCATCACATCTCTCTACTTGATATTAGAATTATTGTGCTCTGCCCTGGAAATTATCTCCTCCTTTGTCTGTGTAAGCAGCCAACCCTATTGCTATAGTACACAAATACAGCATATACAAACACTGGATTGGTATAGTACACAAAGATATATATATATTTGGCTGGAAAAGAACCTCGAAGTACGTGCTGAATGTGGATCCTTTTTTTTTTCAACAACAGGGTTTTTTCCTCTCAGCATTCAAAAGAAGAAGGAAATGTGGAAATAACTTCCACAAAAGCATAATGGATTATTCCTGGTTCATACGTTTCTCCTTTTGAACCACGCCCCCTTAGCTGGCAGAGGGAAAACTTCAAAAGGAGAGGGCAGGGAGTTCTTTTTCAGTATGTTTGTTGAAGCTGTGGTCCTTCATGCTATGAGAAACCTCTCAAGCAGCTTCAGCACGAATCTTCTTTCTGCTCCCTTCCACATCCTCCTTTATTCCTATGTCCTCCTCCCCCTCCTCACTTTCTTTCATGTGGATCAAGGCCTGGAAAATGACAAGCCTCTTGATTAATAGATACAGAAAGTCTTCTTATGTAATTTATTTGCTTTCTGCACCTGACTAGAATCACTAGGTTTATCTGGAAAGGAAAATATATCGTCCTTCCTGACTCCGAGTGGCAGCAGAGAGAGCTGAGCATGTGATATCAAGCTGCGCATGGAAAGCAAACAAAACGCCATTTCTGTATTTTGTAAGCATCTCAGGTCATAAAAGTGTCAGCACGCCATATTTCTTGCTGGGATCCTCTCTGTTTTATTATCTGAGCCCTTTCCATTGTGTTGAATGTGCAAGGAGAGTCTCCAAAGCAGGCAACATCTGTTTCCCTGCCATGTTTTTGATTATCAGCTCCATATTCCTTGCAAGTCTCTCGCTCACATATTCCAATCAAACTCAATGGGGGCTTCAACAGTGAGGACACTTCCTTATCTCCCTTCCCCCAGACTCGCCATCCATCATTCTCACATGCTGGCTCACTAAATGCTGATGCAAGAGGCCTGTTCTTGCACTTAGGTAACACACTCATGACCTCTCCAATTTGTTTTGTTTGCTTAAGTCTAATTGCTGTAAGGATGCCTGCCTCTTGGTCCTTGATGGGGGAGAGGTCAGAGGAAGGAGGCAGGTGGGACATCTGACTGATTTTTGCTTTGGTACCTGTGGAGAACAGTTTTCTAATGCAGTTTTAGATGTGTTTCCCAGTTTTCTTCCCTCAAGAGGAAGTTTCTTCCCCTCTTTCTCAGTTCCCAGTTGCTAAATCAATCTCTCGGTCCTTTGCCAAGAGATCTGTTTTACCATTTATGCAGGAATTTCAATCTGCAGATGGGGAGTCTGACAATAAGAATTAATTAAATCAATTGTCTTTTGCCTATGGTATTGCACTTCCAGGATATCCGGCACACTGAGATTTGGGAATGCAGAAATGTAAGTTACATTGAACTATGAGTTGTTTCTCCAGTGATGTTTTGTATTCATTTTCACAGGATCTGCTTGTGTCCTTGTGCAGAACAGCATTGAACAGTCACAGGGTGATGCAACCAGTGTTGCAGTTGAGATACAGATGTGGCATTCTGTACGAGAGAATTGTGTTTATTTATTTAAACTGTAGATTTCTAGCACCACAGGTAGCTCATCCATCCATCCATCCATCCATCCATCCATCCATCCATCCATCCATCCATCCATCCATCCATCCATCCATCCATCCATCCATCCATCCATCCATCCATCCATCCATCCATCCCTCACAAAGCCATGTTGTGAACCCACAGTGGCCAAACATCCCAAAATATCTCCTAGATGTGGGGAGACTGGACTGCATACTTGCCTTGCTTCTTGACAGTTCCTTTGCAGCTTGATTAATAGGTGTGTGAACGAGACCAAGGGCTCGGCAGGTCAGTAACAGCACCAAACTGGCTCCACGATGAAAGGCGACGAGGACTGAATAAAGAAGAAAAACAAAAGAAAGTGGCTCCTTGCAGAGTACCTGTCAGCAAAGATGACTGCAGGAAACAAAAGATAAGGGTGAGGAAAAGTGGGGAGAAGAGATGGATGGACGTAGCTCAGGGAGAAGACAGCCATGGAAGACGCCAGTCTTTTTTGGTGGGCCCATAGAGCAAACTGCGAGTGCAAAGGCAGACTGCTGTGAGAAATTGCTGTGCTCAGGCAGCTGCAAAACAGGAGTGTCCTAGAAAAGGGAGTAGGAGTTCCTGAGGAAATAAAAGGTGGGGGAGAAGAAAGGGAGCTGCAGTAAGGTAGGCTACTGGGAGAGTCAGAAGGTGCAGGGTGTGAATAGCCTGAATGGGAATCATGGGCAGGGACAGAGAAATTAAAACAAGTGATCAGGAAGAGAAGGGGCAACAGAAAATTGTGGTGGAGGAGATTCACTGAGTGCTGTGTAGGAAAAAGAGACAGGACAGATGAGGAAAGAAAAGAGTGTGAGTGAACATGGGGGTGCCCACAAAAGGCAGAAAGAGGAGGGGGAGCAGAGATCACAAACAGCAGAAACTTCCTGTCAGGGATCCAGGAACAGAACACACAATACCACAGCTGAGCTTACTCATCCACAGCCTTTGCTTACATTTCATATACCCTTTATTAGACATTTTCTTCTTTTTCTTTTTTATGAATGCTACCTTCCCTATCTTCATGATCAGAAATGAATTTACATAATATATTATTTCCTGTTTTTCTAAACACTGCGTAGAATTTTTTGTGTTATTTTAGTATTTACTGCATACTTATGTATGATTGGAGCTAGCTAAAATGATTTCCAGGCTGGCTTCTTAATTCCAATTCCACTACATAAATGTGTGAATGACCTCATTAGTTTTATTGGTATAATTTGCCATAATGTTTTTAATAAGTTCATTGGGAAATTTCTAGTATTAGACTGTTCTATTTAACACGGAATTTTAAAAAGGCATAATAATTAACTTAACCCTTCAATAAAATACACAGCAGCAAGTTTGCATTAATGAAATCAAGTATTTCAGCTTGAAAGTGAATCATTGCCTAGAGAAAGTGCCTAAAGAAAGCATTTCAGTTATCCTGAATTAAAATTTGAGAGGCGTGGTGGGGGAGGGGAATGTCCTGTCCTGCCCTGTTTTTTTAAAACCACGGGATATGAAAAACAACATGAAAAACCTCGGACTGGATTTCTGGGCACCAAAAAGTATTTGGGAGGACACTGCACTTCTGAAACAGGAGGTTAGAGAGTAGGTGGCTGCATGTCATACTTTTAAAAGGCTGTTCAAGCTGAACATTCAACAAGAGGCTCTTGAGCATGAATTAGTTAAATTTGTGAAGGCATTCACTCTCATTGTAGAAGAAACCACATATCTAGACAGTATCAGGAACTGAATGAGATTATAGGGAAATGTGGATCCTGTTACTGTGAGTTAGTGACTTCAGTTTTCATTCCTGGATATTTCAGATGTGCTCGCCAGGAAACACAATCCAATAAAAGGCAATGTACTGTGCAGTGGTACAAGGAGAAGGAGAGTTGATTGCAAGACAGGTTGACTCAGGGCTTAGGTCTGCAACGGGTGTAAAAGAAAGAGCCAAGGAACATTGAAATTCCAAGTGCAGTTTGGCCTCAACTTGCAATGTGGTCCCTTACACAATATTAAGGTGCCACAAGGTTTTGCCCTGTCTTGATCTGACATGCTTGACCTTCCCTGTTTTCTCCCCCATGCTTTGACAACTCTTCTGCCCTTTCTGCTGCATTTGGGAATCTCTGTCTTGCCCCTGCCTTCCACACAGCTCTCCTGCAATGCTCCTGCCCACCCAGGAAGTTTACAATCTTCCTGTACCCTTTGTTGTCCCTTCATATTTTCGTCCTTTATGGGTTTCTACATCAAGTTTGCACCAAGGGGCCGTTGCAGTGGTTTAGGTGGGAGATGTGAGATCAGCAGTTCTACTGTTTGGGCCTGGCTGTAGATTAACATTTAGGGTAGATGCAGGCTATGATTTTTTTTTCAGGCAAGTTCCCGTTCCGTTTGAAAATACAGTTTTTATTGAGTATGCATGATTGTTCCAGAAACAAATCTGGAAAACCTGACAAAAGCAATCATAACGTTATTAAAAACAAAGGAAGTGCTCTTTGTGTCTAATTTCTATTCTGTTTAAAAATATTTGCTCGTAAGTCCTATGTGCCAGTCATTTGTGCTGCAGCATCACAACATCTGCAACTTTGTAGTTCAGACAAGTGAATTCAGACTGGGAGAAAAGCTCTGGCCGTGTTTTGCAGTTGGGAGTGTGCCACCTTATGACCTGTGCCACTTTATGAAGGGCTCCTGGCAAATTTTCTTTGCTTCTGATCTTGCCTTCTGCTGCAGCTGCTTCCCCACAGCGTATACATCATTTGACTGCCAAATCCAGTGCTGTCTTTGAGCCTTGATGCTGTGCATCTGATCTCACCTGTCAAAGGATAACTAGCAAGATCTACAGTATGGAAGCATGAAGAGAAAGTAGACTGTCAGACGGAAGCTTTTAAAATAGATTTCAGTAGAGTGTGAGATGAATGGGAAGAGGGAGAGCAGTAGGTGGAGCAAATATGACATGAGAACTTTAACACAGAGCCAGCTTCAAAAGTGCCTTACATGGCCCCCTGAGTACGTCCTGTTCCTGTTCTGCACCGCGGGAAGCCAGTCACACTGCCTCCTATGTTGTCCCTTCTCCAGGTCACCAAGGCAAGCGTGTCACCTTCACATTCTTCCTGTCCTCACCTCGTCTGGCTTCCACCTGCCTGAGGTCTGTGAGACGAATCAGGGCAGCCTTCAAGCAGTTTTAGCTTTTAGGAGGCACACAGGCAGCCAGACTGGGGAGTGCTAAGAGTGCTTTGCTGCCAAGGTTCCACAGTGCTAAA
The DNA here is from genome assembly GCA_013400495.1 of Nicator chloris. Lineage (NCBI taxonomy): Eukaryota > Metazoa > Chordata > Aves > Passeriformes > Pycnonotidae > Nicator > Nicator chloris. Next base: position 71,949 of record WAAE01006047.1, on the reverse strand, counting down.
CTGCTTTGTCCTGTCTCTTTTTTAGGGTTGTGTCAATCATGTTGGAACTCTAGACTCAGGCCTTTGGTTTTATATATTTTTTTTAATTTAAAATGCTTTGTCATTAACAGGCAATCTGAAAACTGCCTGAAAACTGGCTTACAATCTATAGCTCTCCAGAATTTTGCAGCACACGTTGCAAACTGAACAATAATGTTGACATTTTCTAGATCTTTCAGGCAAGAGGGTGAGGCTCAACTTTCTCACGTCTGCAGGCATGAGGGTACTACCTCAGTGTGATGGGAATAGAGAAAAGCCCAAGAATCAGAGAGTAGGTCACAGGGTGACAAAATGAAATCCTACTTGGTAAAAGATAAAAAACCAATACATATGGGGAAAATTATCTCAAACACATTATTCACCAAGGGAGCCATGGAAATATGCAGACTAAGAAAAAGACCTAAGTTTCAGAGCAGTCTGTAAATTAGACATGAGTTTCCAATGTGTCAGCAACAGAGTTTGGGATGCATACACAAAGGCACCACATGAGAGAACATGATAGTAAACCCCCTTTCTACATGCCTGGTGTGCCCACACCTGAAAGTTTTGGGGACTTTGAAGTCAGTGGAGTTGTGCCAATGAACACCAGCTGAGCCTCTGCCTGTTGGGTTTGGTTATAGCAGCAACATTAGAGATCATTATTGACAAATTGGGTGAATCCAGTCAAAAAGAACAAAAGTTATGACTCAGATGGCAAGGTCCACACCTGTAAATGTATATATATATATATGAGATACATGTATATGAGGTATATATGAGATATAGAGATATATATGTGTATAAATGATTAAGTAAACTCTATATGATAAATGTTCAAATGTTAGGGAAGTGTCATTTATTCAAATTCCAAACAGCTGGCTGGTTTGGCTGCAGCTGTGGTGCACTCTAGAATACATTCCCTAAGGATGTTTGTGGAACGGTTGGTCTTTGCATAGATTTGCATAAGAACAAAGGTCTGTGAACAAACATGGGTATGGGAGCAATGTTGGGGCAGTGCCCTTGGCATGCCTTTGTAGTTACAGCGTCCCTGGAGCTCTGGGCTTTGTGGTTTTTTCAAGCCTAACCCTAAGCAGAGCAGTAAAAGCAGCCTTTTGCTGGGGTGCCCAGAACATGGGTTGTGCCAAGAAGAAAGGTGTGGAGGGAGCAAGCTTTGGGCGGTGGGGTATCCTTTTTTTGCAGTGAAATGGACCAAACCTTGCCAAAATGATACTCATTGAAATCCCGAAATCAGGGAATGAAGTGAAACAAAGAGACTGTAGAAGAAATTGATGAAAATTGATAAAATGCTAAAAAAAAAATAAAAAAATTGGAAGTGAAAACAATAAAAAGGAATAGGATGACATGAAGTGCAGGGGAATGGGCTGAACCGTGCTTACCAGGATGGACTTACAATGAAAGGAAATTTGATGGAGAGAAATACAAAAAAATTCTGAAAGGAGTGATTGTAATCAAATGTAAGGAGATGACATGAAGTGCTCCCATTTAGATGCCTCCTGTAATTGCAATGTCCATGGAGCTCCAGGCTTTGTGCTTTTCTCAAGCCTAAGCCTGTGCTTAAGCCGAACCCTAAGCGGAGCAGTAAAAGCAGCCTTTGGTAAGGGTGAGGTGCCAAGCACAAGGGTGGTGGTGGTGAATAGAAAGGTGTGGAAGGAGCAAAGATGGGGCAGTGCCATGCTCCCCTTTGCATGCCTTTTCTATTTGCAGTGCCCCTGGAACTCTCAGTATTTTAGTTTTCTAAATCCTAACACTAAGCATTGCCCTAACCCTAAGTGGAGCAGTGAAATCAGGCTTTTGGTGAGGCCAAGCACATGGGTGGTGCCAAATAGAAGGTTATGGAAGGAGGGAGACAGGTTGGGGCAGTGCTGTGCTCCCCTTGGCATGCCTTTCTCAGTGTCAGTGTCCCTGGAGCTCTGGGCTTTGCAGTTTTCTGAACCCCAGCCCTGAGTGTAACCCTAAGCCCGTGTGCATCATTGAATGACACCTTTTGCTGAGGTGCCAAGCACATGGGTGATGCTGAGCAGAAATGTGTGGAAGGAGCAATATTGGGGCAGTGCCATTTTCCCCTTGGCATATCTTCTGTAGCAGCAGTGTCCCTGGACTTCCAGGGTTTTTTGCATTTCTCAAGTCTAACCCTATAAGCTTGTTTTCTTTCCATATCTTACTTATACAGAAGTTTAGCTTAGATGTATACATCTCAGTATAGGTGTCTAGATTTTTGTTGCTTAGAGTATGCCAGATGAAGTTGCCATGAAGTTCCAAGCATTTTCCATTTCATTTTTAAAGATACACTGGCCTTTACAGCTAGTCAAGGCCATTTAATGCCGTGTCCCTTGCAATGTAATCCTGAAGATGAAAGTTCCCTGCCATTCTGTATAAGACTATCCAGGACCTGATTCAGCGCTCTGGAATTCAGTGAAAATCTTTCCATTGACTTCAAAGTATTTTCAGTCATTCCTAGATAATAGCACAAATGTCCCTTCTTTCTGTCTTTCCAATCGGGTTGTCTGAAACTGCACAGTGTGTGATTGAATCCCTATGTCCCTTGCATTTCTTGCATGCCTGCTTCCTTTAACACCTTCTGTGATGCCCCTGATATTAAATGACACCCTCAGTTGCTGTAGACATCTTCTTTCCAATCTGGACCCCAGCTGCTTGAGGTCTAACAGATTGTTCTCAAAGGACAACGTGAAAGCAACATTTGATGTATCTACTCAGTTTAGCTAAACACCTCTAAACAGATCACTATCAAAGTTGGAGAGTTAATCTAGTTTCAGGCACAGAAGCCTCAGCAGCAGACAAGTGATTACAAACTTACCTATTCATTAAGCTTGATAAAGGTAGATATTTTTCTTTTTTATAGTGATTATAATACAGAAGAGTCATAATGCTGAAGTGCCTACAGCGAATTTAACCACTTAACTGTCAGAGACCCAGATGACCCACATCACATCCACAGATGAATGTGAATGCATGGCCAATTCTGCAGGGAGGCTTTTACTCACAGAAATGACAAAACTTATGAAGTCTGCACTCAAAAAAACCCATGCTAAAGACAGATAAGCTTCATATGGTGAAAACTCCTTGAGTTTCTGTCGCACTTTGTTGCCACCAGATGATGCCAGAGGTCATATGAGACCTGATGACCTTTGTATATGAGATGGGAAATAAATCTCCTGGAGCTACCTCTCTGATGTCCCTGAAGCTGTTCAGTCTCTCCACCACCTGACTGATGCCAAGATCCTCCAGATAGTTTTTAGCTACTATTTAGATCGTATTGATAGTTCTGGAAACAAAGAGTCTGCTAGTTTCATAAACATTTGGCATCCTTATAACAAAAAACTTGAAGGAAGTGGAATTATCTATCACAAATAAATTATGTCAGTGTTTTTTTCAGGGGATTCAGTCCCATCCCTGAAGCTGGTCTAACCTGTGGATCGTTCTCCTAAATTCACAGAGACTGTTTCTCTCCAACAGTGTACAATCTACCTGTGCTGTCAGCCTCCTCACTTGGACATTTCTATTGCTTGTGACAGTGCAAAAAGACATCACTAACAAAAATTGAAGTCTTAATGAATACAAAAAGATGAAGTGGACAAAATACGTAGAAGAGGGGGCAAGACTCTTTGCCCTCATCATGCCAGCTGACTGGGGATTGGAAAATGATCAAAGATGAACAAGGTAGATGAGAGGTCAGTGTATTCCCCATCACAGGGGCAAAATAGCTGCATGCCTTACTAATAAAACCTGCAAGGAAACAAATAAGAAAGCCTTCACACGTAGAAACACACTCCACATACCACAAGCACTGATGGAGAGGAAATGAGATGATGGGCAGGTGGAAAGGAGGAGAGCACCTGTGGCAAATCAAACAACAACTCTCTGTATCACCCAGACACGGATTTCAGACTCCAGCCTGCAGTTTGGGCACTCTCAGAAGCTTCTCTGGCCATGCCAGACAGGTCTGCTTTTGTGCTTCCACATCAGTCCCAGGCAAGTGTAGGCAGGTGGAGGATTTACTCTGTCACAGCTTCACACTCTCTATCTTGAATTAATCCACATCTCCTAGAGAAGTGCTTGATGCCTGCTGTGCCATAATTTTCACTGTCTTTGTGAAACTGAGTGCCCAGTCTTCCAATGTGAAATCCTCTCTCAAAGGTAATAGGAATTATGAAATAATTAGGGACTATGACCTGTGGTGAGCCAGGAACACCTTCCATGACTGAGGGCTTGGATGTGGACATCAGACAAAATCATGTATAATCTTTTGCAGACCAGAGCAGAGGAAAAGAGAAGAGACAGCAGTGGAATGCACTTAAGAGAAATAGATACACACATGAAAGAAAAAGGCCTTGATATTTAAAATATTTATTGTCTTAAAAGGCATGAAAACTGATACTAGCCATTAACTAATAGACGTTCTGCCTTTGTGATGCAGCTTACATCCCTAACTAAAACCACATCTCTCTTCTGACTTTGTCTGAAGCCAGGTGCACAGATGATTAAATTTTGGTCCAGCTGCAAGGAGAGTGTCTCCATCCTGTCCTCTCCTCTAAGCACACACCATCTGTATGATACTTATTCATCTCCTTTTGCTGGGCTGACATACTGAGCCCATATTCTTCCAGCATCAGTTGTCCTCATACTGTCAAGCTGTGCAAATGGAAGGGATCTAAGCCTAAGGGAGTAACAGGCTCTGGGAGTAGGCTTCTGCTGTATTAAAGCAGTAGTAACTGCTCTGCTTTAGCCTTGATGTTGTTCATGTGTGTTTTCACAAAAGAGGTTTGGGGCTCTCACTATCCACCGTTGCCAGCACGACTTATACATCTGTATTCACCATATTGAAATGCTGTGTTGCTGTGAATGTCCTCTGTGTGAATCAGGAAAGGGAAGAGGTTGGCTTTGTATCTCCAAGCATATGGATTCCTTGTAATGAGCGGAGGGTAGATTGCTTAAAGCATTTTTATTTCATTTTCCGAACATAATTTTTGAGCCCCTGTTCTTGTGTCATGGGCCTGCTTGTAGCAGGAAATGATAAACCCAGACCCTGCCTCTTTGAGGAAAGGATAGGTGGAGAAAAGGACTTCAAATACATGTATGTTTTTCATAAAAAGATAAGACAGCTACTTTAAGTGTGCTGAACATACCAGAGAATAGAAACAGACTCAATTTTTACACATTTTTTTACTTTTGTTTGGTTCTTCCTCTGGTCTAAGCCATGGAGCATAACCAGATCAAATATATGCAATAGGTTTGACCCACATGCAGATGTTATTCAGACCTGGATCCAATTCTATCACCCAGGTGTTCCGCTCTAGCAGATGTTGAGCCACACAAGATGCATTCAAACTTCCATTTCAAGAAGTTCCTCCAAAGCATGTCACTATTGACTGACCTTACCCTTTATTCTCTCTTCATTTCCTCTAAAATGCAAAAAGGCATTTTCTTCTTCATTCTTCACGAGACATTGGTATCTGTTTTCTGTTGAGGATGGTGCCTTCTTGATGTGATTCTCCCCTGTACTTCCCAGGATTATTTCAGGGATGATGGACTCGGGCTGCACAGGGCACAGCCATAAGGACTGAGGCCTCGAATGCATAAACTTTGAGAAGAGCAGGTAGAGAGCAGAGAAAACACCTGATGGATTCCACAGATAAAGAGGCTGATGGTGGAGATTCAACGGTGCCTGTTGAATGTGTCTTGTCAGGAAACATCATCCTTTGCCCCACATCACCCACAACTGGGGTCTCGCCTGGGTGCCAGAACAATGCTCAAGAACCCAGAAGGATGAGGATAGATCTGTGCTCTCTCTGCTTTGCCAATAGATCACCCACCTGTACTGCATCTGTTTCCATCTTTCAGTCTGATTAGAATCAAGGGTGTGATAGGCCTAGGCCAGGCCAGACAGACATGCCAAAATTTCTAGAGGTAAGGAGAAAAACATTCAAGTGTTGACAAGAAGGCAACTACTTGCCAACAGCATTCTGTCAAGTGTCCTATACCATTATTTGGATGCCATAAATAGGATATTCTGCAGGACACTGTCCCTCGATAAAAATAGAAGCCCCAAGTGGAAGAACATCCAGAGAAGTGAATTGCTGAAGGTGAGATAGAGAAGAGTATAGAAATTACGAGCTATGCTTTGCAGCCACTTCCTAGCCACAAAGTCCTTGCTTTCCTCAGCCACCTAAGCAAGCTCGTAGGGAAAAACCATAGTTCAAGTACTACTACAAACATATATAAAATATAACGAATAAATAAATATTTATGGAGCAGTCCATTTGATTAGCGGGTCAGCAGACAGATATAGGTGTAAAGGAAAAGTAGAACAGCAGATCATAGAAAGGCTTCTTCTAGAAGCACCAAGTTCCATATAAAGAAAGCTTTTAGTGAAGTCTTACAGTAAATAGGACAAGAAATATTTCGCATAATGAACAATTCACATGTAAAGGTAACAAACATATTCAGTCTTGTTTGTTTGTTTTGTTCAGTAATGGTCAATAAATTGTTAAACCTGGTATAAACTCACTCCATCACATGTAAAACACAGTACAAACATGGGACATTAGGGATAAAAATAGATCTTGGTCTTCTTTAAAATTTACCTTAGGGTCATTCTCGGAGTCCAACCTTAATTCTGCTCTGAGAAAGGCTGTATATCCTCTTCTCTCCCGCATGGAGCTGGGTGAAAAATGTGAAACCATTGCAAATTAATTAAAAATAATGAGATATAAAACCTTTATGGTGACATTATTAGTGAGCTGATTTACTATATTGAGATTATAATACTTTCACAGGGGAAAGAATTGGCCTTGCTGGAGAAAAAGCAAGCAGGAGAGCAATGCAGGAGCCAACAAGTAAGCAACATTTCCCACCAACATCCAAACTAACAGGGCAATGGCCAAAATTCAGGCTTCAAACACAACAGAGCTGGAAAATCCATTGAACATTTATAAAGCCCTCGGGACAGAGAAAGAGAGAGAAGATGAATGTACAGGGCTGTCAGTGGGTTCTCTTTGCAACCAGATATGTTCTGCTAGGTTAGAACCTGTTTACTCTTAACTGCTTTTTTGCTTTCAAGAAATAATCCTTTTCATCAGGACAGATGCTTGATTGGAGGACAGGACTGCCCTTGTTTCTGGAAGGAGCAGAGCAGGAAGTGCTACAGGGAATCAAGGCACAGCAAAGAAGTTCTGGTGTCCTTCAGGCTGGCCTAAGGAACCTTTTCACAGGCACTGACACCTGCCCCTCACACAAACCTTGCCAAGGCTCTGGACCTCCATGAAAAGGCATTGAAAGGGGCTGCTTTTAAAGCTTCTGCCACAGACCCTTCTGGCTAATAGGAGCCAGCAGAAATTAGATGCATGAAATCTGTGTAAATGGTGAAAGAATGCTACATTTGAAAAATAATGATTCAACTTCGTTGTAAGTATTCTATCTAAAGGATAGAATAGGCTGAGAAGGTTGATAAGAAATTGACTCTTAGAGCAACTACATATATTATTTTTTGCATATGCTTCTCTTTGTTACAGAAATTCAATATCAGAAAAAGCAAGCAGAATACAAAGCTTATTCCCTCCACTATGCCTCAGTTAGCATAGTACTGCATCTTCCCCTGCTGCAGTAAAATAAAAGATAAGACCAGCACTAAAGAGCTGGAAAAAGAGCTGGAAATTTAATTCACAGACAAATTAGCTGCATTGCATTTAATATTCCCAGTGAGGAAATGAAGAGGAATTTATTCTGTTCCTGCTCTCCACAAATTCACCAGAGGGAATGATAACCCTTAATTAAAGAAGACTGATTGCTTTTTTTTTTTTTTTCCCAAGCTTTCGTTTGCCCTAAAACAAAATGATGAGAAATAAATGGTGCATATAAAAAATAAAAACCTCACTGCAAATGCTGCAGTCATTCAAATTTCTCATTGTAGTAGATACTGCATTCTAAAGAGCTCTTTAATAATCTAGCAGGAGAGAAGCTTAAATTGGACAAATGCATGCCTGGTTTCAGTGGAGCAAATCCATTCAAGAAAACAAACAAAACCCAAGGAATTCTTTCTGTTCCTTCAGGGCTCCTAATTTTGGATAGTTTGCAATTATACAGCCCTTTTTTTTCATAAAGACTGTTTAAATATGAAGAAAATAGGAAGATCTGGATGAAGAAGGAGATGGATGGTAAAGCAGAAAGGAGCCTAGGACTAGAACCATATTGATGACACCTTGGCACGGTCAGACAAAATTGAATAGGAAATACAGGCTGAACAGCAAAACTGATCCTAATGCAAGCTTAACAAAGAAGTGTGGTTGGGTCTAGAGAGCTGCAAACTGTTAAAATATTTGTCAATCTTTAAGGAATGAGATGTGAACTAAAACCTTTATTTGCAGTTCATGTTTATAAAGAATGTTCATCTCTCCATTTATCTAAAAATGCAAAATAGAGGAGTTGGGTAGTTTAGTTAGGCAGAAGGCATCTCAGTACCCTCTACTGCACACTTAGACCAAGAAGGAACTCTGAAGAATCTGATGGCAAGGGGGCCTTTGATAATGGGTAGGTAAGGTAGAGGATGACTCTTGCATGACTTGTTTCTCCTGGCCTGAATGTAGCTATGGTGCTACCTTAGACTTGTCACTCGAAGGGCTAATGACACTGTATTGACAGTCTTTGCCACATTTCCCATAGCATTCTACTGGAGGAGCTGTTACAGATCTTTTCCAAACCAAACACTTATAGGACTCTATGTAAGAAAGAGCTATGTGAAAACTGTTCTGTTTTGATCAAGGATACTTTCAGCTCCGTCACAGATCCTTGTGCACCTTCCCTGAAGACATCTCTTCTGAAAAACATTTATTGCTGCTCTCTATTTCCTTTATTTCAATTAATTCTTTTTCATGAACTGCTTATACATTGGCTATTTAGTGTACTTAGCAGGCTTTGGTGAGGGACCTATCAAGGCAGGTTCTGTCTACAGGGCTGACTTTGACTATTGTCCTTGTCTTTGTCTTTGGCTGCTGATCCTTTCAGAGATGTCCAAGGAAAGCTCTCAGAGAAGATTTCTCTTTTCATAGAGATTTTGACTCACTTGAAGTATATTCTATTTCTTCACATATGAAGAATGAATTCTCTACTGAATGCTAATGATTTGTCAATAGCACACTTTGCCCTCTGGTACAAGCACACCCTGGTCTTCTGGAGCTGTGCTATTCACATTTCTAGGCTTAAAAAGTACTATGAAGCATAAGAACTGTGTTTCCCTGGATGTCCCCCAGGACCTATTTTAAAGGTTGGCTTCATAAATGTCACATAAATTTCAGTCTTCAGGTCCCAAAGAGGTTCCAAATGGAAAGCTGCACACAGTGAATAGTAATTCAGGGTTTCCATCCTTGATTTCTGCTAGGTATCATCTGACTCCAGCAGCTTGTAGCATTTCACTTTGTCTATTTGAAACAAAACCTCATTCACAGTTACTGTGACTTCAGACATATCTTCTGCATTTCTCCCCATATGAAAACTTTTCCCCTTTTCTTCCCAGTGAAAAGCACTGCAGAATTGCTTAATTGTCTCTGATTTTTGCCTAATCACTAGCTGGCCGTACAGAGCTCCTAGCAAGATTTTTCTCCAGACATTTTTGATGAAGTACTAGTTTTGATTTCTTTAGCTAGTTCTCCTGAAACTCTTCTAGGATTTTTGCTTTTAATCTGCCTGACAACACTATTCTTTTCATTTTATTGGTTTGGATACAATGGACATCTTTTTGGAAATTGCCTTTTTACTGCTAATAAACTTGCTTACTTGGCTGTGCATATGTGCTGGCTTCCTTTAATCCATCCTGCAGCCTTTCTCAATAGGTCATACGCAGCGGTGTTACTCTTCCAGTCTGGTGTTCCTCAGAAGTTTCCATGCTGCTTGCTAGGATTTCTCTTTGCTGACCTTTCTAGACTCTTTTTAACAAGCTCCCTCATTCCTGCGTAGCTTTTCTTGAAGCAGAGGACAATGGCACGGGCGTATTTGGCCTGCAGTGCTCCTCTAGAGCTGGTGGAGCTGAGCCCTCTGTGGTCACTGTCACAGAGTGGAGCTTCCTTTAGAAGGGCTAGAGCCACAAGGCTGGGGACTGCCTTTGCTCCTGTGGGCTCAGAGCAGATGCTCCGTGGAATAATTGCTGACAGAGCCCAAAAATGTCATCCCTCTTTCATCTGCTGGTATGACATTTGTCAGTCTACAGGAGGGCTGTTGATGTCTCCCATTGCTACTGTTTTTCCTGCTTCTCTGATTTCTTACAGTGCATAGAATTCAAGGCATTTTGCTATCCTGGGTCAGTAACATTATCTATCATAACAATAATCTTCCATTTTCGGCCTGGAATTTCAACCAGTACAGACTTTATGTAACATGAGATGGGGAACTTGTAAATCTGTTTTGATGATGAGCCTTCAATGAGGTGGAGCAATGCTCTGCCTCCTGCACAGTTTATCTCCGTGTTTTATATCCTGTGTTTAGTGTCCCTTTGACAGTCTTCTTTGCTCCAGGTTTCCAATATGTATGGTTGACTGGTGTCTGCATTTTGGATCAAACATTCGGCTTCCCTGTCTCCTTTTTGAGATTTCAAATGTTATGTAGAAATGAGTGTACCACTACTTTGGTTCTTTTATTGGCACCTAGTAGAAAATTCATTATGTTGGTTTTCCTTTGCCTGCTGGATTACTTGCATCTTCTGGATTTTGATTTTCTTGAGGATTCAGAACTTTCCCATTTTTTTATTTCATAAGGATACTCATGTTGAGCCTGGCCTTTTCCACACCTATCAGCTTGCCCCAGCTACCTGGGTTTTCCAGCACGTTGGGGAATATTTTAATTTCAAAATTACTGCCTGGGGCCTTCATTTTGCCGAGAATGTCTGAGAATGTTTTCAATTTGCTGCAAGACCAAGCAATATCATGAAAGAGACTTAGATATGTTGGATGTTTTCAAATCAGCTGGACTTGATGAAATTCCTGCTAGGATACTAGGGAAGATTGTCTGAAGCAATGCCAGCACTATTAGCTGCTATCTTTGAGGAACTGTGAGGTATGGAGATAAATGTGTTGCCTCTTACATTTTTTTTCAATAATGAGGGGGCAGGGGGAGCAATAGTTGAGCCTCCAGAAGTCAACTACAAGGTGAGTGGCAACCAGGGTGGATTTATTAAGAACAAATCATACCAGACCAATCTAATATGTTTCTGTGATGGGACCTGTGGCTAGGGAAGAACTGCAGAAAGGTTATTTTAACTTTAGTGGTGCTTGGAACATTGTCTCATATGAGCTTCTAAGAAGCAAGCTAAGGAAATATTGTCTGTGTACGATTTTCAGCAGCTGAGAGCAATACTGACTGAAAAACATAATTGGAGAGTAGTCCTTGATATTCAGACTTAACTTGGTGATTGAGACCTCCATTGCTAACTTTTTAATTAATCAACTAACATAGAAAAAACATAACACAGAATTTATTTGAAGGGTCTGAAATGACTTTAAATGATCTTGGCCTGCAGAAATAATCTGGAAAACCTAGCATGCAGTTTTGTGAGGAAAACAACATCCTCTGCCTTTAGCTTTCAATCACCAGCTCCAGGTGATTGCAATTCCAGGCCAAAAATGGAAGATTATTGTTATGATAGATAATGTTACTGACCCAGGATAGCAAAATGCCTTGAATTCTATGCACTGTAAGAAATCAGAGAAGCAGGAAAAACAGTAGCAATGGGAGACATCCACAGCCCTCCTGTAGATTGACAAATGAGCAGGACAGCAGCATTGCAGGGAGGAATCTGGAGGTTGCAGCGTGTCCAAAGATGAAAGTTGCATGCAAAGCTACTGCGAAACAGAGAAACCCCTCAGTGGAATGTTGCCCCAGATCAGTGGGCAAACAGGGTCACACTGCCTCAACTCAGCTGCTTCCCCACTCCCAGAGTCAGTGTCAGCTGGAAGAATTCCTCTGCAGTGGGCTGGTGGGCATTGGGGCAGCCTCTGATCCCACGTTGTGGCCTCTTGAGAGCAAATTCTCTACTTTTGAGAGAGGCTGAAGCTCTGCTGGGAGTCTAGATGTTAGCAATAGTAGACAAGCCAAATTCCAATGCACCAGTGGAGGTTTCCTTTCCTGAAGGCATCAGTTCTGGTGTTCCAGAGCCCGAGGCTCAGCTTCAGCTCTAATTCAGTCTCAAGGGTAAAAGCAGCCTCTCATTTGTACTTTTTAGTCCATGGTCTCGTTAACACTGAGATTCATGAAAATCTGCTTTATTTTCTGCCCTTCCACCACCACGAAATCTCAAGGCTGAGGTGGATCTTTCTGGATAGAGATTGTTCTTGACACTGTTGCTCAAAGGGCTCCTTCATACCATATCAGTTTTCTCTGTCTCTTTTTCTCTGAGGTGACTCCCTGCATGTATTAGGGTGTCTCTGTCGTGTATTTGGGATGGAGTCTTTCTACACCATCTGCCACCTCTCAACATTTTTAGTAAAAAACGAGAGTTCTTTGCTAGGTGCTTGATCTCTGAGATTTGAGACTTCTATTTCACTTAGCCTGACTCTTATCTGAGTTGAAGAAGAGATGAGACTACTTCTTTGTTTGGAAAAGGTGAACAAAAGTGTTTGTCTCCTTTCTTCATCTCAGGATGGGATGGCACATCTGAAGAAATAAGTAAGGAACATACTGCTGAGTAATGAACACAAAAATACTATCTATCCTCACAGCTGAATAAACAATAGCATTGGCAAAATCTGTCCCCTTTGTTCCATAAGAGAGCCAGGAGAGCACTCAGCTGGAAGATCATGTCCAGTTCCTGGTACTTTAATTAAGGGAGGATGTTGAACAGCTGGAGAGTCAGAGGACAGAACTTGGGATGACCAGAAGTCTAGAAAACATGGCTCATGATGAAAAGCCAAAGGAATTTGCATAACTTGGTTTAGAAAAGAGACAATAGAGAGGGTGGCCCATCGATGAACTTTAGATATTTTTAAAATAGACATAAAGAGAAAGGGACTGAATATTTTTTGTGCCCATTATGGGTGGAAAATTACTGACATTACAGGAAGGGAGATCCAGATGAAACATCTGTAAATTTTCCTTGTGTCATCAATTGATGAAACCAGTTTTCTTTGGAGGAAGTGGCATCTCCATGGGTATGGGTGTAGCTAATTCTGAATTCAGGAACAGGAGTGGACTAGATGGCTTCTCCTCTCTAGCCTACTTTTCTCTTCTTCTGTGACTGCTACCCAGTGGCTGACGAAGACTTAGTCCTCACTGATTCCAAAATGGTGCTGCTGATAGCAGGATCACTCCCACTGCAAGTAGAAGCTACCACCACTTTTCCCAGGTGATAAAATGGAAGGGGGACATCAAGAGCAGAGCGCTCTTTGGCTCAGAGAGGGGCAGGTCCCAGGTACCTCTTGTTTCTGTTTTTAGTGTCCTCTGTGGATTTGAGCCAGCTACTGCTTTCACTGCCAGCACCATGGTACTTCAAAAACAAGGCAAAGAAGGAAGGCCACAGCTACAGAAGCCTTGCTGGCCCAGCAGGCGAGGTAAGGCTATGGACAAAATAATCCATAGTTACCCTACATAAGGGTATATCATGATTAATGTCATAGCCAGCTGCCTCTGACTCCCTGGCTTCAAGAGGGACAACTGTCCATGGAAATCAAGGGGAAAACCCCAAGCTGAGTCATATCTGGGCTCCTCTGCTGCTCCACCCTATGTGAGCTCAATGTCTTCAGAGACAGCTTTGGCAGCAGCTGGTGAGAACCAAGTGTTCTAGGAAACAGCTTCTGTAGACCTTCCTCCCCAGCTCTGTTCTTTACCTCACACTTTACCCCTGTTTCTCATAAGTGCTGTAAGTTGTAGTTATTTGTGGAGTTCTTTGACTGACAGTAGTCTTAGATATGTTCCTGAGGGGTGCTGTATGTTTTCATACTGACAATACACAGTCATTCTCCTCCCTCCTTCAGCATTTCCCAGCAACAGCTCAATGACTCTGCATCTGCTGTCTGAAATCAAATTTTTTTATGTTTTTTTATGGTCTACTCAGCCTGTGACTCCACTTGCACACACCCTCCCTTGCTACCTGCAGGTCATCGCTCCTCACATGACCCAGTTGGGTCTCCTACATCAAAGACTGATGTGATCTTTCCTCCCAGCCTACTGGACTTTTCCAAGCATCGCTGGTGTCAGAGTTCACAGCTCCAGGTCTTCTATGAAGAGGGGTAACCAGGGGAAAAGACTGCATTCTCTCTCTTCAATGTCACAAAGCACTCCAAATCTTCCTCATCTGAAGAAATACAATGGAACAGACTTCCACAGCAGCACACAGAAGCATGATCCTGAATCCTTTTGGGTTTGTTTTTTTTTTGTGGGGGGAGGGGAAGGAGGAATGAAGAAAGAAATTGTAGGGATGAGATGAAAGAAAAGATACCACAAAAAATTTATGTGAATGCTGAGCATAAATCAAGTTTTCTTCTGGTTTTTGGAGGCAGAGGTTTTTGCAGAAAGAACAGCCAAATACTTGGTAGTCTCCCAGAATCCTAGAAAAGTTTGTCACTGGCTGTCCCCTTCTTCCTCTTTCCCAAATTTATTCCCTTCTCTCAATCCTTCTACCCCCTGAAACCGTGCCATCCCAGGGTATCCCTGCCTGTTTTGCTCCACCTGCTCTGTCTCTGACCTTTCTGCCTCTGCATACCTGTCCCTCGTGTCCCTGGAGGTCCTTTTTTGAGCCATAATTTTTCTCTTCCTCCTCCCCTTCAGTGCTGTTTAAGGCTGCATCCAACTCTGGGTGGCACAGGGTGAGGGAGAGTGGGGCACAGCCAGTTCTCTTCCCTCTGCTCATATTTGGGGCTGACCTCCTATGGCAGAAGAATGCTCTCAGAAGAAGACACCAGGCAAGTCTTCAGCAAAGATAACATCTGCATTTCAGACAAGATCTGCAGACCATGTGCAAGTGGAAAGCAGTGATTTACAGCTAGGTCAGGTCTGACAGGATTTTCATATGGCCCCACCAAGTACAGGCTGATGTCTCCAGGGATCAACCCCCGCTAATTTCAAGCCCCTGCATGAAACACTGAACTGCAGTGAAACCACTGTAAGACATTTTCAGCATGGGCCAACCGTATTTTTCACTAACCTTATTCTTGGAAGCTGCTGACCAACTTTCAGTGAAATGTTCCCAAAATAAAATTCAGCCCAACACAGAGAACAAGGATGGAAAATTTCAGCCTAGAATGATTAAAATATGAAAAAATTGAAAGCAACCAAAAAACCAGATCTTATAATCAAAACTGTTAGGCAACGTTAAATATTAGATTTGTTGCCCTCTCCACCTGTAACAGAGGGAAGGCTATTTGGGTATTCAATGTGGGAAAAATTTTTTACATGACTGACAGGCAAGGAGAAAGCATTTTCCTTCTGAACATGAGGCATATGCCCAAGAAAGACATCTGACAAGGAGAAACAGTGGTGACTGTATGCAAACTGTTCTGTGATCTGAATTATTTACGTAGCTTGAAGCTCACCAGATTCTTCACCGAAGTGTTTTGAAGTCCCAGACTGAGCTGAGCACTAATGGATGCATCAGGGAGAGAGATGTCAGCTTGACCCACGGTGATTTGCCATCTGTGAAAAGCAAACAAATACAACCAACTGGAGGAAGGAGCGTTGTGACTGTAATAGGAACTGGAGCACAGATTTACAGAGGATCTTTGTGTTTGGACTCACGAGCCTTTGACTATGTTAGCATTGAAAAGTAAGCAGCTGCAAAGGCCCGGCTGCACAGATCTCTGCAAAAATCAATCTTTGGCTGTTGGCTGCTTGACATTCTACCTGCAAGGGTGGACCAGATGTGTAATTATTTCCTATGCTATTTTCTTTAGTATTCCAAAGAAGACAGCTAGGTTTCCAGCAAAGTTTTTAGAGAGTATTTTCAAGGTTTTTACTGTACTCCAATGAAAAGGCTCCAGGATTTTAAATCTTGCCCACTTTTTTTTGAAGTATATACAAGGGTTATAATAAAAGATATTATCTCTGGGACAGATTTTGATTTCCTCAGATTACAGCTTCACAGCTAAAGCAGGAGTATTACTGGTATCAGAGAAAGTACCACTTTTGGAACAAGAAGTCACTGCTACTTTGAATTGAGTCCATTTCTGAAAGAAGAAAGTATATCTAGATGCAAAGTACAGCCTCTTAAAAGCCACAGCATAAACACAGAGATTTTTTTCCCCCTCTCCTGATCCAAAATACAGTAGTCACAGACTATTTTTAATTCATGTAAAATTATGATAATCATGAAAGCATAATCTTTATGGTTTGCTGAATTGGCTGCAATGTGCATCCCTGAAGTAGGGAAGTACTGAGATCAGCATAATGAGAAATACGACAGAGGACCCTGCAGACAACTTGTAGGCCGAAGCAAAGATCAGGCCAGACCAGATGTTGCTACATTTGTTGCTGTACTGGGCACCAGAAAATGTTAAAAATAAGGCACAGGGAGTGAAGATTTCCAAACATGTTAGCAGTACTCTGGTGATGTGACTGTAGTGGTTTTAAGGCCATGGTGCCTTGAAGGCCAGCAAGTACCGGGTTCTTTTTATTCCTTTTACCAACATAGCTTGATATGTATGACCCAAACCTGACATCTAGTGGAGGAAGAACGAGGGCAGGATTTTCCTTGCCTTCCCAGGGATGCACTGGGCTGTGAGCACACAGAGAGAGCATTTTGCTCTTCCCTTCAGAAGTGCCCTGGGGGCTGCACGGCTCGTCCTGGGAAGGCAAGCAAACCAAGGAGCTTGTGGGCACTCCAGCTAATTGTGCACACCTTGTCTAGTTCATGACATCTGTATCCACAGCTATCCATGCCAGAGGCCAGGTCCACAGCGCTGTCAGCAGATAATGAGCTCTGAAGGCTGAATTTAAAGAAGTTTCAATAGACAGTGGTAGAGATGACCATGTCTGGTTGAATTTGGGCAGGGTCTTGTGAATGCATCCCACAGAAAGAATAGGCGTTCACTACAGCTGCAGAGATGGCGTCAGTGACCTACAATTTCTGCTGTCACAAATGTCAGGTCTGCACTCCTGGACCAGAGCAGCCAGTTCAATGCCAGGTCATGAGGCTGCAGCTCTGTTTAGCTTCCAGCTTTTTCCCAGCACAGTAGTTCATTCACCACCCCATCTGGACTGCTTGAGCTGGGAGGCCAACAATACTTTGGGAAGGCTTTAACAAGTTTCTGCCTCGTCCTCTGCACCTGCTGCTGTAATATCTCATTTCTCAGTTAGCAAAAATCAAAACTTCAGGCTCTCATGCTTGCATGGAAATGTTGAAGGCGTGAACCCTCAAGGCTAAAAGAAGCCAAAGGCCAAATAAAAGTGTCCAGTGTTTATTTTTCATATCTCGCAAAAATTTAAATCAATATCATAAATTTGTTTATGATATTGATTTAGAGTCTTGATGAGAGCACTTACAGGCCATTAAAAATGGCAGAAGACAAAGGGTAGTTTAGTTGTTTATACACTGCAGGAAGCAAAAAACATCTCCCACGTGCTAGTAAAGAGTCCAGGCTTTGTAGCTGGGAGTTGTAACTACCCACACTGTCTTTGAATCATCGTTTTGGGAGGATGAAGCAGCAAGCTACCAACAGTTCAGAGGTTCATTAAAACCCCTGAAATGCTGCTGCTCGCCTAGGTGAGCAACCATCAGCCATCACAGCCATCAGCCGGTGCAGGGCTCTGTCCCAAGCAATTGCAATGCTGACGAGGTGATGCAGGTTTTTAGACGGGATTTTTAATCTCCTAACAGCAAAACAAAGTTGGTGTTCTACAAACAGTACAAAGTTTACCAGAGGATTGAGCTTTACTCTCTGGTGGTTGCTTATTGACTGCAGAAGAAACAGAAGCTACTCAGTGGAAAGACTTCCTCAAAATCCTCTTTGCAGGCAAGCTTGAAGGAGAGGCTCTCACCTCCTGCAGCTTTCCCTGAAACCCAAAGTAAGTCTGAACTGAGGTCTGAATTGGAAGACAGGACGGGGCCTGGGTTGTTTAAAATTCCTCTTTATTTTGCCATGAGAGGACTTGGTTTATCTTATTGTGCTTGATGATTTAGACCTTTCTAAAAGTTAGGAAAGCAGAAGTTGTGAGAGATGGTTTAAAGAATGTCTCAGTGTACATATGAAGACTTGTGGTACCAGCACAATACTTGAATTCAGAGAAAGCAGGCTTGGGATACTTGCACCCCCTGCTATCTAATGCCTGTCAGAGCAGACAGAACAATACTGAAGAAATCAGTTGCATTTCTTCTTCCTCTTCCAACGTGTTCCTCATCTTGGGCTCTTTACTAGCAGAGAATTGTGAGTCCTAATTTTCAAATGCAAACACAGGTACTTCAGTCAGTGAGAAGCAGGGGGCCTGCAGTTTGACAGGTTGTGTCTGTGTACATAACCTCTGTGTTTATCTGTGCCAAAAGTGACCAATATGGGACACATGGGGTTGATTTTGGTGAAGCTTGCAATCCTTGCTAATCTGCGGTGGGAGGTTAATCCTGAAAATTGGGTTATTTACTTCTTCCTGTACATTTTTTAGAGAAGTCAGACTGAGCCACAGCTGTTTTAAAATTTCATGCTTCCACATACCTTGCTAAATACCTATTTTAATCAGCACTGCAGAAGCAATTGCAACAAACAATTTAGAAAATTGACTTTGTCTGTGTTTTGTACATGTTTCTGCACACACAGTCATGGTTTGCCAAAACATTAATTTGCATAGCTTTCAGTTCTTGCTACTTCAAAAGTATGTAAGTGCAGGCATTTTCTGGGCAGCATTTTTGTTGGTTTCATTAGACATCTGGGTCACACCACTTCCATTCCCTGAAAGGCTGAGGTTAGTTCTGAGAAACATGTTTCATATTGTGGAGTTTGTTTTTCGCCAGTATTTTCTCATGGTTTGTCCAAATTCTGTATGTTCCTTTTATAGTATATATCAGTGCTCCAGCATGTAATGCAAACACCCAGAAGTTATTTGTTACAGAAGAAAAAGGAAGACCATGTAGAAAATGCTTTGTTTTTTCCACAGCACTGGCCTTGACAGTGACTTGCTCTCAGGGTCTGGACGTAGTTTTACAGTGTGTTCATGCTGGAGCAGGTTAGATGTAGACTTTGTCTTTACTTGTTTCCAGATTTCATGATTTTGAATTCCATCACTGCGCTCCATAACTAATTGTTCAGTCACAGAGCTGTCCTTAGGGGTAATCTAACAAATTATATTCTGGGACAACCTTTGAGCAGAATTAGTGGAACAAACAACACATCTTGGTTCAAGATGGAACTTATGACAGAATTACACAATTCAAATAGCAGAAGACCTAAAATGTCCTCTTCAGGCTCCTGTTCAAAACAGAATGAAGAGAAGACCAGAGATGCAAGTTTCCTCCTACTCTCATGGCTGCATCTGCAATTTCTCCTTATATTGGGCTAGAGGATTCATAGACCAATGTGCAAGACAGACTGAGACAACTCTCAGCAGCTCTTTTGTAAAACAGATGGCTCCAAGTTTTGCATTCAGTGACATTAGAGCCTCTGGAAGAGAGAATGACAGATAGAGATCTAATTTCTGTTCCATGTTATTCTTTTCTTCAAGGTTCCCTACACCTCTCTCAGCAATGGCTATGGTGTGTCTTTCTGACTTCGAAGCTTATGCTAAGAAGTATTTACCCAAGATTGCTTGGGATTATTTTGCAGCTGGAGCAGACGACTGTAGCACAAGAGATGAAAACATCCTGGCATATAAAAGGTAACGTGAGAAGGAAATGAAGGGTGGTTGTACCGGGACCTTTTAAACTGTTTTTGTGCAAGTGTTTGGACTTGACAAGCAAAGACAACCTCAAATCTTGTCCTTTCCAGGGGGTCCCCGAGCTAAATGCAAAACCTGAACGACATGCACTGTATGCTCTGATGCCAGACTGAGTATGACACGGGTTGTATGAGGCTTTAGGGATGCTGAGGGTACAGGCAGGTGCTGGGTAGGATGGGGTACAGTGTGCTGTGGTGTGTGTGGCTTTACAGGAAAGGGAATGAGTAGCTCTGATCGAATGAGATGCAACAGGGAGCTCTTGGTGAACGGCAGGAAGCCTGTGTGCAAGTAGGCTGGGATTTGGGGAACATGCTGCGAAGCCTGAGGGCAGGAACACTGTACAGTGAGGACAGGCACACGAATGGTGAAGTGGAAGGACCCAGCCTGGATGCAAGTAGAAAGAACCAAGGGGAGAACAGTGGGAGAACAAGATATGGTGAGCTGAGGTGGGAGATGCTGAAATCATGTACTGCGGCCAGTAAAGCAGGATTAATGAAGAAGTGGAAGTGACTGAACTGCTGGCTGAATTGACCTCTAAAAGCAAACAGTAAGGACAAAGAGTCTTTGTTATATTATCTTTTATTATAATTTTATTATTTGCTCTTTTCTTCAATGGCTCAGATTCCTGCTTTGCAGTTGGTGAATGAAGACCTGGTTTCCATGAAACTTCAGAAAACTCACTGAACATCTGCTATCCTGAAGGAATTTTTTTGACTTACAGAATTCGTATCCGGCCACGTATGCTGAGGGATGTATCTGTGATGGACATTAGGACTAAAATCCTGGGTTCTGAAATCAGCTTTCCTGTAGGAATCGCCCCTACAGGCTTCCACCAGCTAGCATGGCCTGATGGAGAGAAAAGCACAGCCAGAGGTATTCATTCTTCTGCTCTGGTGCCATGTAGCAAAAAGGGAGTTGTAGAAAAGCCTCAAGAAGCTGTTAGCATGACTTGAAGTGTGACTGAGAAAAATTTTCAGGCTTGACAGGGCAAACTCCATTCCCACTTTTTGACACCCTGCACAGGAAGCTGTATAGAGGTTGCTCTTCTTCTCCAGCTACCACCATAAAAAATCAGCCCCATGGAGTCTGCTGCAAACTGAAGACAAGGGCAGTGAACACATTTCTGACTCACACCAAAAACCACATAAGGCTTTCAGTCCTGGGTGCTCTAGATGGGTTGTCAAAAGTGGTGGGTGGGACTCAGACTGTGAATTCCTTGTTACTGATTAAGAAATGTCTCCCTTGAAGAAAAAGATATGCCCTTTTCACAAATCCTGTGGTGAGTTTGGAGACCTCATCCCTAGAAATGTTTTGTCTTCTGTGTACACCGAGTAGATTTAACAGTACATTCCTGAGAGTCATAAAGATAAAATGCATGCTTTTTCTAAAAAATGTAGCTGCAAAATGAAAGCACAGCTTGGTTAATTACCTCTCCCTTTTCTGCTTCCTTAACCATGGACTAACAAGAGTGCATGGTAAATGCAGTCATTGTTAATCCCGGGTCGTAGCTGCCCTGTGCTTTGTAGGATACACATGAAATCAGGAGCTGGGGTGGGCTCTGCCAACAGTGCCTGGTTTTGTAGCTGATGTCTGGCAAGACCCTTCAAATGCCTTTGTTTCTGCTTCCTTCCCAATGCCTCCCAAGCGGCCAGAGCAATGGACACCTGCTACATTGCCAGCACCTACTCCACCTGCACGCTGGAGGAGATCTCCGCGGCCGCGCCCGGCGGCCTCCGCTGGTTCCAGCTCTACATCCACCGCAACAGGGCAGCTTCCCAGGAGCTGGTCCGACGGGCGGAGGCCCTGGGCTTCCAGGGCCTCGTCCTCACCGCGGATCTGCCCTACACAGGCAAGAGACGCGACGACGTCCGCAATGGTTTCCGCCTTCCTCCCCACATGAAAGTGAAGAACTTGGAAGGAGCCTTTGAGGTTTGTAAGATGAGCCCGTCCTTTCATTCACTGCGCTGGCATGTACCACATGAGACAGAAACCACCGGGTAACTGCTGCCTTGGCATTTGCTGTACCGGGGCGTATCTTTTCCCCTGCTGGTTCTGCAGCAGCCTGGCTTGACCCCCTGCCAGGCTGGGTTCTGTCTTCAAAATCCCCGTCCAGCTGCCTTAGGGACACTGATCTCCACCCTCATTGTAATTATTCTCCTCCAGAGATGTGTGACATTTCTGGAGCTGATGAACATGTCTGCTGGCAAGTTTGATTAATCTGTTCTAGGGCAAGGAAAGACACCAAGGGACCTGTGCATTGTTACAGCTTGGATGAGTTTTCCTTTTGCTGTTTCATTTTGGCTGTAGGGAGATGATTGGTCTGAGTACGGACTGCCACCCAACAGCTTGGATCCTTCCGTCACCTGGAATGACATCCACTGGCTGCGGAGCCTGACAAGCCTGCCCATCATCATCAAAGGCATCTTGACAAGAGAAGATGCAGAGCTGGCGGTGAGACATGGAGTTCAGGCAATTATTGTGTCCAATCATGGTGGAAGGCAACTGGATGAAGGACCTGCCACTGTAAGTGAGAAGATGGATGTCCCGCATTTTCCCTGTTTACAGTCTGAGCGTTTGCATTAACCTGGATATCCCTGTGCCCAGGTTTGTGTGTACACTTCTGGTGGACTTGAGTTTGTCCAGTGGCCACGGATGTGTGCAGATATACTTTAGCTTTAAACTGGTGAGATCCATGCCTTGGCATGGGGGCTACCCACTGAAGTATTTCCTCAGCTTCTTGGGAGGGTTCTGTACGTACCACAGAACCCACATAAGTGCAGATAAACTACTGGCCTAAGTGAGGAAGAGTTCCTGCCTGTGTCTCCATTAGCTGGTACGGTGTGCTCAAACTCTTTGCGCACTGCAGCAAAAAGAAAACGAAGCTCTGGGACCAAAATTGTACAAATCAGACCATAATGTATTCTCATTGTTCACATCTGTCAAAACATGGAAAACAATGCAGCTAGATTTAGTGAGAGGTCTGCTTGCGTATTTACAGGCTCAAGTCTAAACGGGAATTTAGTGACTTACATGAGCCAGAAAAAGGATAACTTATCTGGAGAAAAATTCCCCCGCTTTTTAATTTGTACAAAAAAATCTTGCATTGTTTGGACATGTGTGTATTTCACTGGCTTAATTTGGCTTCTGTCAGTTTTTCCAATCGCTCTTATTTTACAGTTCTGCATTGCAGAGTATCTTACGAACTTTCTTTTCTTGGTTTTCTTTTGTTATACAAAAATAGGTACCAGGGAATTCTCTTGTATTCTATGTCAAGGCTGCCAATAATGAATAAAAAATATTAGTAAACTCTGTGCTAAAGGCATAATAACAGAAACGGCATCCACATTAAACTGTTCTTCTACCTTAAAAATTGTTTTACATGCACAGACAAGACAGTAGATACCTCATTGGGCTCTGCTATTCTTCTGGTGCCAAGCCTGGCTCTTCCTGAGCTACTCCTAGAAAATTTCAGCCTGAAGGTTTTCAGTTTGAAATTCAGGAAAAAAAAAAAAAAATTAAAAGAAAGCAAAACTATATAAGACACTGCAGAAAAGAGCCTTTTGGTCTTGCTCTGAAGGAGACTTAATTATGTCCAGTGCAATGTCCTGCCCCTGGTTGTACTGCCTTTGGGGCCAGAGCCAGCATCTCTGTGGTGTTGCCCTCCAGTAACATCCAAGGCTCTACTCCATGCTGAACTCTGTCATTGTCACACAAAAAAAAAGGATGAGAGACTCCAAATATTTCAGAAGGCGAAGAGCATAGAAAAAAACTTTAGTCTAATTCTTACTACCTTTTTATAAGGTGTTCCAATACAGACTGAACATGATTGGTGAATAGGAGCGACACCTCTCTAATCCCTTTGGTTAAACTAGAGAAACAGCTAAAATGTTTTGAGAACTAGAAAAGCAAAACACCACTTGGAGGATTGTTTTGAGAAAGGAACGTTGTTTGCCAAGACTGTTTTGAGAAGAAGCTTTCTTGAGGAATTTTTCCTTGGGAAAAACTTAGCAACTGCTAACAGGCTGAAATCTCTCAGACCCAGAAATATCAGGCCCACAGAAATCTACAGAGAAGACCTTAGAGAATCAGGAGACTTAACCTGGAGGAAGTGATTGCGTGTACTACACAGCAAATGAAACCCTTTACAGATGCTTCAGAGGGAGGCACTCAACCAGTGGTCACCAGGATTAAGTTGAAATGTAAGGTTAGGTAGTTTGCGGAGCAGAAATTTGACATTAGCCTTTTTTGCAAACAGCTGTATTGTTCATCATTGTCTCAAATGAAAGTAAAATATTGATGACAGTTATTCCCATTGAAATTTATATTTAAAATCTTTCATAAATCTAATGAAAATGTTACTTTTTCACTAATCGAAAGTGAAAGTAAAGAATATCAGCATAAGCGAAGCACTGGAAAATGGCATTAAGTGTCTGGAAAACAGAACAGGGAGCTGCATATTATTCTGCAGCTCCTGATGCTGAGCTATTTGTGATGCACTGTCACAAATTTCATTTCGAGAAGGTGTCCTATTAACGCACTGCATCCCTGCCTGTCTCTGGAATATATCCTCTTGGAATCAAACACAGCCCTCAAGGTGAGACTGGCTTCTTCTTTGCAGATTGAGGCTCTGGTTGAGGTTGTGGAGGCAGTACGAGGCAGAGTCGAAGTTTATGTAGATGGTGGAATACGGAAAGGAAGCGATGTGCTAAAAGCCCTGGCACTGGGAGCAAAATGCGTCTTTATCGGAAGACCAGCTTTGTGGGGCCTGGCTTACAGGGTGAGTAAGGAGCTCTGAGTTCATCTGCCTGCTTCTCACACTCTCCAGCAGTCCTGCAACTGAAATCACAGAGTTTTCACTGGCAGAGAATATATTTTTAAATTTTATTTTGTTGAATTTGAAGTGGAATCACCCCAAATTGAAGGAAACCCTGATATTTCCTCTGATTTAAAAATACCACAGAATTTCACAATTTCCTGGGATTTTGAACAATGGGATTTTGAAGGTGATGGCATTGTTTTGTGGGACCTGATTTCTTGTTGTTGCAGTTTGGTGCTAAAGTACTTTAGGACTCAGGACCATGAGTGCTTTTGAAAACTGGAGCTGGGATTATTTGCCAGAAAGATGAGTCTGACAATTTTATTTGCTTTCAGCAAATACTTGGGAACAATACATGGTTTTGGTAGAACAATTTCACAGCAGTCCTATGAATTCTTTGGAAATACATATAGAACTCCATCCCACAGATGGCTGAAACATTTTGGACAAGGGTGAGCAAAACTGTGTCCTGGAGGTGCCTGGGCTTTCCACTGCTGTTTCAGTTCCAGCTTTGCTGCTTCTCAACTCCAGGCATATTTCTATGATCCAGAGTGCCTCTGATGCAGGAGGTAAACATAATATAATTAAAATTAAAATATTGTTATACTAGTTGGGGGTGGGTTTTTTGCCAATTTTTTGCTTTTTTCACTCTGGATGGAATATTTCAAAACTTTTCCTAGAAGAAAAGATACTCTTTTTTTGTGGTCTAGACACATTTCCTTTCTCTGAAATGGCACTCTTGTCCAGTGGTGCGATTGCTGTGGATTCCAGTAGCAAGGCTATGAGCAAGAAATCACCTGATTCTCCTGAAAAACCTGTAAGAATTGGCAGTACTGTTTCTTTTGCCAGTAAACATCAAAAAAGTGCCTCAGATGAAAAATGTGTTCCTGTGAGCTGCCTGCACTTTTTCCACAGTGGAAACAGAAAGGAGATGGGATTTTGGGGGGTTCAATTGTGCTTTGGTATTATATTCCATAGAGTATATCTAAATAGTGGCATTACCAAAGCATACAGTGGAGGAAGGGCATAAACAAGTGCTAACATTATCTGCACCCAAAGCATCCATTATTGCAAGACATAAAAAGAAAATTTAAGAGAAAATAATTTTTAAATCCTCCAGTATTTTATA
This sequence comes from Nicator chloris, assembly GCA_013400495.1. NCBI lineage: Eukaryota > Metazoa > Chordata > Aves > Passeriformes > Pycnonotidae > Nicator > Nicator chloris. The sequence goes on along the minus strand of WAAE01006047.1, from coordinate 46,114 downwards.
TGAAGATCAAACTCTTCTACACATTTTATTGGCTTTTGAGCTTCTTGGTGTCACTTACACAAAGAAAAACACAAACTCTATTATGTTTAAAGATTCAGTCCAGTATTTGAGTAAACTACAGTTTCTGGAGTGTTAACATGTATGAAACTCTCATTTCTTCATTCAAACCTGTCAGTGTTGTAAGGCTTGACATTTTAAATAGCAAGCCCATTGGTGGGGAAAAACAGAACACTAAAAAAAAGAACCAGCTACAAAATGTCACAAGTGAAAAACAGCTTTGTTTTCTTTCCCTGTTCAGATGTATCCCAAAAGGAAAAGCATCTAAATTAATCTGTGATGAACTGAGCACATCCATCATATCATTTTAATCATTCATCTGCACGAGAGTCTGGAATTGGCACGGACTTAAGGGACTATCCCAGCTGTCAGGGTGCAGGCATCCTGCAGCACTGCTCTGTGCCAGGGCTCCTTTTACCCTGACTGCTGTCTCTGTTGGTGCAGGGTGAAGAAGGCCTTCAGGATGTCTTGAGAATTCTGCAGGACGAGTTTCGCTTGTCTATGGCTTTAGCTGGTAAGTATTTTGTTTGTAATGGGCGTTACAGATGTTCCTGCATGCAAACCCTATCAAATCAGGAGTGTGATGGATGGGTCACAAAAAGGGAATCCACAGGAGCTGTGATAGTTCTAGCTGCTACATTTGAGATTCTCTGCTTCCTGTGAAACCACTTCGTATTCCAGGTGTCACAGCAAGGAAGTTTGCTTGGAGGGAATAGGTTAGAGCAGCTCTGTGACTCAAGTAGAGAGATACAAATGCCTGGGCATGGCAGCATATGTTTTCCAGTATTTAATTAGTGTTTACAAAGGTAAAATGCAACTGATTTTTTTCTGCATTAAGAGTTCATTAAAAATGGATGCAGAATTTTTCTCTCTGTGTTAGAGAATATAATCTGTAGGTGATTATTAGTTTAAAAGCCTTTGTCTCCTGCCAGCTTTTACTCTCACCTTGAATTTCTCACTCCTGCTCCCAGCTGTGGCTGCCCTGTTTGGCCCCCTCACCCAACAGCAAATTTGCAGAGCCCAGTGCAACCTCCAGTTTTACTCTTGAACAAGAGGGCTGTGGGCACTGGGACAGGGTCCCCAGGGCAGTGATCACAGCACCAAGCCTGACAGAGTTCCAGAAGCATTTGGACAATGCTGTCAGGCACATGGTGTGATTCTTGGGGTGTCCTGTGCCGGGCCAGGAGTTGGAATTGATGATCCTTGTTGGTTCTTTCCAACACAGGATATTCTACATATTATGACATGTAGAACTCAAGTGGATAGCAACACTGACTGGGAGACTGGAGCTGAAATCCTGCTGGCCATAGTGTGGTTTTAAGGGTTACTTTTTCAACCAGTAAAGATTCCTGGGGTTTTTTTCCCCAGCAGACTTTTACAGTTCTTTACATGCAAAAGGGCACGGGATTCAGCAAGAGTAGCAGGTTGGGATCCCTTTGCTGAGGCTGTGGAATTCGTTGAATCATACAATCTTTTAGGTTGGAAAAGGTCTTTAAGATCATCAAGTCCACTTGTTAACCCAGTACTGCCAATTCCACTGTGAAACCATGTCCCCTAGTGCCATATCCACGTGTCTTTTAAACACATTCAGAGCTGGTGACACTTCCTTGGCAGCCTAGTCCAGTGCTTGATAACAATTCCTGTGAAGAAATTTTTCCTAATATCCAATCTAAACCTCGCCTGAGCAGAGGGTTCAAGGTGCAGCCTCACCAGTGCCCAGCACAGAGGGACTATCAGTGCCTGGTCCTGCTGCCCACACCATTGCTGACACAGGCCAGGATGCCTGTATCACACCTGGGCACAGCTGGCTCCTGTTCAGCCAGCTGTCAACCAGCACCCCCATTCCACCCATATTTGTCCAAATGAAATGGCAATGCACATCTTCACCTCTGGCCATTTGGCACAGAGCTGGTGGCGATTGAAAAAGAGACGTGGACTCCATAGGTTGCATCTAAGAAGGCATTTATTGATCAGCAGGGTTGAGCTTAGATACTTTTTCATTATATAACAAAGTAGTATTGCTTAATTCCGTGCCTCGTACTAACTAACTCGGGTATGTACTGTTCTTGGCATCAATTTTGCTAGCAAAGCACTCTGCACCAAGCACACCATTATCTCCTGCATTCCTTTCTCAAAATCCCACTTTCAGTTGCCAAGGCTTGCAGCCTACTAAGGCTAACATATCCACTTCTGTCAGGAGCTGAGCAGTGCTCCCAGCTCGGCTCTTGACCTGCATTCCTACACACAGCAACCCCTGTCTTTTCTCTGTGTTTTTCTGCTGACTTCACTGGATCAGATTGCACCCTGCTCAGCTTGTTATAAAAATAATTTTTTTCATGTTTTTAGCTCTTCTTGTGGGGGGACTCCAGTGCTGAACCTCGAGGCTGAAGATGCCACTAAGGAGTGGAGATAATGAAGTACCAGCCTATCCCAACCTGGCTCGTACACGACTGTGATTCAGAGCAGGGGGGCTTCCAAGCTTCATCCACATCATTCACCCTTTCTCTCTCACCAGTGTTTCATTTATTGCAGGCTGTGCCAGCATCTCAGAGATTGGCCAACACCTGGTTCAGTTCTCAAAGCTGTGATCAGCCTCCTGCCATGCCCACCAGACAGAGGCAGGTGAAGCTAAGGGCCCAACCAGACTGGAGATGAAAAAGGAGGTGCAATAAGTATCTGATAAAGCCTTCTGGAAACTTCTGAAGAGATTAGGAAAGGCTCTGTGTTAGCAAAGGCTTCACTGTGCTTTTATTGAGACCAATGAATTCCTTAACAGTTTGGGTAATTGTTACCTGCTCAAATACATTTGCTTTAAACTGGCTGTTCCACGGCTTTACCTCTGTTGGGTCTTCCTCCAAAGGTCTGCTACACTGGACAGCCAGACATGGAAAACCCTGTGCCTTGCTTTTTCCGCTTGTCCTGCCAAGTCTCACTGCAACCCAATCCACACACCTCTCCTGCTCTGGGGCAGTCGTGTTGTGGCTGCTATCTTCCATAGATTTGGCTTCTCCTGGATGTGTTCATAACAGGTGTACAAACAAGATGAATCAGCTACCAGGCACCCCAGCTACCCTTTGAAGGTGGGGGCAGCTCTTGCCCATGGCTTCTAAACGCAAAGCAGTGGAGGAGTGGAGCAGAGTACCACTCGTGGGGCAAAGAGCCAGCTCTCCGTGGTGCAAACCCCTGCCCCACCCCGCTTTGGAGCCAGCAGGTACCCTGATACCCATTTCCCCAGCATGTGCAGGGGGAGCCATGCCCAAAAGGGACCTTTTGCAGAAAGCCTACTTTAAATCGGCCCCAAGGAGGCAGAAGGAAGAAGCTAACCCTGTCGGCTCACTCTGTTTAGACTCTGATTTCTCTCAGAGATGCCAGTGTCTGCAGTGATCTTGCAGAGGCCTTCACACGGAGGCCTTCCTCTCTGTTCCAGTAACAACAAACCTTGTGGGCAGACTGACAGCCCGGCAGATAAGACCGGGGAATTACACCACAGCACACACGCTGATGGATTTCAAGGATGTACAAGAAGAGAGTGAGACAACTGGGAGTGCTCAGTCCGGCGAAGGCTAAAGGCAGGGGGAGGGGGGACCACATCACTGCCTTCTACCACTCATTTGGAGAAGATCCAGGCCAACTTCTGGGATGTGTGCAGTAAAAGGGTGAAAGGCAGCGGGCACAAGTCGCAATGAGGAAAATTCCAAGTAGAAATCAGAGGGGGAAAAAATCACCATGAAGGCAGTCAGACACCGCAACACAGGGTTTGTGAATCCTCCATTGTTAGAGATATTCAGAGCTTGCCTGGGCAAGGTCCAGAGCAACCTCTCTGGCACTGCTGTGAGAAGAGGTTGGCACAGAGATCTCCAGAGGCTGCCTTTAATCTGAACTGTGGGAGAATATCACAGAATCATAAAATGAAGAGCTGCACGTGAGGTCTGTACCCTGCACTGTGCTGCCATGACCAACCACACAGAGCTGCAGAGGCGGCCCATGTATCTCTGTGAAAGGCTGCAAGAAGGCATTTTCTGAGTGAAAAACAAGGATATTTGGTGAGTGACCTTAAAGTGAGAGGTCACAGGGCTCAATCAGGTTGAGAGTCTGTTTAACAAGCCCAGTTTTTCCAAGACATTGAGAGTTTTCTGTGATCAGGATTAGGCCTGAGCCAACGCGTACCAAAGTTTCGTGCCCCATTGTCTGCACCCAGATCTGCTTTATGGACTTGTTTGTTGTGTCTCTGATACACATTAAAGCAAGGGTAAATCTTACAAAAAAACTGTCCTCGGAGATTGTAAACATGTAGGTTAAGGACTAATCAAACCCTGCTGCTTCCCAGCATCCCTGGAGGATGGGACAGAGAATCAGTCACTTACAAGGGTAGCTTATCTACAACATGGATCCAAACAGAAACATTTTTCTTTGGCATATGATGCAAATTTCTCCAGCCTTTAAATATATGAGTCACTCATCAATTTCAGTGAGGAAATAGAGTTCTTTCTAAAACTAAAGGGAAACATGTTTGTTTCTAGTTAATTGCCAAAATCAAGTGCTGTCTAATATAGCAAAGACTACAAGGCCTTTTTTTTCTCAGAGATAATGTCAGAAATGTTTACAGTCACCTTCTCTGTTCTACTGGAAGAATTTTGGTATTACTGAAATAGGAGATATTTTCTTTGTCAGGTTTGAAGACACAGAAACATTGAGGACTCTTAAGGTGGTTTTATTCATACCTTGATTGAAGTGATTGAAGTGTCTTACAACGCTTCACCATGAGAAGTTGTATTTATTCAGAGTCTGATACAGGACAGTTGTCCAGAAGTTAATTATTTAAATATTTTTTTCCCTCTTGTCAATGTTTAACTAGAAGAGAGGGAAGTGTTTCCAGGAGGGAACAGTGCCTCCCACCCTGAAGGGCAGACGTTTTCCTTGAGTAAATCTACATCTCAAAGTCCAGCCTCTCTCCCAGAGCTGCCAGCATGTAGGCATTTTGAGCTTACAAGCATACAGTGGTAAGAAACACATTAATTTTTCACATGAGAAGAAGAACAAACATGGAATTGTGTGTGTGTGTGTGTGTGTGTGTGTCTTTTTGGTCGCAATTACTCTATATTTAGAAATCAAAAGGTCCAGCTAAATGATGAATATGCTTTTGCTTTTCCCTCCTTCTGTTCTCATAGGTCTGGGCAACAGGCCAGCCTTCAGAAACTCCTTTCCTGAATTAAAATTCTTTCTGGATGAGTAGATGTGTTCTTCCTTTCTTAATTCTGGATACCCTGGTTGATAGCAAAATCAGTTTGCCTGAGTCCATAATTAAATGGCATTGTCCCCTGTAAAAGTACATTTTATCCTATAAAACTTCCATGCCCTGCAATGTTATTGCATATAATCATTCCAGTACCATGATACAGTTTCTTCCTAATGCTGCTGGGAATCTTCCCTTCACTCTTTCTGTCTTCTTATCTGCACTACACTCCCTCCCAATCCATTTATCCCCTTGTGACAAGGCTAAGGAAATACATTCTCTAACACCTGCAGTCATTGCCCTGAAGTATCTGCCACAGTGAGCATCAGGAAATCAGAGGAGCAGCTGTTCCTGGGCCAGCAAATCAGGGACATGGCTGGAATGGGACATGGTGCCTTGCACATAATACCAAGCTATCCACTTAGTTCATGTACAGCATTTCTCCAACACTCACCAAAATGTACAATCTCTGATTTTCTAAAACGATGCTCTTAGCCATGCAGTCCATTCTACAGCAAAATATCAGATTGTGGTGGCTTCATTTTACAACGAAGTCAAAGAGAAGGAAGACATCAACACAGTTAAAAAATGTCTATGCCTTGACACAGAATGCACAGTGGGTAAACTTTTCAAATGCTGCTCAGTTATGTTTTAGTCTTCAAGCTCCCTGCCTGTGCAATAACTCTGAATTTCATCAGGTTGTTCCTGGTGGTCGGGGGTCTGGTGGGCTTTGGCCTTGTTGCTCTTTGGCGCCGTTCTGGGGCGTGCAGCCCATTCCAGCATCCACCTCCATGTCCTTGGGGCAACTCCAGAGCTGGGCTGTCTGCACAGGAGGAGCTGTCACGCCACTCAGCAACCCCAGCAGCAATGTCAACAAGAAACAAGAGGTGAAAATGTTGTCTCTAGGTGAGACTGCAGGAAGCACCAGTAGGTCTGAGCTGGAATTGAGCAAATTGCTGCTGTCTGACCGCTGACATTCACACACAGCAGCTCAGATGAAGGCTGCTATGCAGAAATGTATAAAATCCTCTCAAACTCAGCCAAGCATTTGTCCTGTAGTACCTAAGAGGACAAAGCACAGCAGCAGTAAATCTCCCTGCAGTCCCCTATGAAGCACTCATATTCTCATACAGGCACTACCCCTGCTAAGCTTGGTCATTCTGATAGGCAAGCTTGGTGTACAAGAGCGTTTTCTATCCTAAGAAGCTATGTGGTGTTGTCTGGTTTTATAATGCCTCTTAAAAGCATTTTATTTCCCTTTTGAAAGCAAAAAGGAAGGCCTGTTACAGAGAATGCCACTTGGAGCAGCAGGATTTGGCCAGTTATTTTCCCTGCAAAGTGAACAAAATTAATTTGCGGCAGCTTCTGATAAGAATATACAATCTCAAGGTCCTGACAGTGAAAAGCCAAGGAAAGAAGCACTGATAACAATTTTTTTCAAGCTTTGTTGGGGTAAGGAACAGATTTTCAAGGACATTGAGACTGAAGCAGTTGCCAAAACTTCATCATTTGCGTCAGCTAGGAATCTTTCTCCTCCAACAGAAATGGTTTTGCTTTCCTCCCGTCACTTGCAAGCCCAGTTTTTCTCTAAAAAACTAGCAGAGTGGGGCTCCTTCTTCTACAGCTTTTCTCCAGGGCTCTCTTTAATGAGTGAACAAAACCCATGATAGAATCAAAAAAGGAGATTAGCAGTTATTGGCACGAGTGGAAACAAAGCGTTTTTAGAGATCCATTCCAGCTATGCCCCAAATCAGGGACACCTTTTCCAGTGATTTCAGTCTAATTAATTGTGTTGCTGGACTGCTTTGTAACTTCCTTGTCGCTCAAGGCGGCTCCCTATTTATCATCCTGGTTCAGCAGGGATGTCAGCCTATCCCGGTGTGAGAGAGAGAGAAAATCCAGCTGCAGCCAGCGTGTCCTGACAGACCAGGAGGGCAGTGCTGGCATCAGGAGGTTCAGGCTAATGCCCTGCCCCGGTGTCACACAACACAACAGTGCTGCTAGAGCTGGAGTGACACCCCAGGGAGAGCCTGGGCATTTTCCCTGCCTGTTGGAGATGTAAAGCAGCAACGACACAGATCACTGCAGAGGCACAAACAGCCTTACTTCAAATAGGTACTCTTCCACAAGACTTTTCCAGCGGTGAGTCTTTCCCTCCTGCAGCTTGAATTCAGCTTTGATGGTACATTAAACAATTTCATCACTTCAAATGCCTGTAATATACTGAACAAATACAAAATCCCCGGGGTTAGTTTCTGATCTTGCACAGAGTGAGAAATCCATGTTATATTGGGAGGAGCCCAGTACCCAGAAAATATTCAGCAGTAGAATCCACTCCTCAAACCACTCTAAAGAGCTTGTCCTGCTATTTACATTTAATTTAAATGGTCCTGACCTTCAATATTGGCACAATATTGGCACTGTATTACACAAGCAAGTGCAGCTGGAGAGAATTATGAACATGAGGGTTTATTCTCTGGGGATTTAGGGATGCAGGACCATATCTAGGCTCAGACCTCAGTGCTCCCAGAGCCTTCCTCTTGGGTGGGAGTGGTGTGGAAGCATCACATTCTTTTGCAGCAAAGGAGGTGCTCAAGAGGGAGGGGAGCAAAAAGACCAAGGTGGTGCCCTGCAGGATATAAATACAGGCAAATCTCCCCCACAGTCCTCCTGAGTCCTGGAGGGGTGGAATCGAGACTGAAGGCAGACTTTTGTGGGGTTTGTTTGGCATTGAAGTTGATTTTGAGCATTTTCAGATTTGTTAATTGAATTGGTTCGTAATGATTTGTAAGAATGTTTTCTTTGCATGGAAAAAAAATATGTAGGCTTCCTCTGAATAGGAATAGCTGGCAAAAGTAAGACATGCTTAAAAAATTGCTCCATGCAGGGATTAAAGTTTGTTTTTCAGTAGTCTCTCCTTCTGGTAACACCCTTTGATTTGTAAAGTCTCCAGAGGTTGATGTCATGTGTTCATTCCCTCAGGCAGGAGGAGAACCAAGCTCAAGAGACAGCGAGTTCCCCACGGAGGAGCAGCCCAGAGCAATGTCCCTGGCTGGGGTGAGCTGCCTGGTGACAGGAGCAGGAGGATTTCTCGGCCAGCGGATCGTGGGCCTGCTGCTGGAGGAGGAGGAGGCGCTGGCTGAGATCCGGCTGCTGGACAGAGCCTTCAGCGATGAGGCGCTCGGGAGGTTTGAAAGTAAGTGCCATTTCTTGAGGACTGCGTGTGGCAGCTGTAGGTGTTGCTGTCCCACATGGGACATTGGAAGCCTTCACCTCTCATCCAAACCAGCTTTGCAGACAGAGGTTTTATATCAAGGAAGCCTTGCTTTATCCCTCCCTCTCCCTCCAGCACAGAAATCAGATGTAAAACGTGAAAACAAGAGGTTTTTTTGTCAGGCCATGAGACTTCTGTATACTCTTCATGCAGTAAACAGGTTGCCTTCAACCTGACTTCTCTTACAACTAAACCCACAGAGCAAAATCAGTGCAAAAATCTCGCACCACTTCTTGGGGGAAAGGAAAATTCAAGTATTGCTATACTGAGTGGGAGGGCAGAGATATCCAGAGCATGCTGTGCTGGGCTCTGGTATGCCAGACAAAGCCGTGGGTGCAAATTCTAATGGTTTTCTTCAACCTGAGATAACTGTGGTAAATTCTGGCTGAGAGTTGTGGTGAGATATTTTAAAACTGCTTTCATTAACATTATTGCAGTTTTCTGTTTAAGCAAATGCTGAACAGGAGAGACAGAACCCATTTGCAAAGTGCGAGGCAGAACTCTGGCTTCTTGAGTGGATTGGAGACAGCACAAGTGAGGGATGTGCCCAGTGTCAGAAACAGTCTGTGGCAGTGAAAGCAGCTCAGAGGGTTTTATATTAAATGTCCTGTTTATTGAGATAATGAGCACATCTATGAAAAGGCACAAAGGGGGCCTAAATTCAGGCAGGTTTGTAAGTCCTTACAGTATATTTATTTAACAATAACTTCCTCCATCACATCTTCACTACAAGACTCCCCTTCCCCTATGCAGGAAATTGTATGGGAAGCCTTAAGGAATATCTCTGCATGATTTGCTGAAGAGCCTCAATCACTCTATAGAGCATTAAAGTGTCATCAAGGAACAGCAACAGTGCACAATAAACCTGGTGCCAATTGCACAAGCCTTTATCATGGTTTTACACAACTCAAACTTCTTCCCCATTAAATCTGACTCAGCATTTCACTGAGGATTTCTAAATGCCCCTGAACCTTGCAGCAGCCCTTCCTGCCCTGATTTCCAGAGCTTCCACAGAAACAAACCCAAAACCTGCGGCTACAGTAGAGGCTGAAGCAGCAGGAGTGTGTGTGGTTTAGCACTGATGCAGCAGTGCTTTGGGCCAGGAGAGCTTTGTGGGTATAATGGAGCATCCAGGGGAGTGAAAACAATTCTTTGTGTGGGCACAGTCTTGGCTGAGCTGCAGCAAACCTTTTGATGTTTTGTTTTTTTGCTAATAGGCAAGCTCTATTCCCTCTTTCCTTATCCTCTTCTTCCTCCACGGAGCACTACCCACACTTTCCCTCTATTCTATTAACATTCCTTCTGTCTATCTGAGCAGCAAAGGAGGTGGGGGAAAATCAGTTAGCAAAGCCTTTTCTTCCCCATAAACAGATAGTAGGGACCGTAGGCTGGCATTCCAGATGTGTTTAAACAGATTTGAACCCTTGCACTTTGACTGGCAAATCCACTGTCTGTATCAGCCCTTGTGGCTACATCTCTTCTCTGCCAGTCCCTGTGCTCAGGACTACCCGAAATATTTCTCTGCTGTTCCCTTTCAAGCCCTTCTCTATCACAGCAACTCCTATTCCAAGTGTGGGGCTGCTGCAAAACCTCTGGGTGGGCTGGCGTCTTCTGACCTGCTTTATTTTTACTGTGGGGACTTTTACTTGTTAGCAGATGTTATCTGGGTTTCTGGAACAGCCAGGAGCAGAGCTGAGTGGGTTTTTTCCTCACTAATCCCTTGAGCACCTTGCACTTGCAGAGTCAGGGCTGTGGGTAGTAAGACAGAAAAGCATGCAAAAGTCACAAGTCTTTGTGCCAGAAGGCACTCAGGGGCACCCCTCGTCTGCCCAAACAACTTCCCTGCTGAGAGCTTGACCATCACACTCAGTCTGGATAGAACAGTGGCATTTGTGGTCTTCCACAGCCCCAGGGAGTCCAGGGTGATCCAGTCAATGTGGAGTGCTGTGGGTTGGAGCCCACCCAGTTACATTGTGTGGTTGAGAACGGAGCTCACGTTGAACTTTGGTGCCCTGGGTTTCTTACCTCCCATCTCCATGTCAGATTTATCTTTCTGCCTTTCCTGTGCTTCCACTTACACAATTCTTTTCTGTTGTTGTTCTCTATTGCGTTGGCACTTCTGGAGAATTCAAAACTCCTGTGTTGTTCTCAAGTTTGGGGCAAATAGTCTGACTGTACTGCTGAGTCAAAAACTGCTCACAACAGGACACTGAGTTTTATTGAGAAATCATTGCACTTTCAAGTAAAAATAATCCCATAGCAAGAAGGGAGTTTACTTACAACTCAGAGGACACAGAAACCACTGGTGAAGAAGAACAAACTTTCCCAGTGAGTGGGTACTTTGTCATAATCACTTTATGCAAAAATGGAGAGCTGACTTGAATTTACTCTGTTCCTGCCCCTCTGACCTACCCACGTGTTCTCTTGATGCCTGGGCAATGGTTTGTGTGGATGGAAATCAAGTTTCCCTCTGCTGGCCATCTCAGACTGAAACCACTGTCTGTCAGTCATTTCTTTCCTCTCTTCTCTTCCAAGCTCGCCTGTGGTTTTTTCTTCACCCAGAGCAAAACAAGATCAATCTGCTGATTCCTGATGTGCAGCTGATGCTGCTGAAGTGAGCAAGGCCCATACTGTACTTACCATGGCAACTTCTGCTGGCTAAAATGGAATAGAGAAGCAGATTTCCTGACTCATATCACACACACACAAACTGCCAGCCCAAACAAGGCACAAAGCAGCTGGACAGCAGATATTGGTGGCCAGCTTTAAACGGGACAGGCTTCTTCTGTACTTTTCCTGAAAGCTTTGATTTGCAGGTGTGAAACTTCCATTTTCCTAACCCCTTCCTGGGAGCTGTGATAACTTTGAAGGGGTGATGTGTCAGAATTTATGTTGTGAAAAGTATTTCTGTCTGTGCTTGGGATTATTACAATCCCACAAAGCCTCATTCACGGAGAACATCAACCTGGGGCAGTACAAAGACTAATATTTATTAGAGCAAATCTAACTACCAGGTGCTTAACAAAAAGCCCAGCCCTAGTCTGACACTTTTGCATTCATGCAAATAGAGGCCAGAGTGAAGCTTCTGGAGATGGAGTCCTAGGAAAGGAATGCAGTCTGTAAAATAAAGGAGCAGAAGAGAGCATGTGGCAATGACTGTTGGGAGGGCAGCAACTCTAGATTTAGTAACAGTTTTGCAAATGTTTCACAAATCTTAAATCTCAGACCAACAGTCTGTGGTGGAGAGAAAAAAGCCCCTTAAGCCTGTCGAATCAGAATAATTGTTAAATTGATACAGGGTTACATTCTTAGCATGCCGCAGAGAAAATGAGATAAAACCATTTAAAATATATTCCCACTCAGTTCCAGATCCAACAGCTGTCTCTCAGTGCTTCATATTAAAGACAGGGGGTGAGATAGTGGCTGCTGTGGAGCTGGTGACAAAGCACTAGGATACACGAGATTTCAGTCATGGCTGAAGCTAAAGGCTGTACAAATTAACCAGGTTCTTCTCTTATCTAGAAGGGGCGTTTGATTATGCTGAAGGCAGACAGAGGCTCTGCCTGTGCTGCAGAGTCCCTGCCCAGCAGCTGTGCCTGCAGAGCCATCTAGTGCAGCCACAGCAGAGGCTCCCAGAGGACTTCTGCAATGGCACCACCTCCTCACAAGCTGTGGGTCATGCTGAGCAAGATCCCTCTTCTCCCATGGCCCAGCTGATTTCCCTGGAGAGCAGCACTGCCTTGGACTGTACATTTTCCCAAGTGATCGTCTGCTGCTGGCTCATGTTTGTGTAGCTCTGGGCTGCAGAAAGAATCCTTCTACCCAGCACAGCTTGGGGAAGGATGGCTCTGAGACCTGGAGCTCCTCTGGGGTCACACACTGCAGCTGCAGTGGAGGGAGGGGGCTTAAAAAGCAGGATTTAATCAAGCAGGGCTGAGGTAGCTCAGGGGACCCGTCTTGAGAGTTCAGATAGGAACCAGAAAGATGAAAATGCCCCACAGCACAGACACAGAAATGGAGCTCGAGCTGGAGCTGGAAGAGGTGCTGTAAGTCCTGGCCAAGGTACAAGAGAAAGATGTCAGGATTGTATGTAATTTATTAGGAGAGCTGCAGTACAGGCCAGGTAAAGGGGCAGAAAGTAGGTATGAACATATCCCTGTGCTCACATGCTCTGGGTGGAGAGAGATCATGCATCAGCTTGGAGACAGGAACATGCAGTGCCTGTTCAGTGTGCTTGGGCTAATACATCCATAGCCAGCCAGTCACCAGAACATGCACAGCTAGAGCTACTCCTCTGTGAACTTTAACACAGTCATCACTCAAGGAAGCTTGCTAGCAGTGGAAAAGATTTCCCTTTAAAAAATAAAATAGAAAGAAACATGTGGAATATTGGCTCCAGAGATAAAGAGAATTCTTTTGCATTACCTAGCCATGGTAATGCAAAAAGAATCCTCTATAGCACTGTAGTTAGCATTTGACACTGGAGCCCTGGGCAAATGCCTTCTGTTTCACAGCCTTAAAACATCCCTGCTGTTCCTGGACAGTCAGCACCTGCCAGCCAGGGTCAGCTCTTCACCACTCCTTCAGTGCTCTTCTTAGGGTGCCTGTAAGGTCTTGTGCTCTGTTTTCTGCTGCCCCTGCAGAGTTCAAGGGTAAGACTGAGGTGAAAATCCTGGAAGGGGACATCCGAGATGTGACACTCCTGCACCGGGCCTGCCAGGGGGTCTCCCTCGTCATCCACACGGCTTCTCTCATTGACACCCTGGGCCTCATCGAGAAGAAGCTGCTCTGGGAAGTCAATGTGACAGGTGAGCAGGTGAAGCACCTTTCTCAAAGCCACATCTGTGCTCTGATCCCTGTGTGCTGAGGAAAGGGAGCACCCGACCTGTGTTTGTTTTGAGCCCGGTTAACTGGGTTGTTGTGCATCCTGCACAGACATACCTAGGGGTGCAGATCCTATGGCTGTACAGCCTCAAGAAGTTCTGGGCCTCTCCACTCCCAGTCTTCCACTTCAGGGCAGTGCAGCATCATTCATTCTTGTCAACACTTGCATATGCCCATGCTGAGATCTGCACAGGCTCTGCCCTCAGTGGTGATAGTCATAAACCCATGCTCAGTGGAACTTTCCCCTCTGAAATCCCAATGCTCACCTCAGAAATTGTTTCTCTTTCTCCCACCCCACATGGCATCCCTGCCTGTGTACATTTTTCAAATTTTACAGATACTGCAGACTTGGGCTGCTGTTACAGGAATGTTGCATTGATAACATCCCAGAGCCTGTGGCTCTCTCCTTGCTATTCTTCTTATTTTTCTCCTTTTCCTTCCCTTGCCATTAAGTCTGTGTGTGCAAGAAGGCAGTTGAGAGGAACAAATGCTCTCCCACCTTGAGCTTATAATTTCAAATTCTCCAACAAAATCAGAGCTGTGGGGGGGAGGGGTTTCAATGACTCAGTGATGGGATTTCCCCTTCCACCAAGGAACCCCCATTCTTCATGAAAGATCAGATGAAGGGAGAGGCTTTAGACTTAGGAACGGCCCATGTAGCATCACCTACCAGGAAGTTTAAATGTATTTTCTAAAAGAACAACTTCACCCCCTGTCTGTGATGCCAAAATCCTCAGTGCCATTCAGAGAGCTGGTGCTGCCTAACCTGCATGCACCCTGGCCTCCCTGGCTGTGTTGCTTCAACAGCTTGGGGGAGATTTGGGGAAGATGTTCTTATTTACATGAACAGCTTTCCCAGTTCTTTGTTCCTCTCTGCCACAGACACAGGGCTTCTTCACAGAAAAATAAGGAACACGCCTGTACAGGCATCACTTTCACAAATATTGGCTGCTCACCAGTGTTCAGAGGAAGAGAGAATTCTTGGCAGTCGAGTTGTTTCTCACATGTACCTTCAAAACAGTGGGATCACATTTTAGTTGTTTTAGCATGGCTCATTCCCTGTACCATTAGCTTCCAGACCCTTTCATTTCTGCTCAATCAAAGCCACAAATTGTAAGTGATCAAAACATGGAGCCCAGTGGGCAACCTCTTAGGCCCCTGTCAGGAGGGCAGAGCAGAAAGGCAAGTTCCTGGAAACCTGTGCATTGGGTAATATGAAAATATACATGGTTGGTAGTTCAGAAAGAGAATTTGTAAAGCTCTGTCTCTATGATTGTATTCTCATTACAATCTGGTTTTTCACAGCAGAATGTGCTGCCTAAACACATTTTTCCATGGGAAAAAAAATCCCAAAAAACCAAAAAACAAACAAAAAAACCTCACAAAAACCACCACCACCACCACCACAACAACAACAACAACAAAAACAACCCGCCCTCTCCCCCCACCACTACCAAAATCAAACTACTCTTAAAATGTCCCAAACCCAGAAACACCACCACAACTGACTCCCCAGTCCTCACTCCCCTGCCATCAGTGTCTGCTTATGGGTGTAAAAAGCCCACTGGGCTGGTGAGGATTAGCTGGTAACATTTGCCAGGATGGAACACCCTCCACAGTCCTGCTCCCAGAGCCAACGGGCCTCGAGGTCAGTCAGTGAACACTGCTGTCCTCTCTTCCCTGTCTCCTCCCATTTCCATTCTGATGCTCTTCGGGTTTTCTGACCAGCCAGGGCACTGCTGTGTGCTTCATAGGCTTGCAGGATGGAAGTTTTGTTTCTCCTAGAAAATAGAACTCGTGTAACGTAAGTGTTTCAAGAATCAGATTTGGATGTTCACGAACCAGGACAGAAGGGAACAAGTTAAACTTGCCTTGATGCAGGGCTTTCCTCCATTGCCACACAATATCTCAGAGAAAAAATATCTTTTTACGAAGGAAGGGAAACAAATTTTTAAAAGGAAGGGAATTGAGAAAATAATTGATTATAATCTCAACAGAATACCTTCTGTGAACCAGATCCTCAGCCAGAAGGGCAAGCAAACCATGGGGACCCTCTCACTGAATAAAGCATGTAATACAGTAATAATTTACTTTATGACATGCTGTATGAAGGATTCCCATTACTGTAGGAATCTTTAAACTTTTACATATGATTCTGATTTGCAAATAAACCACATATTATTTGGGTGAAATTCATCTTGAACAGATACCAACTGTCAAGATAATTTTATGTTTGCTTTTTTTTAAAACTTGCTGTCTCATTTGAGTTCATCAAGACCTTTTGCACTTGATTACTTTCCCTCATTTTCTAAAGAGTATTGACAGCAGGAATTAAGTCATTATTTTAAAAATAATATAGTAAATTAATTTTTTTCCAGATGACCCTGGTTTGTATGTCATCTAAACAGGGTGACTTACAGGAACTGATTTTTCACATTCACATTTCACACTCTGCGTAACATTTTTTTTCAGTGCACTTCTTTAATGTTTCTGAAAGCCTCATCCAGATTTGTTTTCCATTTGTTTCAATTTCTTTCTTTTTCTTGTTCAAGCTTGAAAAGAGGAACTTTGGTGCCCTAACAATATTCAGTTCAATAATTCTTCCGATTTTTCACTCATTAATGAGTCCATATTTTGCTGCCAATATTCCTGGCTCTTCTGAGCCTCTTTACTTCATGATATTCGTTGCAATCACATTAGTCTGGTCTGCATTGTGCTGCCTTCAGTTGTTGCTGTAACAGACTGAGCAGACTTGGAAGGTCTTTTATGTGCCTCACTGCTGGTGTTTGATTTTATCCCCTGGATTTTAGGCTACACTCTTCTGATATCGTATCAGTCATTTTAGTTTAATGTTCCTTTGCCAAAGATGTTTCCAAATGTCTTTGAGCTGTGTCTTCTCTTCTGAAGTCACTGGCCCTTTCACACGTAATTTCTCTCATTACACCATGCACAACAAATAAGGCAATTTCTACCTCAAATCTGGGTAGAAAAAAAGATTCTAATTGCAACTATAACAACACAACTTATGAAAGTATTTATTTCCCCCTTCAATGTGCTTTCCTCATTTAACCTTCTTGGTTGTCTAAAAGACTTTGAACAGCTGACCTCTGCTGCCCCTGATGAAAGCATTAAAGGAAATTAAATGTAAGAAGTCCTGTACTACTGCAAGGAATAGCCAGAATATGCCAGGAAAGGAGGCATACATACACAAGCCTCTCTTTTCTCATTGCACTTTATGATCTCTGACTACATGTCATCGTGCCTTGCTTCACCATGTTTCTCTTCAAGCCCTTCTCTTTGCTCAGTCGAATACTGGATAGATTTGCACTGGGTGTGAGTGCATTGATTCTGGAGCAAACCTTCAGGTCCCATACTAATTCTGTCCCTTCTTAGCCAACCACCCAAGAGCATCTTCAAGCCTGAAAAACATGGGCTTCACCATAGAGCAGGGATGACACCTAAAGAGAGGGGCAGCTTCTGAAGGTTCGCTGCCTTAAGCCAACTCCATCCAACCAAGAGGCACAAGTCCCTGAATCTGGGGTCAGTACCCATGCTGAGTTAAGGAAGGGCAAAAATTTGACTCTTGGCATAAACATACCCCCACAACATGCAATTAGGACCAAATGTTCACCCTTGTTTAACTCTAGAAGGTGCACTGGTACTACTTAAACACAGATTCAGAGTCGTTGAATATACTGCCGTGTTCAGGATAGGATTCTTCCAGCTGCAGGGAGGGAGATCTGGCTAAGCTCAGGCCGGAGATGCTGTTTCTGATCCAAGACCCCCACATTTTTCCTGGTTAGGGGGCCCTAGACTGCCTTTCATGTTTGTTTTCTGCAGGTACCCAGCTGCTGCTGGAGGCGTGTGTGCGCTGTAACGTCCAGCACTTCATATACACCAGCACCATAGAAGTGACAGGCCCAAACTGCAGAGGTGACCCCATTTTCAACGGTGACGAAGACACAGCTTACGAGAGCACATCCAAGTTTCCTTATGCCCAAAGCAAGAGACTGGCAGAGGACTGTGTGCTGAAAGCAGACGGCCAGGTGCTGAAGGAGGGTGGCACGCTGATGACCTGTGCCCTGAGGTCCATGTACATTTTTGGGGAAGGCTGCCCCTTTCTCCAAGGCCATCTGGACAAGTGCCTGTTGAACAAGAACGTCTACCTGCGCTTCTCCAGGAAGGAGGCTCTGGTGAACCCCGTCTACGTGGGCAACGTGGCCTGGGCGCACGTGCAGGCAGCCAGAGCCCTCCGGGCCCCGCAGAGAGCCAAGCACGTCAGGGGCAAGTTCTACTACATCTCAGATGACACTCCTCACATGAGCTACGCTGATCTGAATTACGAGCTGACCAAGCACCTGGGGTTTGGGATTGAGCCGCAGCTCCCCATGCCTCTGACAGTGCTCTATTACTTCTCGCTGCTGCTGGAGATCGTGAGCTTCTTGCTGCGGCCCTTGGTCAGATACGTGCCCTCCACCAACCGCCACCTGGTCACGCTGCTCAACACCCCCTTCACCTTCTCCTACAGGAAGGCACGGCAGGAGCTGGGCTACGTGCCCCGCTACACGTGGGAAGAGGCCAGGCAGGGCACCGGTGAGTGGATTGCCTCCGTGATCCCCCAGAGAAGGGTGCTCCTGCAAAGCAGCACTGCCTGAGCCTGGAGAGGAGCTGAAACCCAGCTGAGCAAGCAGAGCCTTGAGCCAGGGGAGAGCTGGGTGAGCAGCAGCAGCAGCAAACTAGAAAGCAGTTAAATGAATACTTTGTGTAAGAGCCCACAGGAACCCCTGACCCCCAACCTCAGAATAAATGAGAGTGAAATGTTCATTTGTTTGTTGAGTACAGGCTGATGAGGGTAACTATACTGCATAGTCCACTTCTGCACCCACATACCCACTTCTGCATCTCTGCAGCACAAAGACTTATTTTAGTAACACTCCACACAATCCATGGTGTGAACACTTCAGCCCTTCTTTCACTCCATGCCACCTCCAAGGCTCTTGTAAAACACAACTCGTCCTAGAAGTATGATTACACTTTACAAATGTGCACCACTCAGCCCATTCACTCTGTGCTAGCCAACCTCACCAAACAGGCAGCGGGCAGAAGCCACCTGATGGCAAAAGCTGTAACAAATCTTGTTCACTTTTTCAAGGGTGTTGTGCATTTCATGTTCACCTGGCAGTCAAATTTGAGCACTGTAAGCATCATGAGATCAGAAGTACAATGTAAATGCAATGCAGTTTTAGTTAGGACAGTGTGTAGAAGGAGACAAGGGACAGATTTGGTCAGGTGAATACTTCTTTATACACCCTCATTTTGCAATTAATCTGGTGGGTGTCCAGCAGAACAACTTCAAGAAAATGAAAGGGAGAAAAATATTGCAGGGCGGCCTTGGTCACTGAGGGGCTCCCACTGCAGAGTCAGTGTATTTGTGAACACTGAGAGGAAAAAAAGGGTGCTGAAAAAAATCCTGCTCTTACCACATTTCAGCTGGGAACTTTAGCTGATAGGTGTGCACACATGTGCTGCCCCTGTGCTTCTCTGATGGCCACATGAGCTTCTGCACGATGTGTGACTTGACTTGTGGGCAAAAATACAGATTTTGTCTGAACAGATGTGATCCAGTGTTTGTTTCTTAAACATACATCTCACTTGCTGAAAACAACTTCAAAAGACGGGAATTTCTTTGTTCTGTTTTGGATGGTGTGAACAGAAAAAATTTACCTGACTCAGTACTAATGTAAATGAATCACATTTCCAGGGATGCTGACAGCTTGAAGTCTGTGCTGAGTTTAATTATTCAGTGCCCCAGACATTAGATAGTCCCGGTGCAAACGTTACTATGTGCTTTAGTAACACCTTTGGCTAACTATGTAAGATCTGAAGTAGTAGAATTGCAGACACCAGGACTGTCAGTCATATTCTGGGGACACAGACCCTCCACAAGGGTATGGGCTTTGGTTTCCATCTATTTGTCAGGAGATTACTTAATCCCTCCCTCCCTTCAGACGTGTGATTATTCACCATTTCTGCCACGGTGACATTATCAAACATCCTGAAGGATCACAGGGTGACTTGCAGGAGAGGTTTGGGGGGAGAAGGAAGGGCCACAACCACAACTTGGGTGCAGCTGCTTTAGGCCCTGGCAGAGCATCAGCTGCTCCTGTCAGGCCTCACCTCTCCTGCAGCTGGGCCACTGCACTTAGATCTCTGTGCTTTCTTCTTCTCCATCCGCTTCCACGACCGCTGCTCCTCTCCCCTCCCCTGCATGCACACTCTTATTTTATTTATTCCGCTCTCTGCACACCCTTAGAAAAGCAAAACTGTGTTTAACACAGTGCCACCCATAGTTTTTCTAGGCTAATGATATTTCATTCTAATGCTCAGTGAGTGCCAGCAATGGGTGCAGCCATGGCTGCTCTGTCACTGAAGTGGGAGTAGGAGGGACAATCCAGGCACAGGGAATTAGAGCAGGAAAGGGAGAGGGAGAACAACAGCAGCAAAGCTGCTTTTTAACAGGGGGAGACACTTCACACATCAAAGGGCTGGGGTATTAAAACACATACCAGAAAACTGGGACATCTTTCCACAGGTTTAGCAGAGGTCCTCAAATATCCACAGATGCTGCCAGAGAGAATAAAGGACAATTTTTCTTCCACAGTTCAGTGACTTGTTTCCCAAGTGCAAGCTCCCATTGCCAGAGCTTTCTTTGCCATTTTTGCCTTCTCAGGAAGACAGTGGGATCTTTTCATCTCTCCAAGAGCCTTATTCCCAACAGTCAGGTTTCTAAGTGCCAAATTCCTCCTTTGCTGAACGTCCTCCCCGTGTCTTGCTACCGCATCCCTTCCTTCAATCCCCACAACAAGCCATTCCTGCTTACAGGAAGGTAATTCCCCACTTCTGTCCCTCCCTGAGCACCCTTGGCTTGGTATCTGTGCCGTCTTTTGCTTCAGGTGCCTGCCCAGAGTGGTGGAGTGCCTGCAATAAAGCATCCTGGAAGCCCAGGGGAGTGGCCACCTGACATTTATCCTGCTGCTCAGAGGCAGCGGGGCTGTTGTGAGCTGTTTCCCAGTAACAAGCACAAGTAAGGATATTCCAAGGATACCAAGAGGGAGCACAGGCAGACTTACTGCAGAGGGTTGGTTTTCTGCAAGTTTGCACTCCAGGCTGTTTTGCAGTAGCTTGTTTCTATACTCTTACTCTTGGCAGGTTAGCAAAACGGCTACAAAATGTACTTGATGAGGATGAGCCTTATTGTTTTTACATCAGCTGACCAGGACTATTCTTCTGATTTAATTATTTTGTCAGGCAATCAATAAAGCAAACTATTGGGTATCAATGAAGCTCCACTGTCAACAGGATCACAGTCAGTGAGAAGAACTTTACTTCTGTATGAACAGTGGAAAAGAAAAAAGCCCCAAAGCATTAAGGCTGCTTTGCTGGAAAGGTATTTATTTACCCTTCAGACATGCAGAAAAGGAAGAAATAGCAAATCAATATCAGTGATACTTACATACTACAGGCAAATTAATGACTTCTGGTTCCAGCAGGTACAAAACCCTACGTTTATAAAGTCACCATTCACTGTTAAATATTTTGTCACTGAGAGGAGGAGAGTTTTGCTTGCTAAAAAGGAGCAGGAACTGCAACAACACACATTTTGAATAGATTTAGAAATAAGGAAGAAGCTCCAGAGAAACAGAAGCACAAGTGGCAATCACGTCAATACCAGAAATCCGTGCCTGGGATCTGTACCATTAATACAGGATACAGTCAAGGCAGGACTGTTGGATAGTTAATGCCAATGAGCATGTTTTTGTGAAAAATCCATTTCATCAGACAAGCATGACACTGGTATTCTGAGTGCGTTGCAGACTTCAAATAACGATAATTTTTTTTTTCATTATGAAGTTAAATGAATTAATACAGACTAAATGATAAAAATCACAAAATTAATGCTAACTTTCTCAATCACGATCTTTAAAATTGCATTTTTTTTAAGCTTTGGCTCAATTCATAGGGTTTGTGCAGAATAACAATCTGAAAAATTATGTACAGCCTCTGTTATGTAGGAAACCAAAAGTAATGATTGTTTCTTGGCCTGAAAAATGTGTTAGTTACACATGTAGATATAATAGATTATAGTGGCTGTAAAGCTAATTTGGGAAGTGAGAATACAGTCAGGTACATTCCAGAAGAAAATTTCACCACTCCTTGTCATGACCCCTGTAGTCCCATGTTATACTCTTCTCCCTCCTGAAAGCTCTCCATCTGCATCTCCATCTCCGTTCAAAAACCACTGGATAACTGGAATTCACGTATGGCTGTGCAATGGATTTCTTACTCAGACCAATGATTGCTATTTCTAGACCTTCCTCATTCACATAACTAAACTTGTCTCATTTCTTAAATAGGACGTGTCTCTCCAGTGCTGGCAGCAAGCACTGAATATTAAGTAGTTAAGGACAAATCTGCAAAAGGGAAAAGAACATTAATCAAAAATAAAGATTTATTAAATCTCCAGCTTGACCCTGTAACAGGTGCCACTCAAAATGCTTAACATGCATTGTGGAACACCAATGAGACAGAGAAAGATTGGGATTCTTTTGCTGCCTAAAATGTGGAAAGACAACCTAGAAAGTTAAAAGAAAACAAAATACATGTGGGCAAAAATTGCTTTGAAGGTACTTATATACTCGGTAATCATCTCATCCTTTCTCTCTCTCTCTTTTTTTTTTTTCCCTAAAAGGAAATAAAATTACAGGAATGAAGCACCTTGAGCTTCTCTATCTTCTTTTCTTTTTCAAATATTCTTGCACCTCAAATTTTTCAATGTGGTGATTTCATCAGAAACTAGATATATATTTTTCTGATAATTCCACATGCAATTTTAGTTATATATTTAGGTTTCATTTATCCAGACCAAAAGCACACTGGATTTTTTCCATGCACTTGGGCTTTCTGCAATGCTTTATTTGCAAGTGCTGATGACACAAGGAATGCTGCACACTCACCACTAAGTCCAAGAAAGTTCACTTTCAGGGGGGGTTTCTTTTGGTCCATCTTGGAATTGATGTCTCTTGTCTACGGGGCTCTTGCAATAAACTCTGGCACACAGGTATTGCTGCAGCAATGGTCTCTCTGGCCAGCCACGAGGAATAACCAAGAGGTGAAAAGGGATCCCGATCATGGCACGGTGGGTTTTGCCTCTTCAAGGATTGAGGTGGCAGTCCTGCAGTGTTCAACTTTCCTGCTTCTCTAGGAACCTTCCCTCAGCCCCCTTAAATGTCCTGGTTATGTGTTTACAGAGAGGAAATAGCTACTTTTACAATGGTCTCACTTAACTTGAACTCTCTGTTCTTGGCTTTGCTACAAATGAGGGAAAGGAACCGGGACAAGTTCACAGCAGGTGCTGGATCACCTCTTGCAACAAGCTCTGTGATTAACCGCAAACTGACCGGGTCCTCCCGCAGGATGCAGATCCCAGCTGGAATCTCCTGCCCTTCAGTGCCTCTCTGCCTCCTCTCGGGCTGTGGGAGCAGCCAGGAGCTCTGAAAGCCAAGCTGGGCATCAGGGTGCTGGTGGCAGAGGGCAAAGCTCCCCGATGAACCCGATGGAAAGGGGGGTGGGAAGTGGCCACGGACACATCTGGGAGAGGCCCCAGCGTAAGGACCAGATCCGCTCCCAGATCTCGCCATCCTTTCACAGGGAAAGGGGCTTTGGGCAAGGGATGTGCTAGAGCGGCCGCTGGGTGGGGTGAGTGCAGTGTAAACCCAGGACTTTTCCTGCGTGTCCCCTCCCCGCAGCTCCTGGGCGAGGACACAGCGGGCAGAGCGCGATCGGAGCCCAGGATCAGGACTTGCTCCTCGGTGCCATCCTTTTCTTGGAAAGGGAGGAGCGTATGATCAGCTCTTGGGGAGGACTGATGCTTTGCTTCACACGGTTTAGATCTGCTGGCTCTGTTGGGCTGTGCCTCTTACTGCCACAAGATGGTATCTTCAGCTACTTTCCCCTCTCGCTCTGCAAAGCCCAGCTTAATATTCTGACTGCGGAGTTTCTGTCCCCACAAAGTCTGCACTTTTAGCACCAAAAACACAGTGCAAGGATGCTGGTGCAGGCTGCCTGCTGCTGGATACGGGGGATCCAGACAAAGAGAGACAAATGATCAATCCTGGTACATCACAGAAGTATTCATCCCACCTCCTCTCCTGCTAACGTTCTTGGGTGCTCTGCAACCCAAGACAACTCCTCTCACAAGCCTAAATTTCACAATGTCGTTTTAAGGGAATGGCTTGATACGGGTATTCCAAGAAAAGGTCTCAGGCTCATCCTCAGAACGCTGCTCCAGTGGGAGTGATGCCACACTTAGCTGAGACAACACAAGAACTACAGCACAGCTGAGATAGCGTCTGGAAGAAGCTTCCAAAGCCGGAGTGTCACTGTCTAGCTTTTTGTTCCTGCCTGAGAACAAATTGGTTATACACTGGAAGTCTGCTGGCCCTCTCTGTACAAGCAGATAAGTAGTATAGAATTAAAAAAATCCCTTGAGTTTCTCCCTTGCTTCCTCCCTCCAGCACTCCTGCAGCAAGGGATGGAAGAACTACAGGTGATAGAGTCAAGGTCAAGTGTATGAATCCCATCCATTATCCACTTTGGTGTGGAAAAATTATTCTGTCCCTATAAAGATCAGTGCAAGAATCCAAAAGTAATTGTGGGGCTCACATTTATATCACAGGGACATTTTACTTGGATGTCCTGTTTTTGAGTGTTATGTTTTGTATTCAGTTACTGTGAGCCATCTCACTAAAACCAGGATGTTGCCAACTGTTTGCACCAGAGTAGTCAACAGGATAAATTGCATGGTATGTCTCCAGAACGAAGATTCATGTCTGCTTCACATTTGAGTTGTAAAAAATTGTGTTTTCTGAAAAGCAAGTTGCCCTTAATGCAGCAGTGCCCACTCTTGATCATTTCATGATGCTGGAACTTCTGCCAGATTGGAAGATAAGCCAAGTTTTATCTTTATTTTTAAGGGTGATTCTCATCATTCTGAAAAAAAAGGCCAGGGCTTGGAAGCATTAAACTATGAGTGACACAAAAGCTCAGGATTAAAAAAACCCCCACAACTGCAGACATGGAAAAATGTTCTCAAACTCATTATTTAGAAGCAATCTCATAATTCTTGCAGCCTGACTCATCAGTTTCTGAAAAATGAGGCTTGCCAAGCCTCTGAAGTACAGCCTTTTCTCAACAGGAGCCAGTGAAAATCTCATGGTGCCCACAGAGGTTACAGACCCTCCACATCAGGCGATATTTTTTCCTCCAGGAAGAAAGCTCCTCACAGTCACAGTTCATGTCCCACATCACAGATGCATTTTCATCCTTTGCATTGATTTTCTGATCTGTTCAGGGCAGACTGCTGTGCCCCCTGTGCCTGGCTGGCTCTGCTCAGCCTCACTGGCTCCTCAAACACGGAGCTTTGCGCATCCTGGTGAGTTACACACACAGAGGTGGGCAAAGGTGGGTCAGCATTTGGGAGACACTGCGAGTGTTTGACATTTGAACCTTAATGTTCAAATTCTGGACACTGGAAGTGAATCTGAGAGTATTATTGAAAACAAATCATGACTTCCAGATTCTGAGCTGACCGGCACCAGAGCACACCCAGCCACATCCTTGCCCTCTCCCAACAGCTCGAGCTGGCAAGAAGTTTCTACTGCAGGGGTAAACAAAAAGGATGTGGGCAGAGCATCTTCCTGATGCAGCTAACCAGCATCTGGCACTCAACATAACCTGTTCAGAGGGAACATGTCCAGGGCTACACACTGTGTTCTGTGAAGGAGTGGACGTGCTTTACCCATAGACTTCTATTAAGAAATAGCGTGAGCAGGATCTGGAGGAAATCTGAGGCAGTATATGGAGAGGTTTTCTTAGGGGACACACTTGAAAAAGCAGCACTTGTGTATTATTTAAGCTAATAAAAGAATCAATGTAACGATGTCACCTGGATGTGACAGTGAATTTTTCACTGTTGTCACTGAACTCATCAAAGCCTGCTTCACAGTGAAGCAGTTAATTCCACAAGTTGATGGCTGGTGTGTATTCAAAGATGTGAAGGATTCCTCTCCTGTGGAAAATTTCCACTTCAGTTGCAAAATACCTAATGAGAACCTGAAAACCTCACCTTGCTGTGATACAAGTAGAAGTACAGTGTGGGAGCTTGGCATAAGGTTTAGCACACTGTAGTACTGGTCTGACAAAAATGGTTGCTCAGGTTACACTGGTTTTAAGATTTGAGCACACTAATAGCAAGAATCTATGGATGCTTTGGAATTATGCCTGGCTAAAGTGTACAAAATGCACGAGCACGTATCAGTGCAGAGCTAAGAGAACACTTACAAACATGCCAGAGAACTGTCAGGGCAATCCCTCGACGTGAACATTAATTAGTGTAGAAGTAGCCCACAGGCAAAAGGCACCACAAGTAATAACTGGATGTGTACCCAAACAAAGGACAGGATGAGCCACCTAGAACCACGGACAAAAAGGATTTAAATGCATGCAACGGAGAGTACCTTCAGAGGTTCTCTCTTGAGGGTACTGATGATCTTCACTTATTTTGCTGTGTAAGAATCACAGCACCAAGGACTCTATTTGCAGACTGTACCATTCCTTTGTTTTAATATAATATTCTTAGTTGCTTGGGTTTTGTTCAGAAAAATCTTTGGATTAAAGGAGATTGGTGTCCCTATGTTGTTAACACTGTGCTCCAACACGCTGCGATCTGTTTCTGATGTCTCCACAGCAAATCCAGTGGTGAAAGGTCATTGGATAACGTGTTAGAAAACTTAATAGGAAGTATTTAGGTGAATTTCTATTCATCATTACTCAAACAGCATAGCAAATGTGAATGAATAATTCCCATCCATGAAGTTATGAAAGGCTTTTTACTTCCTGATTCAATGGTACTTTATACTTGTCCTGCCCTAGAAACAGATAACAGAGCAAAGGAAAGAGCTTTTGTAAATTCAACCTTAGACTTAGAGATCCCACAGCAGCTCTGGAACGCAGGACAGGAAAGGACCTCCTACATCCTTGATTCAGGTACATGAAACTGCAGGCAAGCACAAAACCTCATCCTTTTATTCAGCAGATAAACATGTTTTCTACTCCTAGGACCTCATTGTCAGGAATTATTCAGGCATTGCAGGTATCAGTTTGTGTGGGGCTTTTGTGAAAGGTTTGTTCTCCAGGAAAAACAGCTTTTTTCTCTCCCAGGCTGACCAACCACTCAATGTGTTGTGGACAGCAGTTATCCCCTCTGTCAACCTTCCACCTTGCCAGGCTGAACTCCTCTCACCTCTCCGGACGCCAACTCTCCATTCCCTCATAAGCCTCAATACTCCTGTCTCCACTGAGACAAGCCCTCCTGAATACAGGTGACCAGAACCACACACCACACCTCAGAGGTGTTCACCCCTCTCTGCACAGCACTGACATGCTTTTTGTTCCATCAGAAACTCCCTCTCAGTGCACGCATGCCGTGCCAGCACCATGAGGCTCTTTGGCAGAGCTTGCTCCGCTCCCTGACAGCCGCTATTGATTCAATAAGTGACTGGATTGATTCCAAAGAACAGCCCCCCCTCCATGGATGTCGAGGCCTATTAAATACCAAGATAACCACCTATGGCTCAGGAAGCTGCAGATCACTTCAGGGTACATTTGTGAAGTATCAAAATTCACTTTCCTGCTCTTCTGCTGGAATTTGCTCTTGATCAGAGATGAGTCAAGATACGAGGTCAGACAGACCTTGGTTTTGCCTCAACACAACCATTCTTATTTTCACTTGCTTTTTTTCACCCTGCATTGGTGATCTGTGTATTATGGCTAACTGTATGTTCCATTTTCTCCGTTACCGATTTCAGATTGACAACATCTCAGATTATAGCAAAAGGTTTTGTTCCTTGTCTCAGGAGAAACAGCTTTGCATTTTGACTTTTTATATTTCTTTTGTCTTCTGCTGTTCCAGGCCTCAGCATTCTCTATATTGACGCCTCTTTCTAGATTTTTCTACAAACAAATTCTTCTTACCATTACAGACAGACAGCATATCTGTCACCTGTGACTACTCGTACAACAGAAACCATCTAAGCAAACAGTAACACTGTTGGTACCCATGAACACACAGTGCTTTTTCCTTCCTCCCCAAATTCTTTCCTGAATTTTTACCTGCAAGTAAGTTAGGCTACATGAGTGACTGCTCTTTCTCAAACCATTTCTCATGGGAGTTGGCTCAGGCTGAAATATTGTCAAAAAGACTCTTGCTCTTCACATTAAAAAAAAAAAAGCACACCGTCACCAGCCTTCACACATCCCACACGTGAAGCAGCACAGAGAGTTATGCTTCCTTTCCAAAGCCCACAGAAAGCCTATGACTTTGCACTGAGAGAAGCCAGCTCCCAGAGCTACAAGACAAAGGCTAAAAATAACCCATTAAAGGATTAATTTCAGGATTTTTAAATACAGCTAATTAATATGCATAGGAAAGGCACATGGTCTCCAGGAAGGAGCCCTCACAATCAGAGAGTCTGCAAGGGAAGGGAGGGGGGCGGGTGACATGCAGGCAGAGTGCCAACGGAGAGATAAAAGAGGATATTCTCTATATTCATCCCTTGGGCAGAGAACATGCGAAAGAACGCCTGTTTCAGATCAGGTGGAAGCAGAGGGGTGAAGCACTTCACTGTTGAAGAGGCAGAGACAATGCAGTGCAGCCACAAAGGACAGGACACACCTTGCTACGCCAAGAGAATTCCAGTGAGGTGGCTCAGGGGCCGAGGACACCACAGGGAGATCAATGGATGCAAAAGCCGCTGCTTCGGAGGCTGCAGCTGGAAGCTGGGTGCAGCGTGAATGCACCCATGCAAAAAGCAACAGCTGGATGAAAAACTGGGCCTCGAGGTGGACAGCATGGCAGTACAGCAAGGGCCACGTGTTGCAATCAATTGTGGCACTTTGGAGGCAATTTCCTCTTATGATCATTACATCCTGAGGTTGAAGCACCCTGGGATGTTTGGGCACTGGATATAAAGCAGGACACAAGGGCTGGCAGTCATGGCACACCATGAAAACAAGGTCCCACGTATGAGCAACATGAGTGACGTCAGACAGAAAGGATTATCTACTGTTAATGTGAATCAGAAAGCCAATCTGGTTATTCACAGGCTGTACTGCAAAAAATAGAGCTATAGCAGCAGTTCCAGGGAATTTCAAGGTGCAGGGGGAGAACAAGCTCAGTTGAAGCCATTTCCTGATACCAGCTTCCCTGTGACTAACACTCAAACAATTGGAAACTTTTTCCATCTCACAGACAGCAGAGGAATGGATGGGCACACTTTATTGCCCAACTCACTGGCTAATTAAGTCTCAAGAAAAGCTGTGAGTTTAATCTGGTGGCTTAATTATTTAGTACCACTACTTGCCTGCCTGTCCCTTTACCCACATCTAAAAGGATCTTTGAACCTTTTAGCCACTTTCACACAATTTAACAAATGGGGAGAATCTCAAACTTTTGGGACCCGGGAACAGCCTCGAAGTGTTGTGCATGAAGCTGCATCTTGAGAGCCATCTGAGCACTACAGGGACCTGTTAGAAGCAAGTACGGGGTACAGGGGTTTAATTTTGCAACAGGGGCTCTTGATACATGTTTAAGTTGACAAAGTCCTTAGTAGAGCTGCAGGGGAAAGAAAAGCTGCAGCACCACCAAGCCTGTGGAACAGGGTCAGCTTCACAATCCAGTGCTACAGGATGCTGTTTTTGGAGGCACAGGACAAAAACCACACCCTTTTCACTTAAAGACATTCTTTATTCAATCTTTTTTTATATACAATATTATTTTTTAATCTGTAAAAAGTACATATGCAGGATTCCAGGTCAGAGGCAGAAGGTTTCCACATCAGAAGATAGACTTTTGCCCTTTTATTATTTTGGAGGAAAAAATAATCCGTCAATTTTAGACAAAGCAAGAATAAAGGCAGAATGCAAATCCAACTTCCACCAAGCGATTAGGATTAAAGGCAACAATTCACTGTAACAGGTCAGGCTGTCTCCTCCAACTTTGGTGGTTCCCAACTTTCCTGGGCAATTACAGAGCAGTTTGTTAGAAGGTGCTGACAGCTGAAGCAGCTCGTGCTCATCGTCTCTGCTACAGTTGTACGCACACAACTTGCAACAGAGCCTGGGTTTCCTCTCTGTATGGCAACTCAAACTCTTGAGTCAGAAAACTGTTTTCTCAAAATTCAAGGAGTGAAAGAGGCATGTCTTACTCAGGGTGAACGGATCTCCTAACTACAGTATGGATCAAGAGCTTGCTTTTATTTTTCTCTGGCATCAAGAAGCCTGTTTCTTATTTGTCCCCTTATAAACACGGGCTAGGCTCGGGAGTGTAAATACCAACAGGGGTGCACCTCTAACCTTCAAGGATGGC
The DNA here is from genome assembly GCA_013400495.1 of Nicator chloris. NCBI lineage: Eukaryota > Metazoa > Chordata > Aves > Passeriformes > Pycnonotidae > Nicator > Nicator chloris. The sequence continues at coordinate 16,183 of WAAE01006047.1, read as the reverse complement.
ATTACAGGGAGAGTGGAATCATTGTCACCTTTCAGAACCCAGGCAACATCCAAATCTTGTAAAATACTGGGGGGAATGTGTCAGTGTTGGGGAGCTAGAACATGGGGATCCATAAATTTGGAGCAGGGAGCTGAAGGAACAGCAAAGGTGTGACTGGCACATGGAACTACTTGCTCTTCCTTCTACTCCAGGGCGCTTGCTATTTTCTATTCTTCCCTTGAACATTCAGTTTGAAGGACTATATTGTGCAGCAGAATTAACACTGAGAATATCATTCAAAGTTTTGTTTTTATTTAGAGGACAAAGCTAAGAAGCTGACTTCTTGACTGCAGGACATGTGCAGCTCCAGGGTTGTTAATGGAAGCTGCAGAAATCTGGCCTCTTTGAAAAGTCAAGCTCTAATTGTTAGAAAAAAATTTACTGTTGGCATATCCTGACCAACAGGCAAGTTTGAGGCTTAGATTAGGAAAAGAAACATACATCCTTGTTTTGACTGCATGCAAACAGGAAATAGACAATTCTGGGATTTCCAGGCTCTTGCCCAAATCCAGAGTGCCAAAAATGCACATGATTTTCTGCTTGTTATTTCATTCTGTAAGGGGAGAGGGTATTGTAGAAATTGTAAAATGGGACAGCTACCTAGAGAAAATGAGGATTGTTTTGTTAGAGTACAGTGCAAGACTCAGAAACAGCTAGGACTAAAAAGTCATTTTTGTGCTTAAATTTACACTCTTATCTTCAAGAAAGTAAGACAGCAGCAACAGAATGAGAATGGCAACATTCTACTGTACCTTATGTACCCAGAGGGAAAACAGTCTGAACTTTGGGTTGCACACAATGCCATTGCAGATCAGAACCTGCTTTTCTGTGAAGGACTCAGAACGAGGGCACATCACTTCAGTCAGAAGTTTCAGTATCTGTGGTGCTTGGTAATTAAGCACGTATCTCACCCAGAACCCACTCCCTCCAAACTCTGCTTGATCTAGGAAATCTCAGGATGAAATTTATGAAAGACACAGCAATTAGTCCTTAATATGCATTATTTTTGATAGACTCTGCACATCATTAGCTGCTGGAGGAAAAGGACAGTTGGTATGTTAAAGAGTGATGGAGTATAAACTGACTGTTGTTGGGGTAACTGGAAAATGAGAAACAAATGTCCTTTATTTGGTACCTGCCCCTTATCTACACAAAGAAGAAGTAGCAGTTCTGTACATCTGCTTTGAGAACACCATCCCATAACATGAAATGGCTTAGTCCTCAATTCAGGCATTCTTGTGGCAGTAAGTTAACCCACTGGGATTCATGGAGAAGTTAAATTTGAAGGGCTCCTCTTTAATTCACAAGAGGGGCATGGAGGAGGAGAAGCAATGATAAGAAGTTTGTTGTTTCTGGGATTCCAGAATTCTGTCCTTGACCTTTCTCTGAACAGACTGGCAGCCATTCTACACCTGCATTTACCAGGAGGAGTACAGGGATTGGTCTATGGGGCAGAAAGTGCTTTTATTATTTTTTCTTCTTTCTTTCTTTCTTTTTTTAACAGAAGGGTCTGCTTATCCTCTTTCTCCTATATACCCAGAGACATGTAGGAGAACAAGGAATCGAGTGCAATCAGAAAAACAATTTGAAAACACAGCATATCTGAACGTGGGAAAATGAAAAATTACTAGTTTTTCAGTAAGTCACTGAACAATAATTAGGAAATAAATTAACGTGGGGCTAGTAAGAATCTGTTTATTAAGCTACTTCTAATTTTAAATAAACAATTACTGAAATCAGTATTATTTACTATATCAATTACTTTATAAGCTCTCAAATTATTTTTAGGACACTGCTGCAAATTACAGTAACAAAGTAACTGGTATTAAGGTACAAACAGTGAGACTGAAACTTTTCCCAAGCTCCATGTTTCCTCCCTCTTAAACTAAAGTAATTGTCTGGGAAAAAGTATCTGATAGCATTTTAACTTAGATGATATGATGATTTCTATGCCTAAGTTAGTGACACAGACAAAAGAAAAATAATTTGGCGGGGGAAACTCTACAGTCAGATGTATTATATAAGGAGAAAGGCTTTTTATATAAAACTTCATATAAAAACATTTTTGAGGAGGGAAAATAGCACTCACTCCCCTTAAATCTGATGCTATACTGCTGTAGCTCACTGAAGAGTTCTTCCACTTGCTTCAGCACAAAAACATCATCAAGATTCTTTAAAGACTCAACCTGTGCACTAATTAGGAAGCCAACCAGCACATAAAGGCTCATTTTCAGCAAAAGGGCCAGTCACCATGGCAAAAAGATTTGAGAGCTATAAAGGGGAATAAAAAGAATAATTTGAGCTGTAAGGGTTCTGAAAAGCAGTAAAAAGAGATTGAGAAAGACAAAACTGAAAAGATGAAAAATCTGGAAAGATGAAACTTTTCTCAGCAAATAAATGAAGACTGAAAAAGACTCCATTTAAGTGATGCTATCCAGCCCAGGCATGAAGTGCTTGAAAAAACCCCAGGCAGGTAGCAGCATCATAAATTAAAGAAAGAAGAGACTCTACAGTTTCTTTTTCTAGTCACATGTGAGAGATATTAGGCTGTTTCCAAAGATCATGTTGGATTTGTACTGGAGCACCCAGAAGAAAAGCAAGTTTTGTAAAGTAAATCCAAGGCAGTTTTAGGCTCCTGTCAGACACGTGTATACCTGCAAATAAGGCTCTGTGAACAGAACCCAAAGAATGAAATGCAACAGATTGTGTACAAAAATACAGAGCTGCAAACTCTCACTGCTTAGCTCAAGGGGAGTTTCTTTTAGTTCCATATACTGATCCTCCTATACAAATCACGAAACAGTTATGTCCAGGCTGTCATCTCTGTTTATTTGGCTAAAAGAACCAGGACTAAGAAGAGAATGGTTTTTTTCATGTGACATAATTCATGAGGAAGGGAAACTTAGGTTCCTTCCTGCTCCTGTGATATGCTCCAGACTCTGACTGAGCTTGCCAAATGAACTAAGCCCACTCTGCTGACAGTGAAGGACAAACCAAATGCTTACTAATTTTTTTTTTCTTTTTGGATATAAGCATTATTTTGAAAAGGGAAAATGAGGAGGCAATACTTTTTGTACTTTAGAATTTAGCACTAACAGATTAGAGGCTCTAAGAATGGCTGCCAGTCTGGACAAACAGATGCTCCTTAGAAAATTCAGACAGGTACAGAAAGAAATTCAAATCCTGATGCTGCTGGTGCAGTGGTGTTGCTTTTTGTTGTTGCTTTGTTCATGCCATCAGAAAATAAAAAAAAAAAGAAAGAAAGAAAAAGAAAACCTAGGTATTTGGAACCCACCCAATCTAGAAGAGGTGACTGTGTGTTGTTCCTTGCAACAGCAAGCAGCAAGTTCCTCTCCCTGGATGGGAAAGCCTCTTCTTCCTCGTGCTGCTGCATTAATATTATCTGTGGATTCCATGTCTTGCCAGGGTTCAAAGCGTGTGAAGTCTCCGTCCTGCAAAAATCACACTCGCGTGTTTTGGTCATGTATAAAACAGAACTTTTAACTTATTTATATGTTGAAGAGCTTCGTTTCCCATGCCAATACTTGCTTGACTCGGGGGTCTAGCTTTACCAAGTGTCTGTGTGTCTGTCTCCCCTCCTGCTAAAGTCTCAAGTGGTCCATGTAAACAAAACAGAGCTGAAAACAGTCTCTCTTCCTCTTCATAGAGCTGCTTTTATCGATATGCAGGATTTCCTGACAGTGTGGTGTTGGCTAAATGTAAAACAGGCAGAGGATGAGCTTCTGTGTTAAAAACCCAGTTGTCTAATGGTAGAAGATCATCATTGGAGAAAAGCAGATACAAATACCTGGATACCAAGACAGAGATGAAAAACATGGGTATTAAAGCAGAGCACAGGCAGGCAGGGGCAACAGAGCAGCTTCAGCCCCCACAGTTTAGCAGCTGCAGCTATAAACAAATTACTTGCTTTCAATCTTTGTACAGCACACACTCAACCTTCCCTATCATGATGATCTGAAGTAATTTTTATTATGATCAAGCCCTTCAGTGAAAAGTTGTTATAAAGATGGCATTTTAATCTTTCTAAGAAACTTCTGTTTTTTGAGTCTCCCCTCAAAGACTTGCAGTGTAAAACAAACATCAAGATAGCAACCACAAATATTTGGGGGACAGGAGAGCAAAAAATAAGTTGACAAAAAGCTTTTCTAAATGGAGTAAACCCACTTGGAAATGACTAATCCTCTTTAATCCAAGGATTTCATGGCAGCACAAGAGAAGCTACTAAACCATAGCAGGTATCTGACTTGTCATCACTGTTACAGAAGCTGGTTCAGCTTCTGGTGAGAGGGACAACAGATTGTGCAGAGGGTTTTCACAGATGTTGTACATTATAACACAATGCAGAGGACATGAAGCATGTAACAAAATGAGGGTTACTGGACATATGCAGAAAAAAAAAGTATTTGTTGTTCCTTTTTTCTTAATGCATGCTTTTGACTGTGGCTGTGCTCTAACTCTGTAGGACATACTGGTAGTAAGGATCCATCAAAGTTTCCTAACACAACTGCTAAAACTCAAAAGACCTTTCCCTTGCCACAGAAAACCTGGCGGTGTGAGTGCAAGCACAGCAGCATGGCTGCCCAGGATCTCTCAGCTCCTTCTTGGCTTTCCTGCCATCCAGAAAAAGACAGCTCTTGCTGCACTTGACAAGGAAAGGCTGTCATTCCCATTAGTGGACACACATCCAGAACATGCACACGTGTTCTGCTGTTCCTTTGCTCTCTCTCCATCAGACACTGGGAGTGTCTGCTGTTTTCAGCCATGTGTCACTGCCTGATCAATTCTTCCACTGCCTTTATTTGCCAGCTCTATCCACAATCCAGTCAGTGGAGCCCTACTTTTTCTTTCCTTCCTCATCTATTTATTGTTTACAGATAAAAATTTCTCGCGGAGATGATTCAGTTTTGTCACACATATCTCATCTCCTTCTCCACATTCTTCATTTCTTTAAAGCATCAGGCCCTTCCTTTCCTCTACACTTTTGCCTCGCTCTCTCCTGCTGCAGCTCTTTCTCACCACAGCAGCAATATTTCATCTTACTCAAACTCACCTTGCTCATTTGATTCACACTTTTCCTTTGAATAACTTAAGCAACCTATTTCTCCATCTTGGTCCTTCCTACTCAACAGGTACTCTCATGCCAGGTACTGCTCAAAACTCTCAAACTTGCTGTGCATCTCCGATGAATTGAAGTATCCAAGCAGCAACAAAGCATATTTGAGACAGTTACCAAATTTGAATTTGAGAGGAATGAATATGCAGAAGTAATCATCACTAGCAGAAAAGATTACAGCAGGTATTGCTTAAGACATATTTTATGCCACTCTTCTGAGGACCATCTTAATTTTCCTCATGACATCACACCCAAGCCTTCTGTCTTTATTCTCCTTTGGGCTATCTTGCTCGACCTTATGTTCTCTGCTTTATCTCAATGTGAAACCAGTTTCTGGTTTGGGCTATGTCAATTGCATCAATGTCAAAAACATCTAACATCCAGCTCTTCAATAAACCTCCATTTTCTTCCACAAGCAGGAAATGCTCCAAATCAAAAGTCAGTAAAAATTTCTGAGTATTTTCCTAGAACTGCCACCATCTGCAATGCCTGCACTGTAGGACAACCAGTTACTGAATGATACATCAGTGAATTTTCAGATCTCCTTGTGATTATTTAAGATGCAGACAGGATTCTGGTGATACATAAAAAGTCAGCCTTGCCACCACGGAAGTCCCTTAAGAGCAGATTTCATTCTCTCATTTGGCTTTTATAGGCAGATCAATCATGTACCATCAGCTCCTGAAGAGGTACTGTTTCTCTGACCTGACCTGTTTGAAACTGCTGCCTCTCTCTTTGGGACCACTGCTTTTAGTCCCCAGAAAATGAACTTGAAGGAGTAAGTGAAATAAAATTAAAGAAGACAACAGAGGAGGTAGCAGTGGCTGACTTTCTTTTTACAATGGTAACACGAGGCAACAAAGTATTGTGATTACATAGAGGAATTTGGTGAGGAGCCAGCAGAAGGATAGAATAGCCACACTATCCCCTTACACATGATGAACTTGGAGCCCCTTTTTCCCAGTGAAACATGCTGTGATGCCTGAATTAGGCACAGGAACTGCCATTTTCAGGATCTGCTTTCTCCCTGTTCCATTTTGTGCTCCTAATACTCAAAATCAGTCTTTGTCTCCATTAGCTACCTGTGGAGCCACTACATTCTTCTAGAATTTAGATGTGAGCTTTTACAGAAAGATGCAGGAGTGAAAAGGACTTACTTCAAAGTTTCAGCAAGGAAAAAGCTCTGCTGTACGTCATCATATGTAGGAGATGAGGAATAGACATCCTTGACACCAGAAAAGCCACCACTAACTCGGCAATACTTGTCAATTGCCTGCAAAAAAAAAAAAAAGGAAGGGAAAAGACACAGAGAATTTAACTGTAGAACAAAATTTGGAAACTATAAAGCATCAAGTTTGATCAACAAAGAAAGTTCTTTTTGTGCTGCATTTTTCTGCTGTACACCCCTTTGTTGAAGGATGCTATGGACATTAACAGTTTATGCTGAAAAAAAGAAAAAGAGATTGGACACATACAGAAGTAGCATCCTTCCAGGGTTATTAATGACACCACATTTGGCAAACTGCTACATGCTAAGAAAGTATTCTGGGGAAGGACACATTCTTTCCTGGGTATTTACTGTTGGCTGATATTGATGACATGACAAGGACTCCATAAACTTTTTCTCTGAGTTCATGCAGTTCCTCATCAGTGACACGGAGGAGAACATCCATCAGTCAAATCATGTAAGTGCTGTGATGTGCACAGGAAGGTAACAAACATCCCTGGATTTTGGAGCTGGAAGAGTCTGAAGAGTTATAGGAATTCTTTGACTGGTAGCTAGTCACGGAGACTTACTAAAGAAGAAGTAAAATACTGTACTTATCTTTATGGACTGTTGATTTCATCCTGTAAACTCTTCTAGCTGCTGCTTTCTCCCCTCATCTCCCTCTCCTACATATCCTATTCTCTGTTTCCCCTTTATACAGCTGAAACTCAAGTCAGCTTGTGTGCTGGACTGCAGCAGAACTCTTTACCTTCAAAGCATGGAGTTTAAATCCATACACATTCCTTGAAGGAAGGGGCCAATGCGTTCCCCCACCCCAGCTCCAACACAGTACTGTGAAAAGCACAATGGAAGAGGAGGAGACTGGAAGGAAAGCGTTAGCAGCTCGGAGCACCTCTCGCCTACACTTTCATTATTCCACTCGCACGCACGACCTTACAGCACACAAGGATATCAGCCATTAAAACTGGCTCTGAAGAAACGACTCTGAAATGATTCACAGGTTATTTGTGCTTCCCTGCTGCTTTGACTGTGCTTCCTCAGCAGACACCAACTCTTTTAATAGATTCATGCAGGGACAGAAAAGAAGCAGGGACGAAGGAAAATGTTTGTCTTGGGATGTCTGTCATTACCAATGACTGAACGTAGCTACCTGTAGCTCAGTAATCTATGATTCAGCCTGATAGCCTTGTGTGAAGCTCCTCTCCACATGGTGCTTTAGGCCCACATTTTTGTTAATTCTGGTTTTTGCTAGTTATACTCAGCAGAAGCTGAGGGGAGTCAAGGCAGGGGAGCAAATCAGTTTTGAATGATACCCGTTTTATGCAGAGAAAACAGATTCAATCAAAAGTAACTCTTCAAGGACCTCAGTATCACCTTTGCACACTAGAAATACTGGGAGACAAAGAGGAATTTTCCACTGGACAAATGAACAAAGAATGTCAGCAGATGCTGTCACTGAAATCGGGAGGAAAAGCAGAAAGTTGAGCAGGATACCCAGGACAGTAAGTCATGGCACAGCAGGTACTACAGCTGACCTATTCCTAGAATACACTCTTACCCTATGGAAATGAGACTGTTCATGGACCAAAGAATAATCCAGACTGTACAAAGTTCCTTCAAATTTCTGAAATGCAAGGTTTTTAGAAAAGCAAGTGGAGAGACGGGCAAAAGGATGTTATTGGAATGGCTGTGGCTCTAGAGCCTGAACTTATGCCAAGAAAGGTACAGTCTTTCTTGGCAAAATGTAATGCTTGCTGTAATTCCTTATCTCAAGCACAGCTTTCTCCAAGTTTGGATGGAAACGCTACATTTTTTGTTGGGTCTAAAAGGAGAAAGCGTCCGGATGAATTCAGATTTGGTTACTGGTGCAGGCTAGGGCTACACTGAGACTACTCACATGCTAAGGTCTGGACTGATTTTCTCTACAGTGAAGAGAAAGGTGTATGTGATACATCTAACCCAACAGCACCAGATGCATGACAATCTCTTTGTCTGCATGCTCTTGCACAACAAAAGTGATGCTAACTACCACATGGCAGCCAAACATCAACCAAACAACAACCCCAACACCACTCTCTCCACACAAAGTCAAACCAGACTGATCAATCAACCAACAAAAAGGGAAGAAAGAAATGAACTGCTTAGCTGCCAAAGAAATAATGCATACGCTGTTTCCAGAACCATTTGCTTATCCCTCCCCAGAACTCCTACAGCCCCCAGGCAGGTGTTATATGAATAAACAAGAGCCAAACCACTTTTGCTTCACAGGCAGAAAATGAAGTGTCCGCTCTTGCCACTATCCCCTTTCACAATAATGCAGGACATGACCTTGTGTCTGCTCTGAAGCATGGCAAGATGGAGGAGGAAGCCCCAGCGGTTACAACTCCTGCCAGAATTCCCAGCATACAGTCTGATCAGGACAGAGTTTCTCTGGTTAACCAGTCAGTGACCCTCATGCTGTGTACAGGATGACCCCACAGCCTGTACAGGAGAAACCTGCTGGTGACCGTGGCAAAATGAAAACAAGGAATACATGGTACCACTGTTGGGACACCATCTCCTTCCTCCAGAAGAATTAAATCCCCAAGCCAATGTAAGAGACAAAACTTGCTTATTTTGGAAACTGTAGCTAATGGATAGCACTGAGATCCTGCTCTTTGCTGTAGAGGTCTCCTACTTGGGTAACTAAGTGCAACACTGGTGAAGCCAGCAGGCTTACAAGCCTGGAGAAAGGAAGTGTATCATCGACTTCCTTTTTCCTTACAGTTACCAAGTAACCTTGTATCTTCAGAAATTTCTCCTTGGGAAGGCAGACTCGTGCTCAGAATAGGCAAAGGATTTACGCTAGCTGATCAGAGTTCTATAGAATACAGGTAGTAATCAACTGTACAGTGAAAAAGCATCTGAAAGATTAGTTTACAGCTATTCATCCAAATAGAACATTTTAAAACATGAACAATAATTTGTCCTTGATTCAGAGCTGTGCAGAACTTCAGGACACTGGCTGAAAAACTTGGTGCCACAGACAAGCTGCTTAAATGCCACTTGAAATTTTCAGTGCTCTGTCTGCACACAGATCTCAGAGTACTTGGTGTAGTAGCATCTGAATTTGCCACCCAGATACACTTTCACTCCAGAGCTGAAGATCAGTCTCCCTGATAAAACAATGCTAAATTTATTGCACCCCGGAATACAGGGAAGCTCTAAGTTTACTGGAAGGGTATTAAGGTAATATTGCTACCATTATGAGGCATTGGCAGACTGAATAATTTTAGGATGCTATACCTGATGTTAGTTCAAACCAATTACAGAAACACATGAAAAGAAAAAAAAAAGAATTAGAGGATAACTGGCACCAATCAGCATGGTTTTATAGAAAACTATCTTGGTCACAAGCTCGATTTCATTCTTTGAGAGCCACAAATTTGACAAATAAAGGTAACTGCAGAGCTGTAATAAACTGAAAAGCTTCTAAGGCAATTGACATGGTATTTAAGATGTTATGGGAAGACAAGGCAGCATTGTATCATATCAATATAATTCAATTTAAAACTGACTGACAGCGCTCTAAGAATAAACCGGCAATGCAAAATGATCACAAAATAGAGCTGCTTCTCACAGAGATCCACAAGGAGCAGTCTGAAGTTTTATCAATCACTGCAACACTGCTGCTGGCTAAAATGACGTACGTAAATAACAGCAGACAGCGTAATCTGCTGGTAACTGGGTGCCAAACGAAATGAGTTTCATAAAAGCAGGCACATAATCCTAAATCTAGTCATCAAGGCTGTGTAACTGCAGACCCAGGCTAGCCTGGAAGGTAGAGACAAACTTTGGAATGCAGAGACACTTCAAAGACTTCCATGGCCACATAAGACAATTCAGTCTGAGTTCCTGCCAGGACATTGTGCAGATACACAATAAACAGGGAGACAGCAGCAGGGACATAGTTTCATTTTTGCACAGGGTAATTTTTTTTTTGGCTGAAGTCAAAACTGGAATATGCAATTCTAAAATTCATTTTTACAGGAGGATGATGAACTAATGTGGGTGCAGGCATTTGGAGAAAACATTTTACAGTGACAGACAACGCAATTTGTTTAGCATCTTCAGTAGAGTCAACACTAAGCTCATTATGATCTATGAAAATTTTTCAGAAAGAAAATATGGGGGAAAGAACATTTTAAAATGGCATAGGAAGTCATAGGAAAATCCAGTGATTGAGAGCTGAAACTAGGCAAATTCAAACGGGAAATAAAACATTTTTATTTTTTTAACAGCAAGAATAAATAAATAATGGAACAAACTACCAGAAGCAGTGGATTTTCTACTTTCCTTTATTCAAATATAGAATAGAACAGGAGAATATTGAACAGTATACTCCTGCCAAATACACGTGTCTTGACTCAAAAGTGACACAAAGTGAAATTTCAGAGCCTGTAACATACAGGGAGGTCAACATGAACCTAAGTTCTTTGGAAATAAAATCTGATGTGCCTCTAGATTGGACCCCAGCTCCCTCAGTTTCTGTGAGGGTGTTTTTTGTGGCATATGTGACTTTTCTTGACTGTGCCAACAACATGCCCGTAAAAAACTGTGCCAGTTTCTTCACCAGCTGTCATACTCACAGCTTCTAACCCACGAAACTGTGAAACCATATTTCTTTTACCTCCAACCTATGTCTGGCTCTTTTCTGTCTACTCTTCTTCACTCAGTAGAATCACAGAATGGCTTGGGTTGGAAAGGACCTCAAAGACATCTAGTTCCAACCTCACTGCCATGAGTAGGGATGCCACTCACTAGAACAGGATGCTCAGGGCTCCATCCAACCTGACCTTAAACACTTACATCCACAGCTTCTCTGGGCAACCTGTTCCAGTGCCTCAACACCCTCTCAGTAAAGAATTAGTTTCTACCAGCTCATATAAATCTGTCCTCTTTCAGTTTAAAACTCTTGCCTTTTGTCCTGTCACTATCTGTCCGTATAGAAACAACCATCTCGCTTCTTTTCGTAAGCCCCCTTTAGGTACTGGAGGGCTGCAATGAGGCTCCCCTTCCCCAGGCTGAACAACCCCAGCTCTCTCAGCCTGTCTTGGTAGGAGAGGTGCTCCCACCCTTGGATCACATTTGTGTCCCTTCCTGGAACCTGTTCTAACAGGTCCATGTCTTTCTTGTGCTGAGGACCTCAGATCCGGGTGCAGCTGAGGTCTTATGAGGGCAGAGAGCTACAGGTCTTTCCACTCCATCTTACTATCAATCCTCAGTTTGCCTGAAGTTAGCCCGAGCTTCAGGTCTTGTCTCTTTATTTTCACTCTTAGTAGAAACTCTGATGAACTCAGCAGCCTCTGTGGTGCAATCCTCCTTAGTGAGATACACAAGTCCACAACTCTTAATTGAACCCTTCATTCACACGGCTCAGATTAGTAATTGCCTTTACATGCCTATTGTGAAGTGGTGGCTCTTATTGCTTTCAAATAATTAGCCTGAAAAGGATTTTAGTCATTTTCTGTATTTACCCTGAGTATCTTGCATGCATATTTCTGTAACACTGCAGCCAGCCCCCCAGCACACCATCATCCAATTTGACTGGCCCAATACAGTTGAGATGAATGTTGTCTCTAGTGCTAAGTACGGTATTAGGGAGAATTAGCCTTTTTTTCATCAGGAAAGAGACAGAGACCCTGTCACAGGGATTTATGATCACTGAGGGAATATAAGATTGAACTTCCTGTTTCTTCCCCCACAGACACTGGATTTGGAGAGATGTAACAAAACAGGCCTAGGACAAAGCACAGGATTTGGACTAAAGTGCATCAGTTTTGTCAAAAATATAGATAACAAATCCAAGTAAGTTTCAGAGATTGGAAGGCAAAAGGAAGACAAATTCAGACAGTGTTGTACAATAGTAGTAAGCCAACTACTCTGCGTGCCACACCAGATTCTTCTCTATTTATAAATGACGGAATAAACGCAGCCAGAGCTGTGTGTGATAGGGAAGAAAAAGTAGTGAGTAGGTGTGAGGAATAAACACAAGAATTTATTATCTATATGCAATGAACAGAAAATCCTGGGGAACAAAAAGCTGCAAGCTTCTGTGTCAGTATGACGGTGGGGCAAGAAAATTCCTAATTGTGGGAAGGAGGGGTTTGCAAAACCATTTATGAAGAAGTCAAAACTATGTTATGGCTATGTTTGATAAAGAAATCTATCAAGGAAACAAGCAGAAGAAGGCAGACTGTAAGGACAGAGGCAATTAAGCACATGGGCTGCTTGACTTACAACTTCGATGGAGGTTGATAGAAGGATAAAATAAAATCCTACCCCACACACAGAGAAAATTGGAGGCAGGGGAGGAGAAAGGGAGGGTTTGTTTTGAAAGCATTAATGGGGACCATGATAATGAAAGCAAATGGAGAAAACTGAACAAAATGCAATTAAAAGACATGTTTGCAGTGTGCTTAAGAGACCGATCCTGGTCTGAAAATCTTTTACATTTATAAATTCTTTAACCTATTACAAAGGACTCCACCTCAGCTTGGATCATCCAGCCATAGCTTCTGAAAGGAGCTGGTGTTACATCAGCAAGAATTTTCAGTATCTACACAGGCAAGGAGTAGGTTATTAACTTTGTCATATTAGAAATATGCATAGCTGAGGCAGCAGGGATGACGAGACTCAATGTTTGATGTTTTGGAGACAGCAGCAATGCATTCTGGAATACAAATGTTACAAATGTGGAACATGTCTCCAGAAGAACATAACTCTGCTTGGAACAAAACAGACTAAAAGGCAAAACCACACTAAGATGCAAGTGTAAAAACCTGGCCTCTTCTAGGTGCAGCTGTGCTAAGGGATGGATAGTATTTAGCTTGGCTAAATATTCTAAATACAGGCATCTCAACAGATGGGATCTCTTCCCACCTTTTCTTGATCTCTTGCTTCTGGAGCAAAACTGGGTTTCAGCCACAGAATAAACTCATCCAGTCTCCTGGTTTGTCTCTTCCTTTGCTTTTCCCTCATCTCCTTTGACTGTAGTCAAAATATTTCATTGCTGTCTTGTTATCTTTAATGTTTACTCTCATCTCTGAAACTGGCTTTGAGCTGTTTCCAAAGACTGCTGGAGCAATAGCAGGGAAGTAGAGAAACTCTCGGGGGCTGTGCACTACTGACAACAGTAGGAGTCACGACTAGGGGCTTCTATTTCCACATCTAAAACTCATGAGCTGTATAATGCTGAAAGCACCTCTCACCTGAGCATCTGACTCAGCAGATGCAAAACAGCAATAACTGTGTGCACCCTCACATGTACCCCCATTTACAGGAACCTGTGAAAATCAATTACCACTCCAAGTGTTTCAGTACCACGAGACTGAAGTGGCTTCAAAGGGGAAATACACACAACTGCATTACTGACAGGTGATTAATACAGTTACCTGTGTTGCCTCCCAGCCCCACTGCCTGTACTTGGGATCGTGGGTGAATCTCCACATGTACCAATAGGTCTCGATCACCTCTGGCCTGAGGATGTAATACTTCTCGTTCTGCCGCACGGCCACCGCCTCCACGCCACCATCAAATTTGAACGCTTCTGGGCCCAGCTTTAGTGCTGCAGAGGAAACAAACAACCAAAAAAAAAAAAAAAGAAAGTAAGAAAAAATTTGTTCCATACCAATCTTTGCAGAAAGCATGGGTAGGAGGCTGCTATATCCCAAAAAAACCCAGAAAAACTTGTGAAAAAACCCAGAACCTAGCTAGTCTTTAAGGAGTCTCATAAATATTTCCTACTGTTGAGGCCTATAATTTTTCTTATGAATAATTTATCCAATTCCTGTGAGAAAACTACCTATTTCGACAGGACTACAGTAATCCTCTTGAAAGCTAATGAAACACTAAGAATATAAACACACCAACACTTTCAATTATAGGATAAAATTGAAGTGACTGACATCTGTTCTTTACAAGAAAAAGAAAAAAGAAAAAAAGGGTCAACACAAGTTTTGATGTCCTTTGATCCCACCCAGCACAGGAGGAAAAGATCTTGGAACTAAACCAAGTAGCATCATGCCAAATAATCTGCATCTGTATCCAAGCTGTTGGTTTAAGGCCGTGCTGTCAGGCCACTGTAACTGATGTGCTGTGATCTTCAAGTAAAGGGTTTACAACTGAGCAATGAAGTCTTGAGCACACCTGAAAATAAATCTCTGACCTAAGAGAATCACTACTTTAAGCCCTTAAAGGAACCTGTAAAGGCCCTGTGCTGGCACCTGGAAGACTGCTCATATAAGAACAACACACCTGTAGAAAAACTGTCTATAATATGAAGTTGCAATTACACATATTTTGTATTAGACAGCTGCACACTGGACCTCAAATTTAACATTAATGATGTTAAATATTAATTTAACTTATCTAGAGCTGCACCCCATCGTTTGTTTTGGCAGAGAATTTTTAAGGTGCTGAACTCTGAAGCTGCACTCAAGCTTTAGCTTTAAAAATTATCAACGCAATTAATCATGTAATTCCTATGGGCTAGAGGTTCAAATTAACCATGGTTTCACAGGTCTGAAAGGGGAACCTTAGAATACTATAATGAAAAATACGAGCAACTCTCAGTGCATGCCCCAGCAGAAAATCTCCAAAAGAAGTTCCTTAATCTTTTTGTTTCAAGGGACTATGGCTCGGGATGCCAAAAGTAAAAGCATCACTCTGCTTCAGCCACATGAATGGTAAATAAAACTCCATCAAGAAATGTTTACTGCACTTCTTTCAAAATGGCCCACTTTATCAGTTTCACTTAAAAAATGAAATAAATCTCACTGTAAAATGGAGGAGATACAGAGTTCTACCTATCCAAATTCTGAATATGGGAATGGTCCTACTGGACCAGATGGAATTCTGTCTGCTCCAGTATTACATCTCCAACAATAGCCAAAATCAGACAATGACAGGGAAGAGGAAGCATCCAAGTATGAGATACCTTTTCTACCAGCCTGAACTGTTTTTGAGTTCAAGACCTCTCCCAAACTAAACATACTTTTTTAGTTGGTCAGTGATTCTTAATAGATTTATTTCCCAAGTACTTATCCAATGCTTCCTTAAATCTGTGTAAGCCTTGAGCATCCAAAACAACCTCTGCTAAGGAGTTCCACATCTCTGATACCTATTTGATGCAGAACCACTCTCCAATCCCTATGTGATTTTGCAAATCTGCTGAATCCTACCTAGAAGGTCCCTTTCCCACCCTGAATAACACTATCCAATTCAGTTGTGCCTTGAATGGAAACTGTTCCATGCCTTTAGTTAATCGTCTTGGCCGTCTCTGCAACTCTTCCAATTCTACTATATCCTTTGTAAAATGAGAGAAGACCAGCAAATACAGCAAGAAAAAGTGTGGATGAAATTAATACAGTGACATAATGACATTTTCTATTTTTCTCTTTCTCATTTTGTTTTTCCTGAGTGCTACTGAGTTGACATTTTCATAATCTCAAAAGCAATTTCCTGAACTGCAATGGTCAGTTAACACTCATCATTTAATATGTGTGGTTAGAAATAATTTTTTCATAGGTGCCTCACTTTACATTTAACTACACTGGATTTAATTTAGCAATTCATTATGCAGTTACTCAACCTCATAAGGTTCTTTCGTAGAGCTTTTTTTTGCTATTATCAGCAGACTTACCTTACTGTTCCTGCTCTTTTCTGATTATTTATATATGTATATGCTTTATTTATATATAATACATATTTAAAATATGAAATGTAAACATACTATACACTTA